>CM070503.1:60975607-61367857 GCA_036346375.1 Guadua angustifolia | reverse complement strand
TGAGACTTAGAAGTGCAGATTTCGGGGAGATATTTCATACTCCTACATAAAATCTTGAACTTGAAGTTTGAGTACCTAACGTGATCTTGAAGATTAACATTGAAGTTTGGGTGAATTGTACTCTTTTTTCCTTAGTGAGTTTTCACGGAAGTTTCTCACATAAGGTTTTTAATGAGACAATTAATGCAACACAATAAGCGTATGCTATGTACTCTTTCTCCAAGTATTTTTTCCTCTTGGGTTTTTACGGAGTTTTGATGAGGCATATGCATCTCGCGGCGAGGGCCAAGGGGAGTGTTAAGAAACCGGGCGGCCACGAAGGCCGTTTATTCATCGGTAGAAACTCTAGTTAGGAGGCTATAAATAGAGAGGGTCCCCATTGTAGATGCACGTGAGAAAGTAATAAAAATTACATCCTCCGTATACTCTGCCTCATTGTTCGTTGTTTCTTGATCTGTCGAAACCCGGACTACCCGTAGCGAGGTTTCCTAACAGCGATAAAGTCGATCGTGCGGTTAGCCGGTGCCAATCCAGTCATCGATCCAGCCCCACGTTAACATAGTAGTACTAGCTAGATTCGTGCATTACTTATTACTTATCTATTAAAGCCCGTGAAATTGGCGCGCACCCACAGCGTCCACGTCATCGGCGTCACACTGTTGTTATGGACGCATCTTCGAACGCATCGTCGTTTGTCTGTTGTAACGGGACACCTTCCAGCGCTGTTGGGCCTTCGGTGCGTCGCCTCTCCTGCCTTTTGTTTTCCCCACGCGTGTGCCTCTTCGCGATAGTTCCTTCCTCGATCGTGGCTCCAGTCCCTCTCAGCTTTAGCCATTCTTGCTTTTCGGCGGTGTCGCCCTCCGTTCCTTCGATCGGGTCGCAATGTCGCTCTCCATTCTTTCGATCGCGCCGCCCCTTCCGTCAATGAATTTGTAATCATCCTGCGTGCGGGACTTGCGCCGCTTCTTCCCGCGCGTGCGTGCGGCCCTTGCGACGCTTCTTCCCGCGCAGTCGTGCTTCTTCCCGCACGATCATCCAGTCGTGCTTCTTCCCGCGCGATCGTCGGCCTAGGTGCTTCTTCATGCGATCATCCGCTGGGTCTCTGGCGTTTGCCCGAGCGATCGTGCGTCCGGACCTCTGGCTTGCCTGTGATCGTCGTGTCGCCGCCGTCCTTTTGCCCAGCCGGTTGTGTTTACGTGCGCTGTCGGTCTTGACTTTATTCGGTCTTCTGTGGAAGTGTGGGCGACTACTCGGTATTGTTTGCCGTTGATTCAGGCTCTGAATTTCGTTTTGTGGTTAGCATTTCCACCCTTCCTTTTGTTCTTTACTATTTTTTAAGCTGTGTGCTGTGCTTCTTGTTGTAATTGTTGTTCTCTGTATGTTCTAGGGTTCCCCTATTATACGTAAACGGCTATGCTGATCGTGTCCTTATTTTTTGCCTGTGGAGAGAGTGGGCAACTACTCCAGCTGTGTTTGCTTCATTGATTCAGGCTCTGAATTTCGCTTTATGGTTAGCATTTCCACCCTTTCTTCTGTTCTTTACTATTTTTTAGGCTCTGTGCTGTGCTTCATGTTGTGATTGTTGTTCTCTGTATGCTCTAGGGTTTCCCTATTATACGTCGGCTATGCTGATCGTGTCCTGATTTTTTGGAGGATGGCCTCTACCTGCCTAATGCATTTGTTATGTGCGCTTATTGTATTGATTCTTCATACGCTGCTCTTTCTGTTTCTTGCTTTCGGATCAGGTTGAGCGCTTTCGTACACACGCCATCCTTTTTTGAACGATGTAGCATCCTGCGTTGTGGCCATGTCTGAGTGCCAGCGTGTGCTAGGTCGGTGCTATTGCCTTATGTTGGATTGTGTGCTCCCTTCAGCCTTGCTTGTTTGTTGTCACGTCGTAGTTTTTATTCGTGCAACTATTCAGGAGGTTGCCTCTACCCTGTTGTGCCGCCGGTTCTTGCTCGCCAGAATCGTGCCAAAACGTCTTTGCTAATATTGCTAGGCGTTTAGCGAGCGAGGTTATTGCTATGTTCTTATGTCGATTCATCGATTCCTTTTCGTTGCTTATATCTTTTCTCATTACATTTGTTCTGTTTTGGGAATATATTTGGATATTGCTATCTTCTTTCATCGGTGCCTCCTAAAGGTCTGCATCCGTGACGCTCCTTCTAACGCTCTTGTGTGTTCTTTACCTAAGGAATATGTTGATTCCTTAAAAGGTATACTTGCATTTCGGCTTCTTCGGTTCCTTTCTCTGCTGTTTAGTCGTGATTATCCTGCCCTGTACCATCTATTCATTGTTTTGCGTGTTTATGCTGTAGCTGCTTATAAGGATAGATCATATTATGGTGGTACGATTATACTTGTGATAAGTGTTACTGCGTGTTTTGGTATCAAGAAAGGGTGCGTGGTCGAGTTCGTATCTTGTGAGCGTATTGTATATAACCTTTGTTGTCGTAGAGGAAAATCTCATTGCCTCCGCATAGGCCATTCCCTCCTCCATTGCGAGAGCTTATACGTTTCGATGGAGGCCCCGATCCAATAGTTTTATCACGAATGATAAGACAAGTACAATTCTCTTTTGCCTTTGCTTCCTTGGGGTGAATATTGACACAGCATTATCTCGGCGATGGCCCTTATGTTTTTCAGTATTAATGGTGTTGTGCACCATCGTGTCGGTTCTCTTTTGCCTGCCGCTGGTCATCGGCCTGAATATGCGCAGCTATACATATATGACACTGCAAATGAGCTTCAGAATCGCTTGAACATTTGTGCATCAAATGAGCCTACCAATGACCTTCCTGATCCAGCCATTATTACGGATATTATTTCTATGTTAGATCGCTGCAATCCTATTGTACAGCAATCCAGGCTCGCACATGATAGGCTCCTGTCGCCTGATGCTCCTGAAATAGCTATCAGACTTATTGGACCGCAGAAGATAGACAATGACCGTTATTGCCTTCCAGTGGGCTCAGAATTAGCTGCTCTCTTGGTTGGAGGTATTTCTGTGGATGCTTGCAGATTTGATGTAGTGGTTCAGGCACATTCTGGTGAATTTAGACACATTTTGCCAGTCCATCCAAGTTTAATGGCCTTACAGTATCCTTTGCTCTTCCCTTACGGTGACAAGGGATTTCATCTAGGCATAAAATTAAAGGAAGTTGACGATCAGCCTTTAGGGGTACGTGAAGATGTTTCGATGCTGGAATACTATCGCTATGAATGTCATTATCGCAAAAATGAACCGAACCCATTTACTTGTTGTGGTAGACTTTCTGATCAGATCAATGTTAATGCCTATTCATGTATTGAGTCAAGTCGCCTATCCTTTCATTTTTTCAATCAAGATAAGCTTAGATCCGAAACTTATCAAGGTATATCAGATGCTGTTTGTAAGGGAAATAATGTAGGAAAGGATATTGGCATCAAAACAATTTTGCCGGCAAGTTTTACTAGCGGCAAGAGATATATGATACAGAATTATCAGGATTCTATGGCCATTTGTCGGGCATATGCCCCCCCCAGTTATTCACCACTTTTACTTGCAACCCTAAATGGCCAGAAATAGCTGAGGCAATTGGTTTTGAGCCAGGCCAGAAACCACATGATAGAGCTGATATACTTACACGCGTTTACAAAATGAAATTAGATGAATTCATGACTGACTTAAAAGATGGAACATCCTTTGGCCCTATACGTGCAGGTCTGTCTTATTATTGAGCCATCGTTTTACCTTATTCAGATTCTAATCTTTTCTCACTTGAGATCTATCTCTCGCTTTCTGGTGTGCATCTTGTTGAATTTCAAAAAGAGGCCTGCCCCATGCTCATATCCTTGCATGGCTAGTTGTGCAAGATAGAGATCCTTCACAAATCTTTCATTGATAGTATAATTTCTTTGAGCTACGACATAGCGGTTGATCCATTAGCATATGCCCTTGTTCAAGAATTCATGATTCATGGTCCATGCGGTGACCTTAATCCTAAGTGCCCTTGCATGAAAGACGGCCGTTGTTCAAAGAGGTACCCTAAGTCTTTCTATTACGAGGCGTCCACTTGACCATGATGGGTACCCTATTTATCGACGCAAGAGATGATGGCGGGGTTTGTGATTAAACATGGCGTCAAACTTGACAATAGATGGGCGGTCCCTCATAATCTACGATTACTAAAGAAATACCAGGCCCACATAAATGTCGAGTGGTGTAATAAGACATACCTTGTGAAATACCTTTTTAAGTATATCACAAAGGGCCATGACTGTGCCACCATGTCTTTGCGTGCATGCACTAACCCAGCCAAAGTTGTGTTGTCATGTCAGGACAAAAGTGATGCTCACATCGATGAAAATGCAATTCCTAATCATAGTTGTTGTGTGCTCCATACTGGACAGAGAGACGAACCTGGAGCATCTCATGGTGCAGCACCTGTGAATTCTGATGGCAACACCCACAATAAAGATGAGGGTCTCGATGAAATTTCTGAGTACATTAAATCGAGATATTTATCTTCGTGTGAGTCGAATTGGAGAATATTTGGCTTTGATATTCATAGTAGAACGCCGGCAGTGGAAAGGTTATTTGTTCATATGCCAGGTATGCATGTGGTTACATATCATGAGGATTCTGACTTGAATGCTATTGTGGAGGACCACGATTCAAGTAAGACTATGCTAACAGAGAATGGTTTATTGCTAACCAAAGATCAATATCTGCTAGAGAACTAACATCGTGAATTCCCAACAAAATGGACATGGCAGTCTGATAAAAAAATTTGGACTGAAAGAAAGAGAGGAACTAAAATTGGTAGGCTGCGACACATCCAGTCCTTCTACTGGTGAACCTTTTTATTTGAGGATGCTGCTAATGGTTGTTCGTGGTGCCAGATGTTACGAAGATGTCCGAACATATGAAGGCATTTTACATAATAGCTATTGTGAAGCGTGCAAGGCATGTGGTTTGATTGGTGATGACACCGAATGGATTGCCCTGTTTGATGAGGGAGTTGTGTGGGCGACATCACATCAGCTAAGAAATCTTTTTATGGCAGTGCTGATCTACTGTGATGTCGGTGATGTCCGTGCTTTATTCGATAAATATTGGCGGTATATGGCTGACGATATTACCTACAACATTCGTGCCTCTCTCCAAAATAAAAATTACATGATTCCTGACATTGTGCTACAGAACAAGTTATTGAGACAACTTGATATCCTGTTTTTGAATAATGGTTTCTCCATGTCATCATATAATCTTCCGATCCCAATTGATAATTCGGACAATGCACTTGGTGCTAGAGTGATTCTTGAGGAACTATCTTATGACACAGCTGAACTTTCTATGCAGGCCGATTCCATGTATGCCATGCTCAACAATGACCAGTCTGCTATATATAACACTGTAATGTTTCAAATATTACACAAAGAAACGTGTGTTTGTTTTATCTCAGGACATGGAGGAGCAGGAAAAACATTTCTATGGAATGCCATTATTACAAAACTTCGGATCGCAAGGCAGATTGTATTGGGCGTGGCATAAATGCAGAGTTGCCGCATTATTGTTGCGGTGGGCGACTTTGCCCATTCTAGGTTTAAGTATACGCTTGCTATTCATGATAGAAGTATGTGCAATATCTGAAGAGGAAGCTATTCTTGGGGAATTAGTAAGGAAATCGCTCTCGATTCTATGGGATGAAGCTCCTATCACTATACCATGACACATTATTAGCGTCTAGCGTAAATCGGAAAAAGACCCCATATAGCAGCGAGATGTTCGTTGGTAAAAAGTATTATCGGCGGATTTTGAGTGTCGGCTAAAGTCCCGTCGGCAAAAATCTTTACCAGCGGATCTTCTATTGCAAGCCAGACGGTCCATCGGTAATAATGACTTTTGCCGATGACATAATTTTACCGACGACTTTGCTTTTCGTCCGATTTCAGTTTTCTTAGCCGACGACTTGTTTTTCCGACTTACAATGTGTCGGTAATGTTTAATATTGCCGACACACAGTTCGTTGCTATAATCGAGATCACTTTTAAAAAAATAATAGCATAATTCATCCAACTGAGACATGACATGATATAATTCAAGCATCAATAAAACATGATAAGATAATTCAAGCATTCAAAGTATATTACAATTAGATATCATCCAAGCGATAGCATATCATCCAACCGAGACTAACAATTACATAACACCAAAAGTATATTACAATTACACCATTTAACATAGCTCATTCCCAAAAGATAATAGTTTGTACAAGCATATATATAACACCAAAAGAGAGGTATGGAGTCTCCACATGAGCTGGAGGTGTAAGAATGGTTGAGCTCGCCCTTCCTTTTTACTGCAGAAAGAACATTTATTGTCATCAAAAGATATATAGATCAATAATGCAACAATACGAGTTGAAGTAGACAAAAGGTAAAAGAGAATCATGAAATGAGCAAATTTCAAACAATGATGGACACAAAAGCAGGGGACATGTTACTTGAATGGCTCATAATCAACACCACAACTAGAACTTATGGTGGAAGCACTATTTAATCTCTCTCTCTCATGAACTGTTTAGTAGGATCATTCCAACATATAACAATGACTGACACCGTGAAAATGCAGATCAAGGTAGATTGAAAAATGGACTACTTGAGTGAGATTCACAGAAGTAGCAGCATTTCATGACTTTACTTTGTCATTCCTTTGAGCAAAAGGTAAGCATGTGCACTCCTTTCCATTTTACATAACTTATCTATCATGATGTTATAAGTATGCACATCTGCCTTTATACCATTCTTCTCCATATCTTCTAGGACATTCAAGGAAGCCTTGAACCTTCCCTTCTTAACATACCAATCTGATGTTGTATTATAAGAAACAAACATTTGGTAAGCAATGACTCTTCATCTTCTGCTGCATAAGATTGGCCTTTCTAAGGTTACCACGAGCACCACAGAAAATTCAGCACAATATTGCTAGATGAAAATTCAGCACCTGTAAAAACATCTTTTGGCTCCCCTACTTCCACGAGAGCATTAAGAACGATGTGCAAGCATGAGTGAAGCCTTAAAACCACAGTCATCCATAAAGAAAATTGCCACACTTGCATCAACAACTTTTTTGAGTAGAACATCTACTGTTGATGAGTACCTTATGATTACTCTGCTTTCCAAAATAACATAGAATGATGTCATGGCATAAATCCTGCTGTCCTTAAGGTGCCGAGTATATAGTATGCATTTTAGAGAATCCATCTCACAACTTATTGATGTGTCATATTGGTTTAACTATATGTTGAATCCTTTATTCTTGCATTGCATAAAATAAAGCGCACATTTATACAACATCACGGTTAACTAATGGTTTGTTGTGGATGAACCCTTAACGCATCACTTTTTTAGGGTCGCATTTTCTTTTTCTTAGAACATGAAAACACTTCCTAGCTATCATAATTCATGTAGGCGATTGACACGATCGACTAATATCTGATTCAAGACAAAATTTGGTTACGATTTACGATCTGTTTAGTACCGAGATCGACATGCTTTCCTTACATTATTCCTTGACACCACATGGTTTGGTCTTGTCGGGTAGCTCTATTAAGAAACTTATAATTTTGTTGAGAGCAATAATGGTCGTACCCAATCTGTCATGCTACCTCATACTAGTTGGTCGGTACTATCTTGTTACATTTGAGGCTAAAGCGCATCTATGAGACCTAATGAAACTTATCAACTAACTTCTTTGTTTTTACGATTCTTGTTTCTGTATTCAAGTAAATATTGTTCCATGGAAGGTTGTCTGTCTTGCAAACCTCACTATGACCGAGATACTAAAGTCAATGGCGGTTTGGACAAAAGTTTTGAAGGTCTGAAAACAAAACTAAATCAATTGGGTTGGGTGTCTTTATTTTTGGTTGTAATTTCTAGTGCTGTTCTCTAAATTTGGCAACATTCTTGCATTATGTCGGGTGTGACAAAATCACTAAATCGAGAAAAAATTAATGGGCATAAGGTATTCTGCGATTCTCTAGGATGCACCTTTTTGTGGTTGAAGCATGTCATTTAGTATCTATCTATATTGTTTGGTGATCTTTGCATGTACACAAAATTTATCTCCATTTTCACCTTAATATTTCTCCAACTTGGTGGCCAAAGAAAGCGTGATTCTCTAGCATGTTTGTAGGCACACAAGAGAAGTTCGACCATGGTAGCCCAACCCTTACCTTCAATGAATATGTGAGCATTTGCACATACAGGAAAATCTATCGAAAACCTATTTATGTCTGCATGCTTCACTCGAGTTATTACAAAGATAATCAAATTTGCCTAACCTCGAAACTATTCACTTTCAAACCGAAAGATTGACATATAAGCAATCGGGTAAATGAAATATTCCAAGATTTGTAGGAAAATAGAAAGCGACCGCTATAAATCGAGTACCTAGATCTTAATAGAATGCATACAATCCCAATGGTAAACTGAAAACAATGAACAACAATTTCAGAATCGAAACATCTGAAAGCTCATAGAAGTTAATTTGTACCCTAAAGCTGAATGCAAAATACAGTATAGGAAGAATTCACTAAACATTCTTCTAAAAGAAAGGGAATGTGCATGAATTATCAAGATGACATTTCTAAAGCATACAAGAACGATTAGAGAAATGTAAGGTAAGCAAGTGCGCTAAAGCGCTATCGGTTGCAAATTAAGCCTCGATTTTAAATCAGCACATTTAAGCCTCGAGTTTTAAATAGCGGTAATAAGAAATCAACACGTTTAACACTCATTTGTTAACAACTATAGCTGAAAATCAACGACCAACAAATTGTAAAAGCGAAATACAATAGTAGTTACCCTTGATCAACTTGGTCTATGATGAGCCAACTTGGTCTACAACATGCCATGAACTCATTAAATCTATGAGAACATTGAGACATTATCATTGCCTCATACTTGGCGATATCTAACTCTGAAGTTACATAAATAAAGTGAAATACACACCTACCAACTAAACCAGTAAAAAATATGTCTTAAGCTTTTAGCAAACATGAAATTTGTAGCTAGCTAGGTCAGTTGAACACTACAAAACAGTCTTTGCAGATTGAAGGATAAATGGATTGAGATGTGTTACATACCAATCTGCAGTTGGGCCATCCTCATTTGGTAATTGCCCTATGATCACTATCCTTCTCTTTTCTTTCCTTTTTCCCTATGCTTCCTTTCCTTTTGCGCTTCTTCTCCTTGTGCTTTTCACGAAAAGGTAGTACATATTCAATATTAACAAAAATAACTATGGAAGAAATAAAGATGCAAATAAAGTTCTTCCTAGTTCATCCATCTGAGAATCTATGACATGATTGAAATTCACAGAGTAAACAAACCAAGTCAGTACTACTATGGCTAGTCAAACACAAAAAACAAGAGTTACATAACAGAGTCATCTCTTATGAATAAACACATTTTTTATTGGATATTACAAATACCTAGAGTTATGTAATATGCATGACATAGATTGACAATGGATCATAGTATAACCACATAAATATGCATTACTATGGAAAATTTACAAAGGCAAGGTTAACAGAATTTCAGCAGCGGGCGGGGGGAGAACCGAAGCCAATCAAGCTGCAGTTGGTTCCCCGACCGGCATAGCCACAGGCCTCACCTTAAGGCGTGCCCACGCCACGCTTGAGCGATTAACCTGAGCCAAGCAGAGGCCGAGGAGGTCTTTGGGAGCAGCGTGCTAATGGGGCTTCTGGGCGACCTTGGCCTTCTTAGGCGGCAGTACGTGTGAGCGGGGCATGCCGCTAGTTGCCTTGGTGGCGGCCTCGCAACAGGCCCTTAGGCTTGAGCGGTGGAGGTGCGGACATGGAAATAAAGTGTAAAACGTCGATCATGTAACTGAATTAGTACCATAAATTTTCCGTAAAAAAATAATAATAGTACCATAAGCTGAAAGAAGCGTGAGTAAGTCAAAAATGTTTACCTCTTGAGTATAAACTTTCGGTTCTTCCATGGTGCAGCAAAGACCAACACCACTTGCAAGGTTAGTATGATTCATGAAACACTATTAAGGATCTTACCAAATTCCATAGGTTAGAGATGAGAGATATCACACTTCATCGAATTGCATTGAGAGATGCAAAATTTATCGAGCCTCTGAAACGTAGAAGCATAACTAAAGCTTATTTTATTAAGCTTAAACCGCTTTAGTAGAAGATTCACAAAGCCAAACACTTGCGGCGAGAAAGGAAGCGATTGTGAAATGGCGAATTCCATTCTCGATCTTTTACATTTTCAATTAAAACAACTCCGTTCAAATGCACCAATCTTTGGTTCCAGACACCGCTTCTCCTAAAGATGACATTTGGTTTCAGACATTTGGTTTCAGATATTGATTCTTTCAAAGATCAAATACCAATCTTCGTGTTATTCAAGTATGATTAAATCATGCAATTAGGCCTGGCCTCGTATAATGAAATCCCATCTAAACCACTATATGTGCACTAAAATACCAACATCTATGTACACTAAAGTACCAATAAAAAAACTTCATAACGTGTTGTCTGCAATTAATACATGCAGTCGATTATTGATGGCATAGTGGCATCATATCTATTATTGATGGCATAGTGGCATCATAATACATCTTGATCGATGAGGTGTGATCTCCAATCTGTGATAACTATCTATTCTAACTAATAGTAATTCTACTACATGCATGCATACACATATTATCCAAGGAAATGCATACACAAGGAGACTTCTGGTGGTGATGTGGAGCACCTTGGTGGGCATCCATACGAGGGCCCTTCACTCTCATTACTTCTCCTTGGCTCCTTCACCGGATCGGCGCGATTGTTGGCAACACAACCATCAAGATCAAATCGAAGTCGCACAAAGATCTCGAGAATCACAATGGAACAGCAAGTGCGGAAGGATGGATCATGGATGTATACCTTTCTCCGTGTTCTTGGCGCTCTTGGAGGAGAGGGTGATGCGGATCTGTCTTTGCACCTCCTGCAGAGCCCTCGAACCCGCCTTGCCGGCCTTCATTGGCTCCCAAACTCTAGATTCAATTCCCTATCGGCCAATCCCATCAAATATTCAGTGTTAGCTCCCAAACCAAAAGCAATCGAGCACAGATCGATCAACTTTGAACCCTAGGAAAGCTACGACAAAAGCGCTTGATTAATAGCAGGGAGCGAGAGGGGAGGAGGAGATCTAGGGGCGGACGCACACCTCGAGAGCAGATGAATTGAGAGGACTCCATCTCGGCCTCGGCGGCGACCTTGAGCTTGCGCTGGACTTCTTCGGGCAGTCGTCGCCGACGGCCACAGCTCGGTAGAGGAGGCGGCGGTCGGGAGGGGCGACATCGGAGAAGGGAAAGCAGCGTGCGGCACATTGGGTGGGCAAAGAGGAGAAGAGATCTGGGGTTTCATCATCCTTCTCAATCATGCTAGGCATTTCATCGAATACCATATAGGCAAGCAAATCCCCCAAAATATACCTCAAAGCTTGCTCATGGATCCATGGAGGAAGGAGGAGGTGAAGTCTTGGCCGGGGAGGAGGGGTCGGCCGGCCGTGAGGAGTGGCAGAGCCAACTGCCTGGGAGGAGGCGCACCGGAGGAGCACTAACGAGGGAGCTACGCAGGAGAAGCTGGCCCGCCAGCGCGGCAGCCAGTGTGTGACCCACCAGAAGAGCCTTAGGGGACTAGAGGTGGCCGGGGTGGTGGCAGAGGCTGACGCCACGGGGCCGGAGGCCAAGACGGGAGGATGGCAGCTCACGGGGCGTGAGACGCAGCTCGAGGTCGGTCGCCAGCGGGGAAGGCCTTGGCCTTGGCCGAGGGAAGCCGTGAGAGAGCTCGGGCGCCTACCGCTTTGTCTGTGGTGGCGGCGGCATGGGGATGGATCGCGCGCTTGGGGACAACTCGTGGGGCGCATGGGGATCGATTGGCTTATGAGTGTACAGGCGGGAGGGTAGTGTTTTGGCGCTCATTTTTCACCCCCACTTGGCGCATAAAAGAACTCTGAGCATATTTTTTCCGACTAACTCTAAGGCGGAAAAACTTCATACACTTTTGCCGAATCGTATTTGTAGGGACAGGGAAAAATTAAGTTTTACGATGGGCGGTCCGTCGCTAATAATAAGTATTATTGCCGGTGACCATCGACACTGACAGATAATTCGATCGGGTCATCGATTTGCAAACTTTTGCCGATTGCTTGCATGCATTGGCATTTATCCACTATTGCCGTCGGACGTCCGAGCGCTAATAGTGTCTGTGGTATAGTGTATGACACACGGTTATGCTTGAGGCTCTTGATCGCACTCTTAAGTGACATACTCTCTCTTGATGATCCGATTAATCTTGACAAACCTTTCGGTGGTAAACCAATTTTATTAGGTGGTGATTTCAAGCGGATATTACTGTTATAGAGGTGGCACACGGCGGATATAATGCGACTTCCTTCGAAATCTCGCTTTGGAAATTTATAGATGTTATGCATCTAGCGTAAACTTATCGCCTGATAAATCTGCTTTATCCTTGGAGGAAAAAACCAAGATCACGAGAATTTGCCCGATGGAGTTCTTGATATAGGAGAAGGCCGTGTGCCACCATGCACCAACCAGGAAGCTCGGACCAATCATGGATTGAATTTCGATGATCTTTTGTTGAAATCAGGAATAGATAAAGTAGCATCAATCCTTCTTCTTCATCTATGATGATTTCGAACAGAATTATGCTGACCCTATTTATTTGGCTCAACGTGCTATTATATGTCCTGTCAATTCGGTCGTTGATGAGATGAACGATGTTATGCTTGCTAAGGTCCCTACAGATGTCAAGGATTATTTGAGTTATGATAGGATTGCCAATCCAAATGAGCAGCCTACAGACATTGATATTTTATATCCACCAGAATTTCTCCATTCAATCGTCATAAACAACTTTACTCAACATAGGCTCTCTCTAAAAATTGGTGCCCTTGTCGTGCTACTTAGAAATATTAACCAAACTCTTGGTCTATGTAATGGTACACGTCTTATATTAACTAGGCTTGGTGATCGAATTCTAGAAGCCAGAATCATGACCGGAACACATATCGGTGAAACGGTATGTATACCAAGAATTATTCTTAATAGAACAAGCCCAAAATGGCCATTTGCTTTACAGCGCCGACAATTCCCAATCAGACTTTGCTATGCGATGACGATAAACAAGTGCCAAGGTCAAACATTGAGCAAAGTGGGTGTCTATTTAAGGAATCCAGTTTTTACACATGGTCAATTTTATGTTGCTGTTTCTAGAGTCACCTCAAAGGAAGGATTGACAATACTAATAGAAAAAGAAGATGGAACTACTGACTCAATAACAAGAAACATAGTTTATCATGAGATCCTTTCATTTATTTAATTACCATTGTATTTCCCAAGTTTGAACACACTGTGCCACCGTGTTATAAGCTCCTTTTGGTCTGTGCTTATCTCTTTAGCTCACTGTATTGTTTATTCGTTACTAAAGATCTTTTGTACTTATCATGTATTACGCTTTTGTATATGATTACTCCACAATTGCCTTCCCTGTTCTATATATCTTCCTTTTATCATTACGCTTGTTGTAGTGATTATTACTACTCTGAACACCCTTTCACCGTATTAAGCTTCTTGGATATATTCCCATGTGTGACCTACATTATCCATACTTATTACCCTATCAGCTCTTATGTTTGTTCCCTCACATAACGAGCATGCTGTTTCAAAAAACTCATGCTTTTTGTTATTATATACACAGATGGACTACGCTTTGCTAAAAGACATAAACCAAGAATCACATCGCTGGCGCGTGCGTGTCAAGGCCACCCGTTTTTCTGAATATACTGTTGAGGATAAGCCAGGCAAAGTATTACGACTTAACTTGATTTTGCTTGATGAACAGGTTGAAACAAAAGTATCTTTTCTTTTGTTGATCCTTTCGGCAACTAGCGAAACCTGCTCTTACAATATTCTAATTTTGATTAAAGGCTACTATGATAGAAGCTCAAATACCATAACGCCATTTGCCACTGTTTGCTCCGCTCCTAACAGAAGATTCGTTATACTACATAGAGTACTTCGAGGTTACCAATGCTCGACCAAATTATCGACCTGTCAGTAGCACTATCATGGCTAGATTCACTGCTCATACCAAGATAAAGGAAATTGCTCCTATTCCACAAGGATTCCCCACATATGCATGCAACATTGTTTCATTCCAGATCCTCAAAAGTAGAATGAATGACAACCAGTTATTATCAGGTCCTGTTTACCATTTCATATAGAACAAAAGATCTGTTCAGTTAGTATATTCTTTTTACTAATAATTACCTCGATATAGATACTGTAGGCCTTGTTACCGCTATCTCACACATCAAGACGATCCTTTGTCAAAAGTGCTATCAAAGCCAATCAAAATATTCTAATAACAGATGGTAGGTATATACATTTCTAACATATGTTACCTTCATGGCTTATAAACAATAAACAGTTCTATATACAATCATAGAATATACATACACAATTCACGCATTTACCACTTAAAAGATTATGTTACAGGTTTCCTTTTGTTGCCATAATGGCTGGATATTAAGCTGATAACATCTGCATGCAGAAAGCGCTAAGGTCACATTATGGGGACCACATGCGATTCAGTTTGATGCTGACGGTATCCAACATGAATCAAAGCGAAGTCCAGTTGTTCTTCTGTTGGTTGGGCTAATGGTTAGACTACGTAACGGTAAATACTCGTGCATTTCATCTTTTTCCCCCTCCATTCAAAACTACTTTCCACGTTTTCCCTCATAAAACACTACCTATTCCCAATCTACAGGTCAACTCTCTTTGCAAGGAAGCACTGTTTGCAAATGGTACACAAACGCTGCCCTCCCGGAAGTAGCTACTTTACAAAACGGGTGCACTACTCAAACAATTCCAAATGTATTACTGACATGAATAAATCTTGGATCCTCCAAATAGATTATACATGAATTTATAAAAAGAATCATCCCATCCTCCCGAATACTATAGCAGATGCTTCTACATTTCTAGAGTAAAATCAATGTATTACTTCTTGATCTACTTATTTACAGCCATATCGTTTGTCCTCCCAGAGATTAGACCTTTTACCCAAAAAAACCCATGAGTACTGTATCTTCTACAGACAATTATTGTTTTACCGATGTAATCCTCTTGGTTACTATTACCGTCTGTTGATACATCCACCTTGCAAATCATTGATTTACATTGCGTTATAATAGTTTTTAAGAACCTCTGCTACTTCATTCTACAGGTAATTCCATACACACAAATACAAAAAAACAAAGGAATTGAACAGGCTTCTCTTGTGTTTTATAGGGATTTCACAGTACAGCTGGCTATCTTGTTGTCTTGATCAATTGTTCTGTCTTTGAATGAACACAGTTTAAAAATCATCTAAATCAATTAGTGTCCACTTTAACAGTGATGGCTTCCGCCTTACTTGTTTTCTGCCGTACCGTTAAACCATTCTACTATAATATTCTGTTTATCCATATATACCGATACTCATATTACTACACTATTACTGCTTACTTACTTTGCCTTTACATTACCTACCAATGCCACAGTATTGCAGGAATACCATATGAGATTAGATGGATTGGTCAGCCGTCTATGGAGAAACAACCTATTTCTGCCACTGTCCCTCAGATCTACAACCTTAACCCACATGATGTTCTGGTATATCCGCTTTTTATCCGTTTTCCTTTGTATTTCATTCGAGTTAATCGCCTCACGTCTATACACAGCGCTACAAAATCAAATACACAAAAAAATCACAGGTTCAACAAAGACAACTATCTTTTAGTTCTAGAAGACCCATAAAATAATAACCAGCTCATGAAAGTAGTAACCAACTCATAGTTTTTGCAACGAAACATTTTTTTGCAAATTAATGATTATATACGCTGTGTAGTTCTTCATTTAATCGTGGGATAATAGAAGAGCATAGCCACCAGAACCTACTTTTTTTCCCTGTTTTATCGCTGTGTTTCATCTGTATCACTTACACCACAGTCCGCTGTCCAATTAAATGTCACGCGCAACACAAAACCAATAATACGTCTACATCTTACCAATGTCTATTTATGTGCTTAGGGAAACAGCTATATTATCGACATTTCTATAAAAACCTTGCTCGACAGCAACCATGGTGGTACCTAGCATGTGCTATCTGCAAGAAAACCGTAGTTCCTCAAGGAGAATCTTACAAATGTCCTAGATGTGGAATAACAACTGCTGATACACGGTATGTTCTTATCAACCGCCTACATCTATTTCACTTTCTACGATATACCGATTGCACATAAATAAACAATACCCATATTCATTGCAACAGGTACAGACTAACTATTCATGGGATCGCGCCAGATGAAATAAACGAACTAGAGCCCAAGATAGCAGAGTTCATTTTCTTCGCAGAAAAGGCCGAACAATTAATTGGTTCTCCAGCGCTTTCTCTTGTCACAGCTGTTGAAGATCTTGAAGGCTTCATCCCACCACAGATAACAAGGCTCTATGGTAGACAGTATACTTTGAAAGTGTTTGTCACAAGAAGAACTCTACAATGGACAAAAATATCATACCAAGTTGACTCTATCCTGGCTCTCCTCTGTTCACCGGAGTCTACTTCTACTGACAAACAAACTCAAGATGAAATTCCAGCTGTTTTACCTGATGTTGAAGTTACACCACAAAACGCTGCAGCAATTCGCTTCGAGCAACATGGACAGTTACCTAGCTCTGGAGAAGACATACGGTTGGACAACCCTCAAACCAAAACAGTGACTCCGCCTGTGTCGATTCATGTGCTTCCACAGGTACCTACCACACACAGCATTTACCCTCAGTCCTTACTGAATAGTACTGATATTCTTACCTACACATATATAGCTTGTTCCAACAAATATAGAATACCTACAGTTTGACTTTACAGACCATGTTTAGAGATAATTCTTGCACGATCCATACTGGATAGTACTGACCTATACAATCGGTGTTACTTAATAACTCAGCTCCACGACTTTCAGATCTTACTGGAACCAGATCCCGAACTGCAGGAACCACTACAGGCTAATCATACTGATCCACTTGCTGGCGAAGACAGCAAAAGGTTATGTTTATATAATTAATTAAGTGTTCAATTGAAACAACGACATCACATTCCTTTTTCTGTTGTTTCGGCATTCGAAAAAAAGCCTTGACCGAGAAAGAGGTCATTCCTCGACACACAAAGCACTTCGCGTCGAAAAAGGTGCTCGCATAGATAGCATTATCCCCAATTAATTCTATTTCCGTTTTTCATTTCGCATCCCAATTCATTAACTCATATTCTACTCACAACAAAACAGGGCTTGAAAAAAGGCCATATGCTGTCACACCTCCGTCGGCAACAACTGCTATCCTCACCGTATTTTGTATACCGATTGTACAATATATATGTCCATACATGCCGCAGCTAGAACCCTATGCTTGACGTATTTTGCCAGTTTCTATACTTCTGAGTATCCAACACGACTTGCTGTATCTCTTAGCCTTCTACTCACACAAGACAATGCCCGTAATCCTTTTGTTGCGCAATCACTATTCTCCTTACTGTGTGTATATATACGTATATAGATATGTATATATGTGCATTTCCCTGCTATGACACTTAACGAACAACTTCAGCAATCCGCTTGCATAGCTTCAGTCCTACGCAATGTTCTGTGATTATCGTTCGTCCCCTGAAGCTCTAACCGAAACCCATGATCTATCATTATTTATCCTGACAATCCACGGCTGACCAAGCAGTATTCTAACATAAAAACATTTTACACAGAGATCAACAATCTTTGTTTCAGATTTTCACCTGGCATCTGATCGAATTTCTTGCTTGTTGATTATAAAATCTCATTGCTTTGGCTAGGCAATACTGTTAGTAGATGAGATCAAGTTTTCCAAGTTAATAAGACTTATCCCAGCTTTGATGCATGTCAATACGTCAACATTCTTTGTGGTAATTGTTGATATTTCATTTATTATGTTCTGATTTCTTTATTGTGATTAGTATGGGTCGAAAGTATGGATAATACATGTGCTAACCAAAGTGGAAGAAACCAGAATGCCTTCTCTCAACTGTTAACATCATCAAAGTAAGATTGTAAAACTGTTCACCATTTTTTCTTCAGGCTACCAATTAGAATGAGAACAAGTGACTAACGATACCTAGCAACGACTAATATCACCAGCATGTACAGTCCGATAGCTCTGAAAAGGATATCTGGTTTATTAACCTTGAAGCTATCAGATCGTTTCCATCTCTTTTCGTTGATGTGATCCGAGAGCTTCTCAGACCTCCCAAGTTGTATTCTTACTTTGTTGCTTTATTTTCACACCTGCACCTGTTCCTATCTACATATATATACATGTGTTTCTTTAGAAAACACATATTACCTATCATTTTTCTACCTTAACGATATTTATAAGACACTCATACTGAATTAGAAATCGCAAGTAGGTCTTTCTACCGATTGTTTTGCAAAAAAAACGTAATCCAGTTCTTTCGACCCAAGATACTCAAAGAAATTTGAAATCGCATCCGTCCACCAATTATTTTCCAGAAATAACCCCGTAGTTCTGTAGATTCAATGCAAACATTGGTTCTTTCAGTCCAAACGATTTTTTTTAAAAATAGAGTCCCGAGTAAGCTCTTCCACCGGCTATTTTGAAAAAGAAATACCGTAATTCTGCAAATTCTGTTTACAGAAAACACACACCAAATTCTTTTCATCTTTCTTCCTATTTTGAGTACATTTTTTTGCCAAAAAAATAGAGAATTCCGAAATTGCAAATATATCCTTACACCGGTTATTTCGTAGAAAGAATTACGTTACACAAATTCATTAATGGCTCCTGCCCAACTAATTTTTAAAAAACACCAGTGAATTAAACAGACTTTCATTTTTTGTAAACAAATTTCGATCAGATTTTTTCGCCGGGCGCGGCATCGCGCGCCATTCTACCTAGTGTCTGCTTAATGGAGAAGGTAACGAAAGGAAATGCATCGCATCGCATGCACTTAATTACTTGAGACAATGACACCATCATCACCTTCACACACCCTTGCAACCTACCTAATCCTCGGATAGCAACCGACATGGTACACATGTATGTGCTTGTTGTGAAAGAAACTAGTTCAGAATGACTTGTGTTCGGATGCCCGATTTTTTCGGACGTGTTGCAACATTTTTTCTCTACATGTGCAATATTTTTTCTCTACGCGTGCAACATTTTCCTTTGACAACAGTATAAATGCGATGCGAAACAGATGTTGCACACGTTGAAAAAAATGTTACAGACATGAGAAAAAAATATTGCACATGTTGAAAAAATGTTGCAAGAGGCGTCCGATGAAATGAACAGTGATCAGACGTTTAATTGCTAGTAATCGCCAAATTAGTTCATGATTGAAGGAATAAAGACATAGACAGCATGTGCGCTGATCCACGTCGTGAGCCAACGTAGGATAGGTGTAGGCATCCACTTAGACAAATCTGAATGATTTCACCCATAATCTACGCACTACAGGAAAAGTATTTATTCTCCACAGCCATAAATATGGTAGACGGCCAAAATACCCCGTCGACCAAAACCACATTAAGGTCGACGGCCGAAAGAATAGCCGTCTACCCTAGACGTGAAAAAGGCGCGCCATCTATCCCGCCAGGAATGGGGAAGTTAGGGTCGACAGCCTGTATTTAAGTCGTCCACCATAGTTTAGGGTCGACCGAATCGGGCCGTCGACCCTAAGCGACACACGGGCGAATTGGTTGCGGCGAAACATAGCTTATGGTCGGCGGCCGCTGCGTGGCCGTCGACCTTAAGCGAATAGGGTAGAGCGGCGTCTGGTACATCAACCATACGTTATGCTCGGCGGTTGCCGCAGTGGTGTCGACCATATTAGGGTGGATGGCTTATCTGTTGTCGACCTAAGTGGCATATACCGCCTGTGGAATCCCCATTCGATCGATTTTGCTCGGCGATCGGCGTTTCAATCGCATCCACCGCCGCCTCCTCCGCTGCGTGTGCCGCCTCCTCGCCGTCGCCACCTCCTCCGCCGCGGTGGCGGTGCACCGCCTCCTCCGCCCGCCGGTGGCCAGCGCCTCCTCCTCCGCCGCCGGTGGCCGTGCGCCGCCTCCCCATGCGACCGCCGCCGCCTCCTCCGCCCGCCGCCTTTGCCGAGTGCCGCCGCCCCGCGCCGTGCTCCTCCCGAGGCAGCACCCCACCGCTGTCGCCTCCCCTAGGGCAGGCGCCCCATCCGCCGTGCACCTCGCTTCTTCTGCCGCCGGTGGCCCGGTCGCCGCCTCCGTGTGTGTGGTCTCCCCTACATCCCTTGCCGCTCCCACCGCAAGTATGTGGATACTGGATCATTTTAGTCTCTACAGTTGGCTATGAAGTATATGTGCTATGGATAATTTTAATCTCTATATTGGTTCATGAAGTATATATATGTGCTATGGATACTGGATAATTTTAATGCTATGGTCAGATTATTAATCATGCATGTATTAGTTCTTCAATTGAATTTGATATGTTAATGGACATATATATGTGTATGATGTGTTAATGGACATATATATGTGTATATGTGCTAGTGGACATATTCCAGCAATTTGCTATATATGTGTATGATGTGTTAATGGACATATTGAAGCATTTTGTTGTTTTTTAGTTTAAAGTATTGAATCAAGCAAAGCAATGGAGTACATCCTAAACTCATTATCCTTTGAGTTAGTATAAAAACTCATTATGGAGATGTTTACTATTGAGACAAGTTCCTTAAAAGCAAAGTTTCCACGTTAGTAGATGAATTGGACATACACACCCATTTCTCAGTTCTTCAATTGAATTTGATATGTTAATGGACATATATATGTGTATGATGTGTTAATGGACATATATTTGTGTATATGTGCTAGTGGACATATTCCAGCAATTTGCTATATATGTGTATGATGTGTTAATGGACATATTGAAGCATTTTGTTGTTTTTTAGTTTAAAGTATTGAATCAAGCAAAGCAGTGGAATACATCCTGAACTCATTATCCTTTGAGTTAGTATAAAAACTCATTATGGAGTTGTTTACTATTGAGACAAGTTCCTTAAAAGCAAAGATTCCATGTTAGTAGATGAATTGGACATACACACCCATTTCTCAGGGAATCTAAATCTATATATACGCATCCTGTACTCCCGCTAGAGTTTATAATTATTGACAAGTAGACAATCCTGTTAGGCTATCATCTCCTTGTTTTCCTCGAAGAAGCAAAGTAGTTGATATACATATCTGATTTCCACACTGAAACCTACATGCTTGTGCATATTTTGTCCTTTTTCTCGCATCTTCCAATCGAAATCCAAGCACGGATAGTGCATGGTCCATACAAATATGAATTGATGGTTTTTGTTACATTCTTTCAGCCCATTATGGAAAATTCTCGGAGGTGGATGTATGATGGTTGGAATAAGAATGGACGGCACACTCTGTCGAGTGGAAGGAGGGCACGAAAGATTTTATCCGTCGGGCTTTTGGGTCGGCCTTGTGTCGGACATGGCAGAAGTGAGATGCTGTGCGCTCTCGTGGTAATAACTTTGAAGAGATGTCGAGGCGAAATGGAGATGCATCTTTGTAGAACGGCTTCAAAGCAAATTATTATAGATGGGTTGATCATGGTGAGAGCGTGCAAGGTGGACCATCTAGTTACTGTTATAGTACAACCCTCCAATATTGTCGAAGGTTACGATGAAATTGTGAATGGAAGAGATGGTGGACAACATTGGTCGGGGTTAGATCTCCCACAAGAGGAAGTGCCTACCCCACTTGCAACAGATTTCTTAAAAGCTTGAAGGCCGCTTGAGCCGTTGCATGAGAAAACAAGCGTGGCGCTCCTTGCGGTCATCCGCCGCGATCTTATCGCAATTAAGTCAAAGCATAATTTCTCGACCAAATGCTACAATAACTTAGTGAAGCTTATTTGCGCCTTCTCCCCGAAGACCACAAAATGCCACGAAACTTGTATGATTCGAAGAAAATTCTAAGTGGTCTAGGAATGCCGTACGAGAAAATAAATTATTGTCCTCGATATTGCCTAATATTCGGAAGAACGCATAAAAAAGACCCACTGCGATCATTTGTGGAGAGTCTAGGTATGTTGAAGTTACCGACAAAGATGGTAACACAAAACAAACGAAGGTGGCCAAGAAAAGCGTTGCATTACTTTCCAATTACTCAACGTTTGCGGCGGTTGTTTATGTCGGAAGAGACAATGAAGCATATGAGGTGGCACAAAGAAAGAAGCGTGTGAAACAAGGTGTCATGGTTCATCCATCCGATGGTGAAGCTTGGAAGTACTTTGATGAAATGAATCCTGATTTTGCAAGAGATCCAAGAAATGTGCGTATTGGTCTCACGACAGATGGGTTCACACCCTTCGGCATGAGCACACAATCATATTTATGTTGGCCTGTATTCACCATTCCATATAACCTCCCTCCGGAACGTTGCATGAAAGAGAAATATATGTTCCTTTCTCTAATCATACCAGGGTCTAGCCATCCTGGGAAGCACTTGGATTTGTTGATGCAACCACTCATGGCTGAGCTAAGAGAGTTGTGGACAAACGGTGTCTTGACATATGATAGCTCAACGAAGAAGAATTTCAGGATCGCGCTTCTTACCGTGGTCCATTCATGATTTCGGCATATGGTATGTTTTCGGGATGGAGCACTCATGGGAGATTGTCTTGCCCCATATGCATGGGCGACAGGTGCTTTTCAATTGCGAGAATGGTGGCAAAACATGTTTCTTCGATTGTCACAAGCGGTTCTTATCTTCAAGCCACCCATCCAGAGATGGACAAATGCATTCCGTAAAGGAAAGGTGATAAAAGAAGGTCCACCAAAACGTCTGCGGGTCATTGACATCATTGCTAGGCAGAATAATCTCAAAGACACTCCTAACGGTTATGAAGGTTACGGTGAGCAACACTATTGGACTCACAAGTGTAGTATTTATAGTCTCCCTTACGCAAAGGATTTGAAACTGCCTCATAACCTTGATCTGATGCATCAGGAGAGAAATGTGAGCTAGTCCATCTTCAGCACGAACTTCGACATAGCTGATAGAACCAAAGATAATGTCAAAGCCCGGTTAGATTGTGCCTTGATATGCGACAGACCTGCCTTGAATATGAGCGATATATCCACAAAAAAAACTAAAGCTAAATATTGTTTAACACCCTCACATAGAAAGGAGGTTCTTATTTGGATCCAAAAAGAGGTAAGTTTCTTGATGGTTATGCTGCCAACATTAGGCACGGTGTGAGTCTTGCTCAAGGGAAGATAAATGGAATGAAAAGTCATGACTACCACATATTTATTGAGCGGTTAGTTCCTGTGGCTTATCGTGGATATGTAGATGAGGATATATGGAGAGCATTGGCTGAGCTTAGCTTCTTCTACAGACAACTTTGTGCTAAAGAGATCAGCGAGTCCAGAATGGTAGAGTTGGAGAAGGAAATAGTGTTGCTAATTACCAAGCTTGAGAAGATATATGTTCCTGGGTTCTTTAACGCGATGCAACATCTTTTGGTACATCTACCTTATGAAGCAAAGGTTGGAGGCCTGTGCGATCACAGATGGATGTATCCGTGGAGCGTATGTTAAAAGTATCATAGCAAAGGTTAAAAATAAGGCACGTGTCGAAGGATCCATTGCGGCAGCATGCTTACTTCAAGAGGTTTCATACTTCACGAGTAAGTACTTTGCGCCAACCAACAATGTCAATGCTTACGAGCCCAGGTATAAGAAAGTGTATAAAAGAAAAGTGTCAAGCATAAAAGTGTTTTGGATACAAGGCAAATCTATAGGGAGAAGTACATTACGTGAATTAGAACCGGATGAGAGGGTTCGTGTACAATTATATATCTACAACAATATGGAGGAAATGGATGGGTATATGGAGTAAGTTTATTTGTCAAACACGTTATGCGTTGTATAGCATTGTATACTATATATGTCAAACTTAAATCATTCTCTTTGTAGGCAATTTATCCAACAGGAATGGAAAAGGCAAGGCGAACCTTCTCAAAAACAAATCGATAACCTGAAAGAAAGGGGTCATGGACCAGGCCATCCAAATTTCTTAACTTGGTTCTTCTATCACGTAAATATCTGAACCTATCATAAATTTTATTGATTAACGACGTGCGCATAATATGTTATTCTTAACTTGGGTTAAACCAATTAGCGATGTCACAAGCATGCTAGTGTGCACAATGATCTTGACAGATGTCAAAAGCATGCAACAAATGCGGTCAAAGTGCAGGTGTTATGATGTGCATGGGTATCGTTTTTGCTCTAGAGTGGCGGAGTTAGCACGTCCAAATTTGACGACGATAAATAGTGGGGTCGTGAGTTATGTTAGAAAGCAATGGCAGCGATATAGAATATTATGGGATTATTGAAGAGATAATAGAGGTTGTCTTTGATGGAAATGCTTGATCTCTCGGTGGTTCTTTTTGTTGCAAATGGTTTCATCCTACCTATGGGGTGCGACGGACTCGAACTTGGCCTAGTCGAAATTAACCATATGAAGCGTATCACGAGGGAGTGAAGAGTTTATTCTCCCTAACTTGGTCGAGCAAGTGTACTACTTATCTTATCGTGCCCTAAGTACAAGTCTTGGTGGGTTGTTTACAAAGTAAGACCTCCGGTACATTACCATTCTCCTCGAGATGATGATAACGAGGATGTACTTGAACAAACCATTGATGTGCCATTTCAAGAAGAAGGTTTGCGGGACAACTTTCCATAGATATCGGGATAGGACTTGACAATCTTTTGTCCAAGTCGACAACGATCACGACAAATGATATGAACCGGGGTGATTAGTTGAAAAATGTATGTAACAAATAGTAAGTAAGTTTTGTTATCAGTTATTGTTATGTAAATTGTAATTATATTTTACTACTATCAAACTAACTTTTGGTACAATGTCAATGTAGGATGGCTGCAAGGAGAATTGGGACACGACGGTTCGTTGTTGATAACAGGAGCGATGAGGATGGCGGAGGCAGGCGGAGGGCATGCGAGGGGACGCGGATCCCGCGAGGCGGAGGGCATGCGGAGGGTCGGATCGACTGAGGCAGCCGGGCGGAGGGCACATCTTCCTCTCGGGGAGGCAAGAACAGGCTAGGGAGCACGAGCTCGAAGAAGAGGGCACTAATAAGCTTCACAGGCTCCTCTGAGATCCAAATGAGAAGATTGTATTTAAATACTTTGGAGATTGAATGCATTATGTTGTAAAAGTTGAATTTGTGTAGCACCGAATTGTTGTTCTAACTCGGATGCATTGTTGTTGTGTAGTAACTTGGTGGCAATCCGAACAATGTGAAGGAGCGAGTCGACCCTAGGGACCATTCTGAGGATGAACTACCCAGGAATGGTGGATATTGGTGGTGTGCATAGGGCAGCACTCTCCTGGGATGACTACAAGGCTGTTTAGGATGGTGACGGATCGGTTGCCGATCGTTGCCTCGACGAGTTTTGGGTAAGTAATACATTATTTGGGTAATTAGTCAGACCACATGATCAGTCCCTGAATTCTAGTAATGTTAGAACCATCACCCATATGTTGGAACCATCTATACATATGGTTGGTGATGATGATAGCCATAGCATGACTCTTAAAAACTAGATAGGACAGCTATAAATGTTAATGTTGGAACAATCATGCAGTCAAACACAATAAGTTGGAATCACAATTCACAAAGTTACCTTTTTGTTTCTGCTCATATTTTTGTTTGTGGTCTATTTTAGGCTAGGTATGCTCGCTTACGATTTAAGAGCGGCAGCGTCTTGTAGCCACGAGGTTATTGATAGAAAAGCAAGACACATTGTGAGCGAGATGATCTCACTTTCTCGTGTCAAGGTCATTGAGGAGTTTTATCGGCGAGGGAGAATCTCGAAGGGACGGAGGTGCTCGAGACATATACCTTACCTGATGAGTACAATTCATGTCGACCGTCATGGTGTGTCAAGTGCCCGGATGCTTGGAGATGGATGTGTGACATGTATGGCCTGAGAAGAATGGAGGCGAGATCGACAAGAAACAAGAACAATCGCAATGCATCCGCTGATTTGTGCGTCACACACCTTGGCGACCATTCGATGTACAATGGAAAAAGTTTATGGTAAGGTTTGTTTAAAGTAATTCCAGTTCTCTCATTTGTTGCAACTACATTTTCATTTCGTAATGAATTGCGGGAGGCTCGCAGGGGAAGTCATTGGATTGATGTGTACCTAAGCGCACATTGAGCGGAACCGGATGGTACTCGGTAGCGATTTGGATCCAAATTGCCCAAGAAAAATTAGTAAGCAATATCGTTTGGATACATTGTTTTGTGCGGTGTTAACTTATTTGTAATGCAAAATGAATATGTGGATGCAATGACTACGGTGCACGGGCCCGAGTGTGTTCCTACAGAAGAACCTTTGGATCATGTAGTCATCCATAGCCAGATGGGTGGGAGGAGGCATGGGAGATTGGCGTTCGGGAACGCCTACTTGTGTTCTTTTGAGTACATGCCTGAGGTGAGGGCAGCTCGACGCTCGAGGGCTTCCTCTACGTCCAGTAGGCGCGTCATGGAAGAGAACCGCGCTTCGAGAGAACAAGTTGCGGAGCTTCAGAAACAGCAAGAAGAGGGAGCAAAAGAGTGTGAGGATATTCTTAGAAGACTGGAGTCCATGGAGCAAAATATGCAGCAAGTAAGTTCAATTTTGTTTCACTTTCAATTAATTCAATCTACTAATGCTATGTGAGCTATATGTAGACTCATATTCCACCACAAGGATTTCCAGGCTTTTTTGATCCCTCACGATCGCCGATGATGCACTTCCAAGGAGTATTGTCTATTACTAGTAATTTCTAATTTCTTATTAATGTCTATCCATTGATGATATGCTATGTGAATTTGTAGGCTTTCGGTTCGGTTGGTCCAACTCCGGACAGGGTAATGCTCCAATCCATGTATTGATACTAATGGTCTTTTTTTTTACAAGTCACAAATGTAATGCTCCAATCCATTTGTTTGAATTGGTAGGCTTCTGGATCGGGTGCTCCAGCTCAGCCACCCCTTTGCGATTTCGTTCCGTATATGTTCGATTTCCTCCTCGAGGCAGCTTCGGATCGGGTGCTCCAGCTCAGCCAGCACCTTTGCAGTTTCCGTTCCAGTTCCCGTTGCCATTTCCACACAGTGTGCCAGACAGGGTAATATATGTTAATTCGTGAAGAATTGTTGTTTTCAACTCACAAGATAAATGTTCTAATTCATTTTCTTTAATTGGTAGGTTTCTGGATCAGGGGTTCCAGCTCAACCAGCGCAGGTCCAACATCCATTCCAGTACCCGATCCGGTTTCCAACTGAAAACACTCCGGACACGGTACTTCTATCGCCAAAAATTATAATTTGGGAAGTCATTGAAATAATGTTCTAAGTTATACATTATTTTCTTGCTTTGTAGGAGGCTTCAAGATCAGCTGGTGCAGCTCAACATGTGGGAAGTGGCGCCGAACCCACTACCAGTGTTTCGGTGGACTTTCTCGATGAGATGCTTCGTATGCCTCCGGTTTTTCCTCCACCTAGCTAGAATCTCTGTATCATACTTTTGCTGATCGAACTTTGTCGATTTGTGGACATGTGATATACGTTGAACTTTTGTTGGAATTAAACCTCTATATCAAACTTTTGTTGAATGTAAACCTTTGATGATATGCACTGCTAAATTGTGTCTATTTGCTAAAGGAGGCCGTAGTTTTTTTTGGAACCACATTGCTTTATGGGGCTAAAGTACTGTTTCGGTTGCGTAAAGATATTCATCCACCGTGAAAAAGTGATTTATATTCATATATAGCAATAGGAGGCTGGAAAAGTTATTCTGTATCTGATGGTCGATTAACATGGAAATGCATTGCTGCTGCGTAACAGAAGATGTTTATGTAATCATAAAAGGTAAACGTATTTGGTTAATGTATTGGGCTTGTCGTAATCAGGGAAAACGACTACTACAAAAAGAAACATTTTCTGCAATTCTTGATTGTCCATGATTAACTTTTCTGATGAGGACTGAAACAAAACCAAACATTTTCTCATGTAGCCTACTATTTTTACAACAGCTACCAAAATAACCTCCAGCCAAATCTTTCTCTTTAGGAAATACAACCTTGATTGATATTATGTTTGTCTAACAAATCTCAACCCATCTGTCCATCTCATTCTTGAAATTTCATACTCTTGAATTGACAAGCACAAACGCCCTGTTTTATTTAACGTTCAACTTCTACATTCATGTTTGAGTGTGAACCTAGAGTATGTTAATTTTAAATGATTTTAAAGCTGAAAAACTTTGAGCGTATCTGTCCCTATTTTGTGTTAGTTTGGACCTTGGAAGCAAAAACTTATTCCCCAATATTCCCATTCTACTGCATCTTCTATTTATCGACTTGTATAGTTGTATTTATAGCAAATCGTTTTTGACAACCTTTGGGTTGCAGGACGTTGTTGCCTCGCTTGCTTCTGATAAGAATGTTTGGGACACTTGTAACACTTGATTCAAATTTAGTATAATGTGTGGACTAGCACTGTTCTAACATAGCCATACCAAACTCATAATGTTCTGGAGCAAGACTTGCATGGAGAACAACCACCACCACAGAAGGTTGAGGGTTTAAAAGTTCTCCAAATGAAATCCAATGCCATTTTGTCTCTGGTATTAATGTGTGTTTTCTTACTATGTATCAACGGCAGTGGCGCTGCGGTAAAAAAACGTGGCTTGAATTTTGGTACAGCTGCTTCTACGAATTTGTGATATGAATCGGTTAAAAATGCGATTTTTGTAAATGCTCCCGGCCGGCCACTGCCAATCGGGTCGTCGTTTTTTTTAAATGGTGATTAATTAAGGTCGACAGCTTTTTTTCTTAGGGTCGACGGCCGGCTGTACACCCTAAGGATTATGGTGGACGGCCACGTGGAAAGTCCCGTCAACCCTAAGGGCTTATGGTGGACGGCCTGTGAAAGGGCCGTCGACCCTAACCTTATTATGGTCGACAGCCTAAAAGGCTATCCACCCTAGTCTAGACTGGACAACTGCTTTTCCCCGTCGACCTTATCTTTATTATGGTGGACGGCCTATATTTGGCTATCGACCCTAATAGGGTGGACAGCCCACTGTCGAACTTAATATTATGGTCGACCACTTACTTTCGGCGGCTTAGGGTGGATGGCCAGCTGTCGACCCTACGTATGGTGGACGGCTTTGTCTCTAGGGTGGACGGTTTTGGCTGTCGAAATTACTGATTTTTCTTGTAGTGACGCGGAAAGAAGGCTTGGTGGGGATAAACCAGTGTCGTGAAAAATGTATGTGCACCATGGAAGGCGGTGGTACCGTTGAGCAATTAATCATAATATGAATGATTAATTAGAATTTAACGGATGATTATGTGTTCTTATTAATATATTTATTTATATTTAGAATTAATTAGAAATATTTTAGTTACCAAAGTTATTGTAAATTATCACTCTACACAACATGTTTTACATTTTATTGTTTATACTTCATCCAAAAGATACATACTATAAACACTATGATACAATATTATAAACTAATTGATTGTGCGTAGTGAATAAAAATAACATATTTTCATGATTAAATGGGAAAACGGATGATTAATTAGATTATGCGGTCAATTAATTATTTGACTGTGTTAATTACATTCTGATTAAATTATTCGTGAAGGTTTAGTCACCGTCATGATTAATCGGCCGATCAGTCGGTCAAGTCGGCCATTCTTCACAACCGTGGGATAAACCTCAAAGGACGCCTCGTTACTGGCAAAGAATTGAAGCCAGTTAGCCTCTGCTTCGCTCACTTCCTTGGAAGGAGCTCCATAGATCCTTCAAAACTGTTGGAGCGCAAGTGGCACGTATCACCTTTTGGTACTTCCATAGTTAGGAATAAAACTATTTTTACAATTGTGTTCAAAAGGGGACCATATTTACCAAAAAGAAAAAAAGTTTGTCGGAGAACAAGAAAAGTGATGACATGGGATATTGTTGGCATCTTCTTGACGGATAAGCAAAAGCAACCGTAAATGCCTCAAATGAGAAAACTTGGACGCTTTTTACAGTTTCCAAGGGAAACTACGAGCAAAAAAACCAAAGGTCAAGACAATAAAACGTGATATAAAACTAATCACAACTAAATGGCATTACAAGAGCAAACCTTTGGTAGGATCGATACATATAGTACACATAGTCAGATGCTGCACCCTCGGAAACACACTTGGCAATGTGGTCAGAGCCTGCTCAAGTGTTAATCTAAAGACAGAAATACTAACATTGTCTAGTTCTGAAGATTTACCAAGGTTCATAGGCACTAGATTGTTTTCTTTGAATATGAAATTTGTGAGCTGTATGGCATTGAGTTCTATCTTGGTTATGTTGCACCTCTCCAAATGAAAATATAGCAGGCGGGGCAATGGAATATCCACTTTTAGTTCATCGTCCAGAGGGCATCGAACTATATGTAACCCCTTCAGATTACAGCAATTTGACAACATAACTTGGACACCCCTGGCAGACACGGAAGCAAAGTACAGATCAATCTTCTTTAGGTTTGGAAAACCCATGAACAAAGGCTAGATAGATGATACCTGGGTCTTGATGAGCCAATTAGCGGCAGTAAAAGAACTAGTGAGCCACTCTTGAGGAAAAAACAAAGAGAAGTTTCAGAAATAGACCACTAGTCATGAAATAGTGTCAAGAAATACGATTAACTAGTTGTAGAAGAGGAAGGTATACGAAAGTTCTGGACATTCAAGATTATATGGCATCTCAGAGAAAATAATTGTCAACCTAAATAAGTAAATATGCTATGTTTTTTTAATGTTTCTCTATCTTATCAATGGATGATGCTTTCATCGCGAACCAAAGATAATAGCATAGTTGTCAGTGGTCAAAAATGTATCTTTTTGACTTGTCCATCATCTGAGTACTGACTCAAAATCATAGCACAGTCTCAGAGTTACCATTGCTCAGTTATATATAGGCTGAGCTAGTTTTGCATGAGTAAACAATGATTACATAAAGCTAGGCTCATATGAGCTTAAGACGAGCCAAAAGCTTGGCCAATAAAGAAAACGGTTTCTTAGAAAGAACTTTAGCATTTGGCACATACTAAGCAGTCCAATTTATGATAACAAAATACTTGATTCACCGCAGTATTTTTCCCCCAAACTAAATTAGATTACAAATTGAAGGCGAATGGAATAAAAAGAATGTAAGGTGACAAATAAAGTGCGAGCAGTAACATACTAACAATTAATTGTGGTGGTGCGCAAGAAAACCGCCTGTTCTCTTTCTTTGGAGGTTCACCATTCAGAAAGGTCATCGCAGCTCCAGCTAAAGCAATAGAAAATGAGTGCACCAAAAAGGCCAATTCCTGCTCACAGAGGCCAGCCATTTTTCAGGTTCAATGTTTCTTTAATATCTGAAAGTTCTACAACATTACTGTGTCAACATATTTCCTTCTTCTGAGAAAATTGTAAAAGAAACAATTTATTGTGGTTTAAAGTGTTAAAAGCAGCACCCGTGAAAATGCGGAAGTCTTAGACTCGTAGTTTGCACAGGGCGCACGCTAAGCAGGACAATATGCCAAATATCACTTACACAACAAATGTGGGACTAAACTCCAAACATACACCTCCTCTTGAAGTTTGCTAACTACATAAGAACTGGAATAAAGCAACCAAGCTATTTTTCTTTAATGGGATATCTCAATTTTTGCTTGTTTCTAATCCCCAGTTATTGAGTGAAGTGAGAGGCTTCAGACATTTAACCAAATAGTTGCTTATTGAAGAAAGACAATGAACTATAACTGAAACTAAAGATCACACTTGATGATCATAATGAGAAAGAATTTACTTTTTAACGGTACTCAAAATAGCTTCAATGTAGCTTATCGACACAGTTCAATACAAGTTGATGCCATCCCTTTTAATATACGACGTCTCCTCTATATCAAGGCAAACAAAAAGATCTCAAGGAGGCCCTCTGTTTTCCAAAGGAAAAACGGGTTTAGGCATGGAGATGACAAACTAAAACAACAAAAATTGGATGAAAGCTAGAAAGGCGTGCTCGCGCACACACGCATAGATGTCCGAACAATGTTTCTCTTGACTCCAGTCGCAAACTCACAATCCGATCGTGGAGGTGGCAAAGGAGACGTGGTCGGAGGGGGCTGGACGGCTGGAGAACAGAGGCGCTGGATCTTTGTGTTCGTGGAGGCATCAGAGGAGATGTGATTTCCTCGCCTGGTCGGGGGGTGGGGGCTCAGAGTCAGGGCTAGTTTCTAGTGAAAGCGTGGACAATCACGCAATGATTCATTCCAAAAGATCAGTGCCATACAAATAGCCGATGAGGCGTAAACTAGGCAACTAATCCTAGGATTGCATGGGATTGCATGCATGCTAAATAAGGAAAAGACAAATCCTAGTTAGTTGCCATAATAGCACTGATCCTATACAATGCACCTGGACCTAAACAAACGAGGCGCCGTGGAGCCCTGGTGACGAGAATGGCGCGGGTCTTGGTGCAGCATTGAAGCCGTAGACGTGTGCATGACACGATCCGTCTAACACGCCCCCGCAGTCGGAGCGGGAGGAGGCCGGACGTTCAGACTAGTCCGAAACTCGGTGAAGACGGAAATGGGTAAATCCTTGGTGAAGATGTCCGCAAACTGCGAAGTGGTCGACACGTGTAGAACACGAACGTGACCGAGGGCAACGCGCTCGCAGACGAAATGAAGGTCAATCTCCACATGTTTCGTGCGCTGATGCTGAACCGGGTTACTGGAGAGGTAGACGGCACTGACGTTGTCACAATAAACAACTGGCGTAACGGAGTGCAATGCTCAAGAAGCAACTGGCGGAGCCAAGTGGCTTCAGCGACTCCGTTAGCAATGGCGCGATACTCGGCCTCGGCACTGGAGCGAGACACAGTAGGCTGGCATTTGGAGGACCAAGAAATCAAATTGTCACCAAGAAAGACAGCACAACCTGAAGTAGACTTACGGGTCTCAGGACAGCTAGCCCAGTCAGCATCAGAATAAACCACCAAGGCGTCCAGAGCAGTCCGATGAAGAAACAGACTATGGTCCAAGGTGCCACGGAGATACCGGAGAATGCGCTTCACTAGAGCAAGGTGAGGCTCACGAGGATCATGCATGAAGAGGCAAGTCTGCTGCACAGCATAAGCGATGTCCGGTCGAGTAGTCAAGTACTGAAGAGCACCAGCCAAACTGCGATAATGAGTCGGGTCAGCCACCGAGGGACCTTCACCAGATAGTTTGGAGTGGGTGTCAACAGGTGTGTTACACGGCTTGCAGTCGGTCATGCCAGCCCGATCCAGGATGTCAAGAATATAATGCCGCTGAGACAAAAACAGGGAGCCCTGCTGGTGGGTGACAGAGAGCCCCAGAAAGTGATGGAGAGGGCCCAGATCCTTCATGGCGAACTCATCCCGGAGCGTTGTGATGATGCGATGAAGAAAACTATCTAAAGAAGCAGTCAAGATAATATCATCCACATAAAGGAGAAGATAGGCTATATCTGACCCCCGGTAGAAAATGAACATGGACGTATCTGACTTTGCTTCGATAAAACCAAGAGAGGCAATGTGAGATGCAAACTGGCTATACCAAGTACGAGGAGCCTGCTTCAACCCATAGAGAGATTTGTTGAGACGACAAACATAGTCCAGATGAGCAGGATCAGCAAAACTAGACGGCTGTATGCAGTAAACTGTCTCGGAAAGACTGCCATGCAGGAATGCATTCTTCACATCAAGCTGATGGATGGGCCAGTCACGAGAAAGAGCCAGTGTAAGAACAGTGCGAATAGTAGTAGGCTTGACCACTAGGCTGAAAGTCTCGTCGAAGTCAATACCCGGGCGTTGAGTGAATCCCCGAAGGACCTAGCGAGCCTTATAGTGCTCAAGCGAGCCATCCGGATGCAGCTTGTGACGATAAACCCATTTGCCTATCACAACATTGATGCCAGGCAGTCGAGGAACAAGATCCCAAGTCTGATTAGACTAGAGGGCGGTGAACTCCTCGGTCATAGCCGCACGCCAGTTCAGATCAGCCAATGCACTGCGAAGGGTGGCTGGTACTGGTGAAAGAACCGTGGCATGGAGATTGAGGCAATCGACCTGAAGACGGAAGCCTGACTTGCCACGAGTTTGCATCTGATGATCATTTGCCACTGTGGGGGCTTGAGAAGCGGTGCGGTAGATGTGTAGCCAAAGCACTAGACAGGAGGGCGGTCAGAGGTGTAACCGGCGGAAAGCAAGCGTCGAGGAAAGCAGCCCAGCAGCTGCGGCGTGATGGTGGCACTTCGAGGCGGCGCTGATCTTTGGGCTAGTTGGGTACTATAGGGAGAAGGGGCCCGCACGCGGTTCCGGTAGGCCGGCAGAAGGCTTGCTCGTGGGTTGTGGAGGAGGTCCGCACGTGGGCTGGGCGGGAGGCGTGGAAGGCAACGGCCTAGTAGGGCGAGCCCCCACAGAAAGCCCAGTAGTGACGAACAACCACTTGGAGCCGTGATGCAGCCTGTCCTGCTGGCAATAGTCTGTGGGTCAGAACCAGCGGGGGCAGCAGAAATAGTTGCATGTGTTGGAGAACCTGCGAGAGGAAAAAAACCAACAGGTAGCTGGACGGAGTCCATATCAGCTAGAAAGTCAAGGGAGGAGGGTTTGATGGGGGCACGATCAGTGCCGAAGGGGAAAGACGTCTCATCAAAAATGACGTGACGAGAGATGATGATACTATTGGTGGATAGGTCGAGGCACCGGTAACCCTTGTGTTCTAATGGATAACCAAGAAAGACACAAAGGGTGGAACGGGGGGAGAGTTTATTGGCTGCTGTTGAGGAAAGGTTAGGGTAGCACCGACACCCGAAAACACGTAAGTGGGAGTAGGAGGGGTGGACGCCGTGAAGGGCAAAGTGGGGAGTGAGAAACTAAAGAGTTTTCGTGGGGTGAAGGTTGAGAAGATATGTGGCGGTGTGAAGGGCCTCGACCCAGTAGGAGGGGGGTAGGTTGGCTTGGAACATAAGAGAGCGCATGATATTATTTGTAGAATGAATGATGCGTTCAGCCTTGCCATTTTGCTGGGAGGTGTGGGGACATGACATGCGGAGGGCAATGCCATGGGTAAGAAAGAAATGATGGGCGGAAGAGTTATCAAACTCACGGCTGTTGTCGCACTGGAGGCTTTTGATCGTGACACCAAACTGAGTGCGAACGTAATCAAAAAAATGAGAGAGGGTGGAGAAAGTGTCAGACTTAAGATGCAAAGGAAAGGTCCAGGAGTAGTGGGAGCAGTCGTCTAGAATAATAAGATAGTATTTGTAGCCTGAAACACTAGCCACAGGGGAGGTCCATAAATCACAATGAATTAAATCAAAGTTTGCAGTGGCACGGGAGCTAGAGCTAGTGAAAGATAAATGAGTATGGCGACCGAGTTGGCAAGCATGACAGATAGATTTGGTGGCCTTATTGCACGAAATAACAGAAGCACTAGCCAATTTGGAGAGGGCCTCATCACCAATGTGACCGAGGCGGCGATGCCAAAGCGTGGACGATGAAGTGGCAACAAGAGCTCGAGGTTGGGGTGGCAGCAGAGGGTAGAGGTGGCCAGAGCTATTGCACCTGGCGATCACGCTCCGAGTGCGAAGATCCTTCGCAGAAAGACCATAGGGGTCAAACTCGATGGAACAATTGTTATCAATAGTAAATTGACAAACGAAAATCAAATTTTTTTATGATATGAGGTGTAACAAGAATGTTTCGTAAAGAAAAGTGACCATGATGAACTAGAAGAATAGTGGAGCCAACAGAAGTGACAGGAAGAGTAGAGCCATTGCCCACGACCACAGAAGAGTGGGAGGGGTGGGAGGGTGGGAAATGGTTATGTTACCAGCATCCGAGGTCATGTGGGAGGTGGCACCAGAGTCCCATATACCATTCACCAAATGGCGGAGGGTTGAGCAACATCGTGCTGAAAGAGTGGAGCAGAGCCGCTTGATCCCAATGCCCAAGAGATGACATGGGCGTCCAGGAGGCAAGCCCATCAGCCTGTTGGAGGCCAACGCCCGGGAGCACAGGGGGGTGGGCTACGTACGTCCCACTAGGCACAGGAGCAGCTGCAGGAGGTGTGTGCGGTCCGCTTGGCGATGAGGCCTCGTAGAGCCCGCTAGGCGGGGACGGGGTGGAGTGAGCCGACGGGGGCGCCAAATGCGGCCATGGGCTGAGGATCGAGGCAGAGCCTGCGTGCGGCCACACTTGGACCATTCCGATCCACGGATTCCAAATGGAGGGCAGGCCAGCTCGTGGGGGAGCAGTGCTGGACGCAGCATCGGATGTCGGAGTGGGCTGGCCATCGCGCGCGAAGGGATCGCCACTTCCGCCGCGATTGTTGCAACTGCCACGGCGATTGTTGCGAGGCTTCCCGTTTCCAGTGCCACCGTTGTAGTTGCCGCCCCTGGTGTTGCGGCCACCGCCATTTTGACCAGCGGCGAGGAGAGTCGTGGACATGTAGCCGGGCCGATTCTGCATGGTTAGTTCCTCAAGGAGCAAATTCGAGCGCACCTCCACGAAGGACGGGAGTGGCTTGGTACGCCGGATTAGAGATGCCAAGTGAGTGAAACGGTCATTAAGGCCGCGCAGCACGGCGAGGACAAGGGTGCGATCCAAAACCAGTTCGTCGAGATCGCCGAGGGCATCCGCCATGGACTTCAACTTGCGGCAGTAGTCGGAGATGTTGAGGTCGCCCTGGACAAAAGTGCAGAAGTCGGCGTCAAGGTACAAGGCGCAGTCTCCTTGTTACCGATGAATTGCTCCTCAAGACCGAGCCAGACCCGACGGGCGGAGGCGGTGGGCGTCATGACGAGTTCAATGAGGCTAGATGAGATGGTGCCGTAGAGCCAACTCAGCACCGTGCACTCCATACGTGCCCAAGCCGGATCGGTGGGGTACACGACGTCGGTGAGGACGTGATCGGAGAGCGCATATTTGCCAACGACGAGAAGAAACAGGCCGTGCCACTTGGTGTAGTTTGGCGAGTCGAAGTCGAGAACGACGGGGATGAGGGTACGGATGTTGAGGACGGCCACCGCCTGGGCGTGCAGCGCGGCGATAGTGGTGGCCTCGAGCGCATGTCGCTAGTCATTGAAGGCGCGCTCGGCCTCCTGAAGATGGAGACATGCGGCATCGAGCTGTGCTCGGTCAGCATCAAGACGCGCACACTCGACGTCAAGAGCGGTGCGGTGCTCAGCCTCTGGCAAAGGATCACCCATGGTGAAGAGGGCGAAGAGAGGACGCGGCGGGCAGGACTGCCGGTGGCGTGGAGGTGGAGCCGGCGAGGATCACTAGCGACGAGAGAGCGGAAGAGAGGGTCACAAGACGCGAACCACTCGTGATACCATGAAAGCGTGGTGTAGCTGGACAATCACGCAATGATTCATTCCAAAAGATTAGTGCGATACAAATAGCCGATGAGGCGTAAACAAGGCAACTAATCCTAGGATTGCATGGGATTGCATGCATGCTAAATAAGGAAAAAACATATCCTAGTTAGTTGCCATAGCACTGATCCTATACAATGCACCTGGACCTAAACAAACGAGGCATCGTGGAGTCCTGGTGACGAGAATGGCGCGGATCTTGGTGCAACATTGGAGCCATAGATGTGTGCATGACGCGATCCGTCTAACATCTAGGATGGCCAAGCCGCTAGGAGAGACCGACCGAGACAGTTCTATGTTGTTGACTCCCTAGTGGCTTGGAGCCTTCGACTACCGGCCAAAGACCAGAGAGGCTAGGCTTAGGGGCATGCTGGTAGGGAGAGTAGGAGGGAGACTAGAGTTTTCTTGGGCTGAGCCAGACCAATAGGCCACATTTTGTGGACTATGGGCTAATGTAGATTTCGAATATCCAGATATAATAATTACCCGATATCCAAATCCCATCATAGATTTCCTGGATATTGCCTACTTTGAATCGATCTCGAATCTGGATTCAAGTATCCAGATCCTATTCTAGATCTGACTAGATAGTCATTGGCCTTCCCAAATCTAGTCCCGACCGGATCTAGGTACTGGATCGGGTGGGAAATATCCAGGTCATTTTCACCCCTAGTGACGATACAACAAAACTAACCCAATTATCGAAATGATTAACTGTAGCACCCCAACTTTTGTTGGACTTCATTACCGGACTACCCAAGACCTAAAAAGGACATGATTCTACTTGGGTTATCATTGATCAGTTAACTAAATTAGCCCACTTCATACCAGTCAAGACCACGCATCCGGGAGATAAGCTTGCTGGGCTTTACATGGACAATATCATTTGTCTGCATGGTGTACCCAAGACTATCGCCTCAGACCGAGGTTCCCAATTCACATCGATTTTGAGAGAAACTCCATAAACTCTTGGGGACCAAGTTAAATTTTAGCATGGCTTATCACCTGTAAACGGGGGGACAAACTAAAAGAACTAACCAAATCCTGGAAGATATGTTGAGAGTAAATGTGCTATCACATAGCACCATTTACGAGAAGTGTTTAGCATTTGTTGAATTCTCCTACAACAATAACTTCCAGTCAAGCCTCCAAATGTCCCTGTTCGAAGCACTTTATGGGCGAAAGTGCCGAACCCATCTTTTTTTGTCTGAGATGGGTGAAAGAGAATTCTTTAGCCCAGACCTCATCCAAGAAGCCCAAGAGCATGCCAACAAAATAAGAAGTCGACTGAAGGAGGCTCAATCTCGACAAAAGAGCTACGCCGACCATCGTCAACTTGTACTAATCTTCAAAATAGGTGATAATGTCTTTTTGAAAGTTTCACCACTTCGCGATATCCATCGCTTCCATATTCGAGGAAAGCTAGCCCCTCGGTACATTGGACCATATCGCATCCTCGAAAAGAAAGGTGAGATAGCATACAAGTTGGGATTTCCACCTTAAGTATCATATGTACATAACATCTTACATGTATCTTAGCTCAAAAAGTGTCTTTGGATCCCTACCAAACACACACAATTAGAGGAAATGGAAACATTGACCCATCGGTTGTCATAGAACAAGAGATCCCTCGCCTTCCATTATCGGCTCTTGAGTATAATATAGAAGGATAGAGCAAAAGTTTTAGAGTTTGGCCAATAGCATTAAAAGGTTGGCGAGATTGTTACAATCAGCTAGCCGCTCAAAAAATGCCTGTGTGGGAACAGATAGGGATAGCCGAGTGTCTTCCTTTGTCTCTAATTGATCCTAAGGCCAATGAGCCCTTAGTGCCCATGGCATGTTATTTTTGGTCAGATACTTTAAATGCTTTCATATTTAGGATGGGTCCGATTGGCCCAACACTTTTGGATGTAGTACAGCTTTATTGCCTAAGGCTAGATGGGGACCAAGTGTCAGCTTTTAGTACCAAGCCCCAACACACAAATTAATTCATAGCAAGGGGGAAGGCTAGAGCAAGTACATCAGCAACAACAAAGGAATCGGGCAAGCGTCTAATAAGGAGCATATAGCTTTCCTGAATATGTGGCTTGATTGAATTTTGTTTTGTGGTGATTCTCTTGGACCTACCCAAGTATACCAAGTCATAGCTGAACAGCTTGTTGAGGGCTGTCAGCTAGCTCTAGGGAAACTTTTCTTAATTAGGGGTAGTGTACCAAATGATACATGTAATCCATAGTGGGCTTTTCACGGGAATGGGGTCATACACAGTCGGCAATGTGGGTGGTTCATTGTGGTTTATTCAGGTCTAGCTATATTTTCTATTTATGTAACCATTTGAAATTGACTCCTCGAGATGACCCCTTTTCCCCTTGAAGAAACCCTACAAGGCCAAGACACAAAATATAGAAATTGCCAATCATTTGGCGAAAGGTTTATCCTTTGCTCGGGCAATGAAGCCAAGATCACCCCAATCGGAGCGAGGAAGTATTTAGCCTTCTTCTTCCAGCTTGATCTTGAAGACTTTTCTCTGGGGTTTTTTTTCAGTTATAGAGAAGCCGATAATTATCCATGCCCACCTTTTCTCCATTTGATAGCCGACAGTGATAACATGCTTGAAGAAACTCTATATTTATACAAGATTTTTTTTCTCCGAGCGTATTATTCGTCAGCTTTTATACAAAGAATCGGACTTACCAGCCATCCTATGAGTTATATCATCCATCTATTTATTTAAGGTAGCTGGGCTTTGGACAAATTCCCTCGAGTTTTTAGCTATTTGATTGGCTTAGACCAAGGGATCGGCTTCGTCGCACATCAGGGGCTAACATTGCCCTACACGTGTCCAATGATATTCAACTCAGAGATCTACCGCATTTCTTTTTGCACACTCGTAGCTAGGGAGCTTCACCACATGATGACTATCAATAGTGGCTACAGAATTTGTCGACGATCGGGATCGCCAACCGCAAGAAATGAGATGAAATTCGGATATGATCACGGGACCCGAGCTGCGCTTTGCTCAGATGGAGGGAAGGAGTAGATGAGGTGATGGTCGAAGCAAGGCGACAACGAGCGTGAGACCGAGATTTATACTGGTTCGAGCCTGTGGAGGTAATAGCTCTACTCCGATCGCCTTCGGTTTTCTTAGCTATTTACGAGTACAAGGGTGTGTTCTGACTCAAGTTCAACAATGGCAATGTCTAAGCTCGAGCTATGGCGTGTTGTGTGTTGTCTTCGCTTTGTCGAAAACTGCGCATCCTTGGTCTTTATACCTCCTCTGCATAGCGGACGGAGAGATTCAGGAAGTGGCCTTCATGCACGTTGAGGGCCGGCTGTAACCGCTCCGAACTTGTTGCGCGCACCTGCTCCTGCCCCACGACTCGCGCCTTGGGCAACCGCCGATCAAATGCCTGATCCGAAATCCAGGGATGGACTACGACTCGAGCGAGGCCCGCCCGAGCTCGAGGTCGAGTGGGGCCGTCTTTCGGGTCAGTAGCGCTCTAGGTCGGCGCCTTAGCGCGCACCAGTCGTGGCCAGGGGCCACCAAGCTTCGGGATCCGTTGACCGTCTGTGCCGGCGGTCAAGGACTCCGATCTCGTCGGCTAGCCCGAGGCTTAAGGTCGTGGCAGCAGGCCGACCTTGAGTCTTCTGATTGGGACGATTCACGAAATTCTCTTGAGGTCGAGTCGGGTGGAAGCATGCGCCGAGGCAGCGGGTAGCGACACTGGCGCCTCTTGATCTCCGGAACCTGAATGCGGATGCAAGCGGTTGGCGACACTGTTGCGTCTCGAAACCGCAGCCGAGCCTTAATGCGCTGTCAAATCGTGGCGGCGCACCCTTGAGCGTCGTGGACCCGGCTTCAGCGGCGGCGACCATAAACTGAAACCGCATGGCGTCTTTTGAGAAGAACCCCGTCCGGCGCCCGCCGTCCTCCAAGCCTCCTTGCCCAGCGAAAATCTCCTCCCCACCTTCAGCCAAAACCGGCGTGATCGCCATGGCCAAGCTAGGGAGGAGCCTGTTGTCGACGCGCAGGATGAAGGAACTTCGAAGCCACAGGACTACTCGATCCATTCGTATGGCGGTGCCGAACAGCGAGACCGAGCCGCAACCCAGGGCGAGATCGTTTGCAAAGCACTATGTCCTCTTGACTGCGTACCCGGAGAGCGAGTTCGTCGTGAGGTCCTCTCGGTGCGATATCGAGCTCATCAACACAGTGCCAAACTACATTCTCCTTCTCACCATCTTCTCCCATCTATGCGAGGATTCCTAGGGATCCCAGGCCCCTCGCTCTTCTTCGGTGCTTGGCCTCTTCCGCTCAGGGAAGGACCACGTGGTCGGATGCCTCTACTTCCGACAGCAGGTTGGGCTCAAGTGGGCCTTCCCAAGTTCCAACCTCGGGACTCCCTCGGCCGTGGTCAAGCGATGGTTCTACTTGAAGAGGCGAGGTCGGCCTTGTTGGTGTCTGAGGGCCCCCATTCCGGAAGGAGACCCGAGGCGGATGACCTCGAGGTCGATGAGGAAGCCATCGCCCTCATACACTCTGTGCCTGCAGCGGCCTCAGCAGGCGGCGATTATATGACTTTCTGCGGAATCGCATGTCCCTCTTCGGAGGAGGATGCACCCGTTTTATAAGATCCAGGGGCGCGACGACCCGACCCGTGAGGGCACGTCCGGTAAGCCCCCTGGCCCCAAGGTCTTGCTCGAGTCCACCTTTCGATCCTTCCTGACGGCCGCTTCTTTTTGCAACACCGAAGGAATCCTAGGTCGCTTCCAGGATGACTGAGATGTTCGGGAAGCTGGCGCACGAGTACGTTGTTGGCGACCCCGTCCCGAAGAATGTGCTCGTAGAAAGGCGAGGTAAGCCATCCGACCATAGCGCTCGAGTCATCGTCCACGAGCCCTTCTTTAACCGGCTTGCTCGCGAGGATCACCGGGAGTTGTTGGAGAGCGGCGGGAGGATGCTCCCCTTGCCCGGCGAGGCAAGGGCAGAAAGGGAGGAAAGACCTCACCCATTGAAGCGAGCCACCGGGGCGAAGCGCCACATCGAGTGGGGGACCGTGCCCAGTAAGAGATCCCACCGGCCGAGCCCCGAGCCCGTGCTTATGTGCCTTCTTTGGTTTGGCGCGTTCTCCTCTTTGCAGCGGCCCAGAAGCCTTGGCCGCCGCCGCCAGTCTCGAGCCCTCTCCGGCCGGGACCTCAAGCTCGAAGCCCCGCCAGCGGATGGCGTGGAGCAGCCTGAGCCCCGAGACACCCGATCGTGACGTCGCATAAGCGAAGTGCCCCCTCGTCCTTGAGGCGGCAAGACCTTCGCCGACCCTCAGCGGCGGATTTGGCGTCGAGGTAAATTCTGGCTTCTTGGACTTCTGCCTTCCTCGCGTCTTTCTAGCTTTGTGTATGTTTTTGATCGCGGACCTCGAGCACCGAGCTCGAAAACTTGCCCATTTGTGATGCTGTTGTCGGCGAGTCGAAGTCTGAGAGGAGGGCACCTTGAGTTGGTCCCGCCGGCCTTCCGCCCGAGCGGACCCCCTTAGACCATAAGCTTCGCTCGGTTGGTGAGTTCTACCAAAGGGTCGACGACCGGACGAAGAAAACGGACCCGTCGGTGAAGATTTCGGCCGGCGAGTCATTCGCCTTGATCCCCGAGTCGATGTGGGAGATGGCACCGGGTGCCACGGTTGCGCCGTGAGGCACCTCAACCCGGCGATCCGAGGCGCGTCCGGTTCAAGGTCGCGGCGCCCCAAGCGTGGGAATGGACGGTATTGTGGGGGCTGCCTGGCGGATCGGCGGCCGCCCAGCGCCGGAGGTGGCGGAGCCCGACCGTGAGGTTGGGCTCGATGTTAATGGCGTGACAACTCTGTCGGAAAAGCCGGACGGGGCCAAACCACGAGGCGGGGCAGGGCTGCTGCGCCCCTACTTGGGAGAGTCGGACCGTGGTCGTGGCGGCAAGATTCAAGCCTCCACCGGCCTGGCGGTGGCCCTAGCCGAGATCTTGGCCGAGGTCGAGGTCGACCCGACCTCATGGTGCGGGAGAAGAGCCTGAGATCGACCGCTCTCGAATCGAGGAGGCTGAGCGCAGAGTTCACCCATCTGCGTCGAGAATCGTCTTCAGCGAGTGAGGATCCCTCACATGCCACCTTAGCGTTAGGTCGAGTTTTCTCGTCAACTTCTTACTGTGCCACTTTCCCGATCCTCTTAAAGGCGATCGGCGGCATCTCCAGTGCAAGGTCTCCTGAGCATCCGGCGTGCTCGGGGGCTCTGAATGTAGTGAAAGCGGGAGGTCGAAAGCGCCAAACTCTGCACAACCATCGAGTCGACCAAGCGAGCTCGGCGGGCTAACGAGGATCTCGGCGACCTTCGTCGAGGCGATGAGTGGCGCGAGGTGACCTGTGGCGAGCTCGAGCAAACCGGGGCTTCGGAGCGAGCACGACTTCAAGGCCGTGGAATGGGAGCAGGCTCGAGCGACCAAAGCGCTCGATGTGCTTGAGCAAGCGCGCCAAGGTAAAAGTTGGAGAAGGCCGCCGTGAGGCGAGCCGATCCTCGGACTCGGCCTTTCGAGGCCCTGGGCCAAGGTCGAGGTTTGGAGAAAGAGGCTGCTGGCGAGCGGCGACTTCCTCGGCCAAAGCGCTGACAAGGAGTCGCCAAGGTCGGCGTTGGAGAAGCTGCTTGACGGGTGACTTCCTCGGCCAAAGCGCTGCGAATGAGCAGCGCCGAGGTCGAGGCATTGGAGAAGGCATTCTTGAACAAGCGACTTCCTCGGCCAAAGCGCTTCTGGAACGAATCGCCAAGGTCGAGGCATTGGAGAAGGCATTCTTGAACAAGCGTCATCCTCGGCCAAAGGCGTTTCGCATGGGCAGCGCCAAGGTCGAGGCATTGGAGAAGGCCGTTCTTGAGCAAAGCGTCATCCTTGGCCAAGGCGTCCCCCAAAGTGGAGGCCAAAACAAGCGGAATTGGAGGAGAATCTCGGTAGCGCCCGACAAAGCGGCAGCATACAGCTCAACTCCAAGGCCAGCGTCGCCAAGTCGTGGGCGCCGCCAAGGAAGCCCTCGATCTTGAAGTGAGCTCTCGACCTTGCGGGCAAAGGTTGCCGAGCTCGAGCAAGAAAGCTTCGCTGTGACATGGCGGACTTGTAACTTTATCCTCATGTTGTCTGTAAAAAAGCGGCTTGGAAACATTATGATAAAGCTACGTTACTTTGGGCAAAAGGTCTTGTCCGTTTTGAAATTCGTAAGCGAGGCCGTTTGGAGTTCGCCTTTATCGCTTTTGCTCGTGCTCGTAAGTCGTTGACGGTAGTATGCCACTATCCGGCCCGTTGGGTCGAGGTCGAAACAACACCGGCATTGGGTGCAAGATTGCACGCCATCGAACAAGACTGCAGAATGAAGAGAATCGCGAGGGACATAGAAGTGATGAAAGCGAGATCGATAGAGGCGGTTTACGCCCGGACTAACATTGAATCACGGCCGCGGCAAATGCGCCTTTGCTTCCACGATCAGCGTGGCGAAGCTCTTGGTCGGGCGAAACAGAGAGGGCTAGATTGCGAAGATGTTTAAACTACGTTTTAGCTCGTCCCACAGGGGAGGATGTCGAGCTCGCGGCAGCAGGCTAAGAGAAATGTGCGGCGCCGAAGGTCGTGAAAAAACGAGTCCGGACAAAAAGAACCGTCTGAAACACAAGTGGCGGCAGACAGACAAGAGCGAGAATAAGCGAACGGCTTTATTGAAATTTAAGGTATAGAATTACACATAAAACTTTGAAGGTGATCTATGTTCCACGAGCTAGAAGCTCTCTGCCATCGGGCATCGCTGGCAGTAAGCCCGTGCGATCTGTTGAAGCGACTCTGTTGGGGCCCTCCACCATGGGGATAACTTGTTGGTGTTGGACGAGCCTGAGAATCCGTCTCGGGGCTGGGTCCCCAACAAGGAGCTTCTAGGTGTAAGCCAAGGCGCATGTCTGCGAAGAGCTTGCGGGTAGTGCGTTGATCGTGGCGATGCACGCATCTTACTTCTTCTGCGAGGTAAGGTCGAGGCCGTTCGTGCTCGAAGTCGACTTGGTCGACCAAGCTAACTCTGGCGAGCCAGCGTAACCTCGGGAGGCGGGGCGGCTTGATGCGAACACGGTGGAAGGGTGTGGACCACAATGGCGGCTTGTTGTGGTATGAATAGACCATAGGGGCGGTGGGAAGTTAGATCACCGAGTCTTGCCGTGGCGTTCGAGCTCATCCGCCTTCGCTTCTTAAAGCCTGGGCGATTTGCCGTTGGCGTTTATTTGCTCTATTGCTCGGGGTGAGCCACGGCGAAGCATATTTTGATGCGAGTTCCTCGCAAAACTCTGGAACAACTCCTTTGGGCGAATACCGTTGTCGGTGATAATCTTACATGGAACCCGTGCACGGTGACCACGAACAAGCGGAAAAAAACAAACAACCGCTCGGCGGTGATGGTCGAGGCTGGTTGACCGATCCACTTGGTGAAGGTGTCGATGGCCCTGACGATAACTTCTTCCCCGACCTTTGTGGAAATGGGCGAGGATGTCAGCCCAGTCGAGAAAGGCGGCGGCGGGATGGTGCGAAGGCGTGGGCGGTGGTGCGTCTTCTGGCGTGGAAGCGGCAAGCCCGGCAAGTCGCAGACGATATCACGAGCATCACGAAGCACCGTCGGCTAAAGTACCCATCGAAGGCCTTGCCGACCATCGTCTGTATGAAGAGTGTGCTCCTGAGGCACGAGTGAATGTCGTTTAATAGGTACTTACCCTCCTCATGAAAATACACCGAGTCGGGGCCGGAGGCGTTCGCTTTGTAGAGCATGCCGATCCACAGTATGTATAAGCTCGCCCGTCGCTTGATCCTGCTCCTCTCGGCAGGGTCAGGTGGCAGGTTGCCCCTTGCAAGGAAATCGTTGATGGGCTCGGCCCAGGAGGGGATACCGTCGACCACAGCGAGCATGACCTCCTGATCGGAGATCGATGGGAGCGCCAGCGTCTCGAGGATGACGTCGGGGAATGTCATCGTCGGAAGAGCGAGCTTGGAGAGGAAGTCCGCTGTGGTTGTCCCTTGGGATGTGCTTGAGCTCCAAGTTCTGGAACCACTTCTCCATCTTGCGCACCTCGGCGAGGTACTTTGCCATCGAGTCCCCCGAGCATTGGTAATCCTTGTTGAACTAGTTGATGACGAGCTGGGAGTCGCCCTTCACGACCAGACCGGTAAGACGCTAATGCCTTACTGGCTTCGCAAGCCCGCCGAGGGCTTCATACTACGCCACATTGTTGGTCGCTGAAAACCGAAGCGAACCACGTGCCTCAAGCTGGTCACCGCTGGGTAAGGACAAGGATCGGCAAAAGTGCTTGAAGGACCTTGAGCCATCGAAGAACATGACCCAAGGCTTCTCCTCCTCGGCCTGAAGCTCGGGAGTGGGCTGCGACGTCTGCTCGACCACGAAGTCGGCGAGCACTTGCGACTTTATGGTCGTCCGGGCCACGACCTGGATGTCGAACGCCACCAACTCCATGGCCCATTTGGCAATTCGCGCCACCCTCACGGGTTCCTCGGGATGTCCCGGCGGAAAGTTACTCAGAACAACTATAGTGTGCGCCTGGAAGTAGTGCCGGAGCTTGCGCGAAGCCATGAGGAGAGCATACAACAACTTCTGTACCTGCGGGTAATGCTCCTTTGGGCCGTGCAAAACCTCACTGAGGTAGTAGATCGGAGTCTTCAGTGTGCCCCGCTCGGCCACCGGGACAACCTTGACGGCTGGGTGGTGGCAGCGAGTAAGCGACAACCTTTCGCCGGGTTCTTGGTCGTAAGGAGGGGCTTGGATGTGGTATACCTTGAGCTCATTGAAGGACAGCTGCGCCTCTGGAGTCCACTCGAAGCCCCGTGCTTGCTCGGGGTTGAAAGAAGCAGGAGCCCTTCGCCGAGCCTCGAGATGAACCTGCGAGGCGGCCATGCGGCGGTGAGGCTCTGCACACCTTGATCGAGGTCGGGCGCCATCTTCTCAATCGCCTCGATCTTCTCGGTTGGACCGACCCGAGCCCCGATCATGTAGCGAGCACCTTCCCGGCCGCGCGCCGAACACACACTTCTCGGGGTTGAGCTTGATCTTGTGCTGTTCAGGTTGGCGAAGGTTTCCTCGAGGTCCGCGACGTGAGTCGCCCTCGGAGGGCTCTTGGCGATGATGTCATCACGTAGACCTCAAGGTTCCGCCCGATCGTGGTTGAGCGTCTTGGTCATCGACGCCTGAGCGTGGCCCCGCATTCTGCGAGACCAAGCGACATGGTCATATAGCAATAGGTGCCGAGCAGCGTGATGAAAAGCCATCTTGCTCTCGTCGTCAACCGCCGGCTTGATCTGGTGGTATCTCGAATGGCGTCCAAAAGCTCAACATTTTGGCGTTAGTGGTGGAGTCGACGATCTGGTCGATCTTGGCGGAAGAGGAAGTTGTCCTTGAGCGAGGCGAGTTCAACCCGTATGGTCAACGCACATTCTCCACTTTCCGCCCTTCTTACGGGCGATGGCCGGGTTGGTCGACCACTCGAATAGTCAATCTCGCGGATGAATCCGGCCTTCAAGAGCTTATCGAGGTTCTCACGATGATCGCAACCTTCTGCGGGAGAAGCAACCACGGCTTCTGGCGCCGCGGGTCGAGAGTCGGATCTCACGCAACTTGTGCTCGATCACCTCCCTCGGGGCGCCGGGCATGTCCGCGGGCTCCCAGCGAACACCCTTGTTGGCGCGGAGGAAGGTGGCGAGCTCGAGTTCCTATTTGGAACTCAGCTCGGCCGAGACGTGGATGCACTGGTCGTGTTGCCCTCCTCGGCAGCCACGGCCTTTGTCGCATGTTGGGCTAGATCGCCGCCCTCTGCGGGGCGTTCTTCTCCGTCACCTCCGGGCCTCACCCGCAAGGCGACAAGCCAGAAGAGCCAAGGCCTTGGTCTCGCATGACCGTCTGTTGCCCGCTTAGTCGCCCGTCTGGTGATGATGCCGTTAATGGCGGCGACTTCATACATCGATGGCCATAATGGTTGGCCACCATAAACTTGACCCGGGCGGGCCGCCGAGGATGGCGTTATGCGGGGAGGTCGCCTCGACCACCTCGAAGGTGATCGGCTCGGTCGCGGAAGTTGTTAGTCGCCGAAGGTAGCAGGCAAGACCACGCCCGTGGGGATGGTCGAGCTTAAGATGCGATCGAAGAAGGGTATGGCGATGCTCTTGACCTTCGACCGGGAATCTGCATCCGGTCAAGCGCTTTTACTGCGACAAGTTAAGAGAGCGCCGTCGACCATGACGCTGACCGTGATATTGGCGATGGTCGGGGAGTTACGACAAAAGCGGTCTTCAGTCGGGCCATACACAGGAGGCGTCATCTGGAGAGAAGGCGATGGTGGCTCTAGCCCATTTGCATGGGTGCTCGGCGGGCTTCCAATGGCGACACAGTAGATAGTCCAGGCGACCTTGACCTCGCGTCGGGCTAGTAAGCCGACGAGCGCCGAAGATGGCGTCAATCCGGCGCTCGCCTGCTAGAACTCAAGTCGAGGTCGTCATACTCCGCGGCGTTCACCTGTCACGGTTGGCCATCATCCCCGGAACACGGGCATTTCGCCTCGCCCATCATAGAAGGCCTCGGCTTGCTTTGCCAAGCCTGCGGTCCGCGGATCGTGGGCGGCTGCCCTATGAAATAAGCGAACTTTGCTTCATCATATCCGGGTGCCCTCGGCCCCTGCTGTCGGCGTCGACCCTTGGGGAGCCAGTCGTCGGCCCTCTGCTGGGGCTGGTTCTGCGCTGGCGAGGTCGTGGTCGCGCCTGGCGAGGCTTGGAGCCTTCAGGCGATCTCGGACCTCAAGGACCTCGCGGCCATCCGCCAAGCGATCACCGTGGCGGACCTCGCCGCCCTGCGATCACGCTTAGCTTCTTGGTGGTGGTCTTGGTGGTGGCGCCTGAGTTGGATGTCTGCGGCCTCTGTCTGGTTTAGTCCAAGCTTACCTTGGTCATAGTCGCGTTTCGGTGGGCAGTGTGTCGTCGCGTCCGCGTACGCTCCGCCATGCGGAAAAGCTTGTTGACGAGCCTCAAGGTGATCTCAGGTCTTGGTGGTGGCCGGTCGCGGACTCGAACAGAAGGCCTTGATGGCAACCGTCGGAGATGCTTGGAATCGAGGTTCCTTGTGCGGATGAACCCGCTTGCGAAATCACCAGCGGCTCGTTCTTGCCTGGATGACATAGTCCAGGTCCTTCTCCCTCCCCGGGCGCTCGTAGCAACTCTGAAACTTGGAGCGAAGAGCATTCTGGATTTGGCGCCACGACCTGAAGGAACCAGGTTTCTGGTTGAAAAGCCAAGTTCGCGCGGCACCGTCCAGGACGGTCGGGAGGTAATTGGCCATGACAAGCTCGTCACCCCCGGCCGCCAATATGGCGGTCGAGTAGATAGACAAGAATTCATCGGGGTTCTTGGTCCCGTCAAAAGCGCTCGTCGGTAGCGGGCTTGAACCGTGTCGCCCACGCCGCAGCGCGAGCGTCGAGTCGCCATGCTGACCATATCTTAGGAAGACGGTAGGCGGTGTGGTCATCACCGACAAGGTCCCTGCTGCTGCCGGATTTGGAGTCGAGGCTGCGTCGGCGGCCCGATCTTCGGTGGGAACGACCACGGTGCTGGGCACGGGAATCACCTAGTAGGTAACTCAAGCGGTCCTGGACCCTACGGCGCCTGGGCGGAACGTCTGGGGAGATGTCGTGCCCCAAATTTTTATGGATTCGGACACTCTGTGTATTCTGTACTAGTCTAGGATCACGCTAGTACACACAGGATAAACAGGTTGAAGTACCACAATCATACAATGAAATAAATAATAAAGTACTTCAAGCATAATATAATCGAGTTACATGACCTTATGGTCACCTTACAATAATTAGCCCTTGAGCGATAAATATCGAGTAGCACAAGTTTATCGGCGGAAGCAAAAGTAAAACAAGGAACCCTTCATAACCACAGAGCTCTTGAGTGCGGCTCAACCCCTAGTCTTCTTGGCCTTGATGAACTCCTCCTCCCAAGCAGCACGGCTTCTTCTTCTGAGGTTTTTGTCGACACAAGGGTGAGTATACAACATACTCAACAAGTCATGCACAATGCGGTCTATTACTACATGCATGGCTTATCCAAAGGAAAGGCTTAGTTGGTTATTTTGCTCAAAGCAGCATTTCTTCAAACAGGTAATCCTATTAGATTAAAAGCAGTAAAACCATTATTAATAATAATTAATTTCTCAATTCTTTTCCAAGGGTTTGGCACACAGCCCTAGTTTGATTCATCAATCTTTGGCACACAGCCACCCATTCCACATTTCTATTTTGAAAATCTAACCCTTGGTTGTAATCACCGAGCATTGTCCATTGCAGCGGACACGGCTATTGAATAGTTTCAACACACACACTCTGCGGAGAGGTGTACACTTTACCCACGAGGATCGATCGCTCGCCACCTGAGCGATTGATTGCAACAAAGTCTTTCGAGAGACTAACACTTAGCGATGATCCTCTCTAGTATTGCCTTCCTAATACTTCCCTCACACAGAGCCAAAGTTTAGAACAGGCACATACCGTTAGATGGGTACCAAGCCGTAACACAGGTACGCTCCCCCGAACGGTTACACTTTTCTGTATCTGTCACCCCGAGGTATCAAAGGAAAGATATTAGAAACCTACTTGACTAGGTCCGTCCCATTCCGGACAAGTGGTTGTACACAGAACTCAGTTCAAAGGCTCGCAAGGTTAAGTCCTTAATTGTCCCGGGCAAGACATCCATTTTATACTTCTCGACACCTGACCTTCACAATCTTTCATACAACCCGTTGCCACACAAGGCCCACCTGGCACGAAGCCTTCTTGCCACTTGCCCCGGTCCAAATCATTTCCCACCCAGTTTTGCATTATTGCAACACATGTCAATGCCCACTTCATTGTACGAGTAGAACCACACAGGTCGCTACCCTCCATTCCATTTCATGACATCATCGCATTATTTCAAAATGCGTTCCATAATTGTTTAGTCAACATTCGTTTGCAATTTGAAAGACATTCAACGCATATATGCGGGCTAAGCGACTAATCACGGTCTAGCCTCCCGTGTTGGCATCATATTAGCATCCAACATATTAAACATCTTAGGGTGGACAAAGATTTCAGGGCATATAAACATTATAATCAAGGTGGCATAACAAATCTGGCTTTTAACTACCATTTCCCAATTTAACCAATAGTATTTGTACTTAACATAGCATACGATATGGAAATCGAAATATACTTTGAAAACTAGGCGCAAAATGGTCAAAGCATGACTTGCCTTCAAATAGCAGTTGGTTCTGGTCCGAGGTCTACGATGGGTCTTCGAATTCTCCCTCGGCGAATTCCGGCGACTCGGAGTCTAATCGGTACAAGCAAGCACACAATAAATATGCAATATAGACAGCAATATTAACACCAAAAATAAAATAAAAATCACCATTAAATAGCTTATATTTTTACAAATTTTTGGGCACTGGAATCACCCAAATCCGAGTTAAAATGCAAAAGTTATAGCATTTTCAAGTTTGCTAAAATTCAATTAAATATATAACCGAATTTCTTTATTTATTTTCCTACTGAAAATCCGGATTAATTTCCTCGGCGGGACACGTGTCGACACCGGAGTTAACCACGTCGCTTCCGGTCAGCGGCAAGCGAGCCCTCGGGTGACGTCGGTGGCGTCGGCAAACTTCAGTCCTGGTCGACAAGCGGGCCCATGAACGGCCTTCGGCCCACATGTCGGCGACCGACACGCGCGAGGAAGCATCAAGCCCGCCACGCGATTTTCAGACCGTTGGATTCGGATCGGCGCGCAAAGACTACGAGCGATACTGCTGTTATCGCCTCGTGGCCTCACCTTGTGCGTTGGATGAAGATCGGGCGGATGTGGTTGCTCGCGAGGAGTCGAAGAAGAAGCGGCGGCGCTGGTCGTCGGACTTGGAGAAGACGACGCGGTCGACGGCGTTTTCGAGCCTCTCCGGTCGGAAGAAGTAACCACACGGATGCGCCTTGGCTTGGTGAACTCGGTGAGGTCTCGGAGCGGCGGAGAGTGGCGAACTACAGCAGCGATTTAAACCGAGGCGGAGGTGATTGCCAACTCTGGCGAGCAAAAGGGCAGCTAGGAGACACAAGAGCTAATGGGCGAGCGGACCCGAATCTTGAGGCGAGAGACCAATTTAACAAGCCATAGCACGGTCGTCGAGATGCCTTGTAGCAGCGTGCAAATCCTCAACAAATCGCGGCGACCAACAGAGGCAGCGGTCTTTGCTGATCGCGCCTGATCCGAGAAGCGGTCAAATCCGGACTGATTCGATCAAGATCGGACGGTGCGGAGCGGAGCGGCGATTAGGGTTTCCCAGCGTGAGCACGGTGTTGGGTCGGCCCAACACGTAGCTCTGAGATTTTAGGTTTTCCAATAAAAATAAATCAGAAATTTAAAGTAATTATTTAGGGCACTAAAAATACCCAAAAAATTCTAGAAAAATTCCAAAAAATATTTCAAGGCATTTAGAGCTTAAATAAAATATTTTCATTTATTTTTGATAAATACTTTTTCTGACATTAATTAATCAAGGGAAGAATAATTCAATTTAATTTCATTTAAATCCAATAAATCCTCAAAAATCCATAAAAATTCAATTAACTCCAAAAAAATTTAGATAAAATCAATTAAATGCAAATAAACTTTTAATTAATTCACAAAAATCCAAATAACTCTAAAAATTAAAATCGGGCCGAAATTCGGGACATTACAAACCTACCCCCCTTAACAGAATCTCGTCCCCGAGATTCGAGGCTTAACTATAGAATAGTTTTGGAAATTCCTTTTTCAGATCTTCCTCACGTTCCCAGGTGGCTTCGCTTTCTATGTGGTTGCTCCACTGAACTCTGCAGAAACGAGTTGTCTTGCTTCTTGTTTTCCGATCCATTGTGTCCAGAATTTTTATCGGTTGTTCCTTGTAAGTCAAGCCTTCCTGTAGATCAACTCCTCCTAGTGATGTTTGCTCTTCAGGCACTCGGAGACACTTCTTGAGTTGCGATACATGAATAACATTGTGTATTCCTGCTAATGACTGCGGTAATTCTAGTTGGTAGGCGACTTCGCCTTTACAGCTTATGATCTTAAATGGTCCTACATATCTTGGCGCAAGTTTACCCTTTTTGTGAAACCTCTGGACTCCTTAAGAGGCGTAATCTACGAGATACACGTAATCTTACGGTTCAAAGCTCAAATCTGCGGCGGTTGTCTGCGTAACTCTTCTGTCTTGATTTGCGCAATTTTAACCTTTCTCGATCGGTGCTATCGCTCTTGACTTCTTGGGTATGTCGGTCCGAAGACACGACGTTCTTCGGTTGCATTCCAATTTAACGGAGTTCTGCAGGGTCGACCATACAATGCTTCGAAAGGTGACTTCTGAAGACTTGCCTGATAGTTGTTGTTGTAACTAAACTCCGCATATGGCAAACATTTATCCCAAGTCGATGTATAAGCCAACGCACAGGCTTTTAACATATCTTCTAATATCTGGTTGACTATTTCAGTCTGCCCATCCGTCTGCGGGTGATAAGCTGTACTGAAGTTCAAACGGGTGCCCATTGCTGTATGCAATTTATCCCAAAATCTTGAGGTAAATTGGGTACCTCTGTCCGATACTATCTTCCTTGGCACTCCATGCAAGCAAACGATACTTGCCATGTATAGCTCGGCTAACTTATCTCCCGAATAGGTTGTCTTTACCGGTATGAAGTGCGCGACCTTTGTTAATCGATCCACGATGACCCATATGGAGTCATAACCTCCTTGCGTCCTTGGCAATCCGGTAATGAAATCCATTCCGATTTCTTCCCATTTCCACTCTGGTATTTTCAATGGTACATCAGCGATCCTCTTTGGTCTCGATGCATAGCTTTGACTCGTGACATACATCACATAGTGCTACGTGTTCAACTTCTCTCTTCATATTCGCCACGAATCTCTCTTTTAAGTCTTGGTACATTTTGCACTTCTGGGTGAATCGAATACTTGGAATCGTGAGCTTCCTCCAATATTTGCTTTAATTCCTTTTTGTTTGGTACCAGATCGCTCCTTTATCCATAACGTGCCTTGTTCATCGGCTTAAATTCCTTTGCTTGGCCTTCCTCCATCTTGGCCTTGATTAAGCGATATTCTCATCGTCCTTCTGACCTTCCCTAATCTGGTCTTCCAAGGTAGGCTTTATTTCTAAGGTAGCTACGAATCCTTCCGGAACAACTTCCAATTTCAATCTCTGAAGATCCTTGCACAATTCTCCCTGGCTTTCTTCTCTGAAGATCCTTGCACAATTCTCCCTGGCTTTCTTCCACCATCGTATTTAGATTATGACCTTTCCGACTCAAGGCATCGGCCACCACATTGGCCTTGCCGGGATGATAATGGATTCCCATGTTGTAATCCTTGATCAGTTCCAACCACCTCCTTTGTCTCATGTTCAGGTCAGATTGGGTGAAAATGTATTTAAGGCTCTTATGATCTGTATACACCTCACATCTATTGCCAATAAGATAGTGACGCCATATCTTCAGGGCATGCACTACAGCTGCTAACTCTAGATCGTGGGTCGGGTAATTCCTTTCATGTGGCCTTAATTGCCTTGATGCATAGGCTACTACCTTCCCATTCTGCATTAACACGCATCCGAGTCCTTGGCGTGATGCATCACAGTAAATATCAAAACTCTGATGCACATCTGGTTGCACTAACACCAATGCTGATGTCAGTCGTTTCTTCAATTCCTGAAAACTTCTCTCACAGTCTGGCGTCCAAAAAAATTCTTCTCTTTCTTTAACAATTGCGTAATTGGCCTGGCAATTGTCGAGAATCCTTCTATAAATCGACGGTAATAACCAGCCATTCCAAGAAAACTCCGAACCTGCGTAACTGTCCTGGGCGACTCCCAATGCAGCACTGCTTCAACCTTGCTTGGGTCTACTGCGATTCCCTCGGCGGTCATCACATGCCCTAGGAAATCTACCTTACTCTTCCAGAAATCGCACTTACTGAATTTCGCATACAGCTGTTGCTCTCTTAGCTTCTCCAGCACTAATCTCAAATGTCGTGCGTGCTCTTCATCCGTCCTTGAATAAACCAGAATATCATCTATGAATACGACCACAAATTTATCTAAGTATTCCATAAATACTTTATTCATTAGGTTCATAAAGTATGCTGGCGCATTTGTCAATCCAAATGACATAACAGTGAACTCATAGTGTCCATATCTTGAAGAAAATGCAGTCTTGGGTATGTCCTCTGTCTTGATTTTCAACTGGTGATATCCTGACCTAAGGTCGATCTTAGAAAATACTCCTGCTCCTCTTAGTTGATCGAAAAGATCATTTATCCGGGGTAACGGGTATTTGTTCTTTATCGTCACTTCGTTAAGTGCGCGATAATCTATACAAATCTGGAAACTCCCATCTTTCTTCTTAACAAACAGGACCGGTGCTCCCCATGGTGATGAGCTCGGCCTAATGAACCCTTTTTCCAACAATTCTTCGATCTGCTTTTTCATCTCGACCAGCTCTTCGGTGGACATCCGATATGGTCTCTTTGCTATGGGTGTTGTCCCTGGTACTAAGTCAATTACGAACTCTATGTCTCTGTCTGGTGGCATTCCTGGTAATTCCTCGGGAAAAACATCTGGGTATTCACTGACCACTGGTACATCTCTTATACTGACGGTTTCCAAATTGTTTACTAACATCTGTCCTTCTCGAACCGCCTCAGCTTGAAATTCCACTTTCCTACCTTCAGGGCCCTCAATAGACACAATTCTCCTTGCATGATCTAATATAGCCTTATGCTTGGTCAACCAATCCATTCCTAGGATAACATCCAGGGTTTGGGTATCTAATATAATAAGGTTCGCTAGGAACTCTACTCCTTTTATTAATAGCTTAACTCGGAACATCCGACCTTAGAGCGGAGTTACGATCCGAGAGATTGAACTAGAAGTGTACTTTTAAGATTAACCACATCCGGATCATTTGTCATGGCAAAATCTCGAAAGCGAGCGAACGCGAAGCTCTGAATCAAATATCAGAGCGGCATCGAGTTGACTAGGAACTTACCGAGCACGACGTCCGTAGCATTCTGGACTTCGTCTACGGAGATATGGTTGATTCGACCTCGCGTGAATGCCTGCGGTGTAGCTCCAGCTTGAGCAGGTCCTCGGCTTCCTCCTTGGGCTGGGGTCTTAGCTGGGGTGTTCCCTAAATTGAAGCGCACTGGCGTCACAACTCCTTTCTTGGGGCACACATTGGCGAAATGCCCGGTTTCATTGCAGTTGTAGCAGCGCCTTCCTGCCATCTGCTGATTTCCTTCGCTCGGGTTAACAACCTTGACTGGGGTCTGAGGGGTCTGTCCTACCGGCCTCGGCATTGGCGGTGGTGTCCTGACACTGTTTCCTGGCTGGACTCTGGTGAACTGCTGGGGTATCATTCTTGCTTTCTGATGACCTTGACGTCCTCCTTGCAGAGCCATGCGGCGTTTGCGATTATCGTCAAGCTCCTTGCGCTTATCTTCCAGTATGAGTGCCTTGTTTACCAGTTCTTGGAAATCAGGGAAAGTGTGGGTGATCAGTCCCACCTGCAATCCGGTGTTAAGCTCTTTCATAAAGCGAGATTGCCTTGCCTTGTCTGTTGCTACGTCTTTTGGAGCGTATCGTGCAAGTTGGGTGAACTTATTTAAATAATCGGCCTTGACCGCCTCCACGCTTCAGCTCAATTCCTCCTTTTTCAATTCCATGATACCCTCCGGCACATGGTATTGACGAAAAGCTATGGTGAATTCTTCCCAAGTAATTTCCTGCGGGTTCTCCTGCGACGCGCAGTAGTTTTCCCACCATTCAGCGGCGGTTCCCTCAAGTTGGTGAGAGGCATAAAGTACCCTCTCATTTCCTTCACTACTGCGTTATGTGCAATTTCCTTCGATGGTTCTTAGCCAATCATACGCCTCCAAGGGCTAGCGTTGCGAGAAAAGGTGGGCGGTCGAGTCCTCATGAATTCGGACAATCTCGGTAGGACGCGGCCCATTGTTCCTGATTTGATTGTTGGCGGTTGCTTGAGTGTTGATCTCATTGTCTTGTGGCCATCATTATGCGCGCATTTGAGTCCGTGCTGCAAGAAATGCTCCTAGATTCTGCATATCCACTGGCGGTGCCGCCTGCGGTGGTGGTGTACTGCTCTGGCTGCCTCCTGGGCGCGAACCACTGCCTCCTGCTCCGTTGTTGCGAGTGTTCACCATCTGTTGATTGCTTCGGTGGTTTAGAGATAAGGGGGAAAAGAATAGGCAAGTATAGGAACTTATATGGGGAAACAGGTGTAACTTAAGAACCATTAATCATTCAAGCATAAATAATAATTAGGGTGGTTTATTACACAGTCTAGGGACTATGCAACCACACAGCAGTCACAAACATCACATCAATAGTTCATTACAACATCGCACATCTAATGTTTGAAATTAAAGACGCGACTCAACACAGGTGAGTCTCAGCGCAAAACCCGATCCTTTGCAACTCAAAAGCATCACTCCTCGAGCCAACCGGTGCGGCTCGCCGATCACGTAAAACCGCGGGTGAGTGGCATCGAGGCAACCGTCCCCATGCCCTCCCACTGGTGCATTTGGGGGCACCACCATTCTTTGGTTCTCGAGCACCGTGGCTGGCTCCTGCTCCTCCGGCTCCTCCTCGTCGCGTCGCCGAGCTCCATGACGACATCTGGCTCCCCGACCATAGAGAGCCTCCTCCGGCTCGGCGATCCTCCTCGAGCAGCGTGCTCTCGGTCTCCGTGAGAGCAACCTCGGTCTCCTCTAGAGCGCGGTACCTGACTGAAGCTCAAGTCATGGCGTCCATAACCTCCTCTGCTTGCGCCAGCGAAACTGCCAGTGCCGACAGCAGCGTCGTCCTCCAACTCCAGCGAGCTGCAGGGTCCACCAGCGTCTTGGTGCACACGAAGGCGGTATCCCAGCTCGTAGCCGTAGTCCTGCTGATCCGGCGCTTGCGCAACCCGGGCACACTCTCAGATACCGCTCGTGGTGGCTCGCTTCACGCGGCGGCGGACGACTAGCACGCGTGCTCCCAAGCGTACAAGGTAAGAGTCGTCTCCCATCCGCGAGCAATCCCGTTGACTATCCAGGTGCGGGACTTGTAGAGTGGACGATCGAAGCCTCCCAACACCTGGAGCATCCTCTAGAGCTCCGCTGCGTAGCCTCCGTGACGCTCTCCAAAAGAGTGGACCATCCGCATCTGCCAAAGCAACGCGTCAGAACAAAATTTTTAAAGAACACGAAAGTAATAGCAAAATACAGCAGGGGTATGAAGTAAGGAAGAAGGGATAAGTCAAGATTTCATTGATTTCTCTTGTCAAATTTTAGCCTTTAGAAATCAGCTTTTATCCTTTCTAAAACGGCCGATCTAATCTCTGATTAAGTCCTACATCGGTATGGCTCGATACCATCCTGTCGTGCCCGAATTTTTACTTGATTCGGACACTCTGTGTATTCTCGTACTAGTCGAGGATCACGCTAGTACACACAGGATAAGCAGTTGAAGTACCACAATCATACAATGAAAATAAATAATAAAGTACTTCAAGCATAATATAATCGAGTTACATGACCTTATGGTCACCTTACAATAATAAAGCCACTTGAGCGATAAATATCGAGTAGCACAAGTTTATCACGGAAGCAAAAGTAAAACAAGGAACCCTTCATAACCACAAAGCTCTTGAGTGCGGCTCAACCCCTTAGTCTTCTTGGCCTTCGATAAACTCCTCCTCCCAAGCTGGCACAACTTCTTCTTCTGAGGTTTTTGTCTACGCAAGGGTGAGTATACAACATACTCAACAAGTCATGCACAATGCAGGTCTATTAATACATGCATGGCTGATCCAAAGGAAAGGCTTAGTTGGTTATTTTGCTCAAAGCAGCATTTCTTTAAACAGGTAATCCTATTAGATTAAAAGCAGCAAAACCATTATTAATAATAATTAATTTCTCAATTCTTTTCCAAGGGTTTGGCACACAGCCCTAGTTTGATTCATCAACCTTTGGCACACAGCCACCCATTCCACATTTCTATTTTGAAAATCTAACCCTTGGCTGTAATCACCGAGCATTGTCCATTGCCGCGGACACGGCTATTCGAATAGTTTCAACACACACACTCTGCAGAGGCTGTACACTTTACCCACAGGATACAGTCGCTCGCCACACAGGCGATTGATTGCAACAAAGTCTTTCAGAGACTAACACTTAGCGATGATCCTCTCGATGTGCCTTCCTAACACTTCCCTCACACAGAGCCAAAGTTTAGAACAGCCACAAACCGTTAGATGGGTACCAAGCCGTAGCACAGGTACGCTCCCCCGAACGGTTACACTTTTATGTAACTATCACCCCGAAGTATCAAAGGAAAGATATTTGAAACCTACTTGACTAGGTCCGTCCCATTCCGGACAAGTGGTTGTACACGGAACTCAGTTCAAAGGCTCGTAAGGTTAAGTCCTTAATTGTCCCGGGCAAGACATCCATTTTATACTTCTCGGCACACAGCCTTCACAATCTTTCATACAACCCGTTACCACACAGGCCCACCTGGCACGAAGCCTTCTTGCCACTTGCCCCGGTCCAAATCATTTCCCACCCAGTTTTGCATTATTGCAACACATGTCAATGCCCACTTCATTGTACGAGTAGAACCACACAGGTCGCTACCCTCAATTCCATTTCATCACATCATCGCATTATTTCAAAATGCGTTCCATATTTGTTTAGTCAACATTCGTTTGCAATTTGAAAGACATTCAACGCATATATGCGGGCTAAGCGACTAATCACGGTCTAGCCTCCCGTGTTGGCATCATATTAGCATCCAACATATTAAACATCTTAGGGTGGACAAAGATTTTAGGGCATATAAACATTATAATCAAGGTGGCATAACAAATCTGGCTTTTAACTACCATTTCCCAATTTAACCAATAGTATTTGTACTTAACATAGCATGCGATATGGAAATCGAAATATACTTTGAAAACTAGGCGCAAAATGGTCAAAGCATGACTTGCCTTCAAATAGCAGTTGGTTCTGGTCCGAGATCTGCGATGGGTTTTCGAATTCTCCCTCGGCGAATTCCGGCGACTCGGAGTCTAATCGGTACAAACAAGCACACAATAAATATGCAATACAGACAGTAATATTAACACCAAAAATAAAATAAAAATCACCATTAAATAGCTTATATTTGTACAAATTTTTGGGCACTGGAATCACCCAAATCCGAGTTAAAATGCAAAAGTTATAGCATTTTCAATTTTGCTGAAATTCAATTAAATATATAACCGAATTTCTTTATTTATTTTCCTACTGAAAATCGGATTAATTTCTCGGCGGGACACGTGTCGACACGGAGTTAACCACGTCGCTTCCGTCAGCGACGAGCAGGCCCTCGGGTGACGTCGGGTGGCGTCGGCAAACTCGAGTCTACGTCGACAAAGCGGGCCCATGAGCGGCTGCAGAACGCCCCCACATTTTGGAGTTATTTGAATTTTTATGATTAATCAACCTTTAATTGCATTTAATTGCATTTAAAGGAATTTATCTAATTTTTCGGGATTTAATTGGATTTTATTTATATCATTTTCTTTGAGAAATTAAATCAAGCCACGCTCAAAATGCTCTCAAATATTTTCTAGAATTTTTCTAGAATTTTTCGTATTTTTAGTGCCCCAAATAATTACTTTGAATTTCTGTCTTTATTTTTATTCAGAAACCAGAATTTCGCTAGCTACGAGCCTACGGGCCCAACACCGTGGTCGGGCGCCGAAACTCCTAATCGACGCGCACATCGCTGCTGCTGATTCCTCGATCGGACGGTCGATGTGACGGGACGACCTTGAGGGAGCGATCGGCACCGCCGCCAGTTAGGTGCCGGAGATCTTGTCGAGATTTTTGCTAACGAGACGTAGTCCGGCAATTGAAGTACATCCTCGAGCTCAAGACTTCTCCCGCCAGATACCTTTTCTCAGATCCTCTCGCACCATACTTCTCTCGAGCTCGCCAGAGTTCACACTCTTCCCGCTTTTCGCCGTGCCCTCACCAGATTCCGCCCGTTCGCCTCGCCAAGACCACCTCCGAAGTTCACAAATGCCGAGACGATCCGCGGTGGTTACTTCTTCCGACCGGAGAAGCCTGTAAACGCCGCCGCCAGCGGTCATCTTCTCCAACTCCGCAACGAAGCGCCGCCCTTTCTTCGACTCTTCGCGAAGCTCCCACAAACCGCCCGATCATCATCCGACGCCGAGGTGAGGCCACGAGTCCCGCTAATGATGAACCGCCGGTTAGTTCTTGCGCCGTTCGATCCGAATCCGACGGTCGGGAAATCGTGCATGCGTGTCGGATAACGTGGCCATCCGACATGTGGGGCCGGCGCTATTCACCGCCCACACGCCGCTGGTGGACTGGCCGGGCCGGCCGGGCGTCGGCGGACATCATCCCGCCCACCTGTCTGTGGCCGAGGGCGACGTGGTTCGCTCTCGGTGCCGACACGGTCGAAGTCGAGAGAAAATAGCCGGAAAAATCGGTGGAAAATAGAGGATTAATTCGGTTTATTCTTTTATGAATTTTCGAATATTGTAAAGGCTATAACTTTCGTGATTTTAACTCGGATTTGAGTGATTCCAGTGCCCAAAAATTTGTAAAAATGTGAACTATTTATTGGTGATTTTTATTTAATTTTAGTGAGTTGTTTGCTGTCTATATTATATATTTATTGTGTGTTTGCTTGTATTAGAGTAGACTCGAGTCGCCGGATTTCGCCGAAGGGAATTTGAAGACCCGTCGCAGTAACCTCGACTGTAACCAACTCCTCTTCAAGGCAAGTCATGCTTTGATCATTTCGCGCCTAGTTTTAAAAGTATATTTTGATTTCCATATTGCATGCTATGTTAAGTACAACCACTATTGATTAAATTGGGAAATGGTAGTTAAAAGCCAAACTTGTTATGCCACCTTGATTATAAATGTTTATATGCCTCAAACCTTGTCCACCCTAAGATGCTTAAATATGTTGGATGCTAATATGATGCCAACACGGAGGCTAGACCGTGATTAGTCGCTAGCCTCGCCAGGCGCGTGGAATGACTTTCAAATATCAAATGAATATTGACTAAACATTATGGAACGATTTTGAAAATGCGATGATGTCATGAATTGAACCGATAGTGACCGTGTGGTGCTATTCATGAACCGATGTGGAAAATGGCATGTGTTGCTTAAGTTTAAAGTGGGTGGGAAAATGATTTGAACCTGGGCAAGTGGCAAGAAGGCTTCGTGTGGGCTGTGTGGCAATGGGATGTATGAAAAGATTGTGAAGGTCAGGTGCCGAGATGTATAAAATGGTTGTCTTGTTCGTGACAATTAAGGACTTAACCTTGCGAGCCTTTGAGCCGAGTTCGTGTACAACCACTTGTCCGGAATGGGACGGACCTAGTTAAGTAGGTTTCTAATATCTTTCCTTTGATACCTCGGGTGACAATTACACCAAAAATGTAATCAGACGGGAGCGCACTGCAGGTCTTTGCGGCTTGGTACCCATCTAACGGTATGTGCCTCGTTCTAAACTTTGGCTCAGTGTGAGGGAAGTGTTAGGAAGGCACATCGAGAGGATCATCGGCTAAGTGTTAGTCTCTCAAAGACTTTGTTACAATCAATCGCTCAGGTGGTGAACGATCAGATCCTGTGGGTAAAGTGTACAATTTCCGCAGAGTGTGTGTGTGAATCTATTCAATAGCCGTGTCCGCATGATCGACATTGCTTTTGATTACAAATAAGGGTTAGATTTTCAAAATGAAAATGTGGAATGGGTGGTGTGTGCCAAAAAGTCGTGTGAATGAAATTAGGGTCAGGTGCCAAACTCTTGGAAAAGAATTGAGAAATTAATTATTAAATATTATTGATCATATCGCTTAATCTAATAGGATTACCTATCAAAAGAAATGTCGCTTATGCAAAATAATCAATTAAGCCTTTTCCTTGAATAAGCCTTGCATATAGTAATAGTCTCAGATTGTGCATGACTTGTTGAGTATGTTGTATACTCACCCTTGCATCAACAAAAACCTCGAAGAAGAAGAAGCCGTGCATGCCTGGAATGAAGAGTTCGTCGAAGGCCAGGAGGATTAAGGGGTTGAGCCGCACTCAGTAGCCTGTGGTCATGAAGAGTTCATCGCTTTACTTTTGCTTCCGCTGATAAACCTGTTTGCTTGATATTTATCGCTCGCGTGTGAGTAATGTAAGGTGGCCATAAGGCCATGTAATTCGTTACTATTAATGTTTGAAGTACTTATTATTTATTTCCGCTATGTATGATTGTGATACTTCAACCTGTTTATCCTGTGTGTACTAGCGTGATCCTGGACTAGTACGGAATACACAGAGTGTCCGAATCCGCAAAGATTCGGGGCACGACAGGGATGGTATCAGAGCCATACTGACTGTAGGACTCGACCCTAGTTAGACTGGCCGTTTTAATGGAGTCCAAATTAATTTCTAAAGAATAAAATCTGGACAAGAATAATCAATGAAATCTTGACTCATCTCTTCTTCTTTACTTCATACCTCCGCTGTATTTTTTTTTGCTATTACTTTCGTGTTCTTTAAAAATTTGTTGTTCGACGCTGCTTTGGCAGATGGATGGTTCACTCCTTTGGAGAGCGCCACGTGGCTACTGCAAGTGAGCTCGAGGATGCTCCAGTGTTGGGAGGCTTGACCGACCACTCTACAAGTCCCGCACTTGGATAGTCAACGGATCGCCGTGGATGGGAGACACTCGACCTTGTACGCCGGGAGCACGCTCGTGCTAGTCGTCCCGCTTGCCATCGCGGTGAAGCGAGCCTACCAGGCGGGCATACAGAGTGTTCGAGTTGCGCTTGCGCGATCAGCCGACCACGGCTTTGAGCTGTGGGATACCGCCTTCCGTGCACTCCGCACGCTGGTGGACCCCGCAGCGCGCTTGGACTCGAGGATGACGCCGCTGCCGTCGACACCGGGCGTGTTCGGCCACGACAGAGGAGGTGATGGACGCCACGACTCACGGAGCCGCAGCCGTCTACCGCTTTGGAGGAGACCGAGGAGGCCTTTACGAGAGACCCGCATGCACGCTGCTCGAGGATCGCCGAGCTGGCGAGGAGTCTTTACGGGCAGGAGAGCCGACGACACTCATGGAGCTCGGACGACGACGACGAGGAGGAGCCAAGCAGAACAGAGCTGCCGGCCACGGCCAGAGACCAAAGCGCTGGAGCCCCTAGTGCGCCGGTGGGAGGGCATGGGGACCACTTGTTTCGATGCCACCACCCGCCGGTTCACGGATCGGCGAGCCGCAAGATGGTTGGCTTGAGGAGTGATGATTTGTCGTGATGCAAGGTCGACTTTTTGCGCCGAGACTTAGTTGTTTTGAGTCGCCTTTATTTCCGAACTTTAGTATGCGATGTTGTAATGAACAATTGGATGTGATGGTTGTGATTGTCGATGGTTACATAGTCCTTAGACTATGTACTAAACCATACTTAATTATTATTTATGCTTGAATGCTTAATGGTTCTATTTAAGTTACACCTGCTTCAGATAAGTTCCATACTACTTATTCTTTTTTTCCTCTTATCTCTAAACCTCAAGAATCAACAGATGGTGAACACTGCAACAACGGAGCAGAGGCAAGTGGATCACATCACGGGAGGCAACAGACTATACACCGCCACCCCAGCAAAGACCGCCAAGGATATGCACGAACTTAGGCGATTTCGCAAAGACAAACGCAGCTTAATGCAAACAATGATGGCAATAAAGACAAGCTCAAAGACTCAGCCGTCGCTAACAACTAAGTCAGGAACAATGGGCCACGCCCCTACTCAAGATTATCTCGAGTTTATGAGGACCCGACCGCCCACATTCTCTGCAATGCCACCACTCGAGGCGATGATTGGTTGAGAACTATCGAAAGGAAATTGCACATAACCCAAAGGTGAAGGACATGAGAGGGTGCTTTATGCCTCTTACCAAATTTTGAGGGAACAAGCAATTGAATGGTGGGAGAATTATCGGCGTCGCAGAGAACCCGCAGAGATTACTTGGGAGGAATTCACCCTAGCTTTTTGTCAATACCATGTGCCGGAGGGTATTATGGAGCTGAAAAAGGAGGAATTTCGAGCTCAAGCAAGGAGGCGAGCAAAGGGCTCGATTATCTCAATAAATTCACTCGCTTAGCACGCTTATGCACCGGATGACGAGCAACGAATAAAGCAAGGCGCCTCGCTTCATGAAGGACTTAACTCGGCTTCAAAGTGGGCTGATTACCCACACCTTCCCGGATTTTTAGGAGTTAGTAAACAAGGCGCCATATCGAAGACAAGCGCAAAGAATCGGACGACAATCGCAAATGCCGCATGGCTCGCAAGGAGGACGCCGTGGTCATCGAAAACAAAAATGATACCCCAAAGAATTCACCAGATTCCAGCTAGGAACAAGTGTCGACGCCGCCACCAATGCCAAGACCGGTCGGACAAACCCTCGCACTCCCATCGTAATTAATAATCGTAATAGTGGAAATCAAGAATGGCGTGAAGGCGCCTATAATCCAGAACGAGACGGGCATTTCGCCAATGCGTGCCCAAAGAAAGGAGGCGGACGCCAAGACGCTTCAATCTAGGAGCACCCCACCAAGACCCCTACCCAAGGAGGAAGCCGAGTACCGCACAAGCCGGAGCTACACCGCAGTATTCACACGAGGAAGAATCAATCATATCTCCGCAGCATTTAAGTCCACAATGCTACGGACGTCGTGTTCGGTAAGTTCCTAGTCAACTCCAAGCGCCTACAGTGATTATTTGATTCAGAGCTTCAGATTCGCTCGCTTTCGAGATTTTGCCGTGACAAATGATCTCGATATTGTTAACCTTAAGAGTACACTCCTAGTTCAATCTCGATCCTAACTCCGCTTCTAAGGTCGGATGTTCTGGAGTTAAGTTACTAATAAAAGGAGTAGAGTTCCTAGCGAACCTTATTATATTAGACACCCAAACCCTGGATGTTATCCTGGGAATGGATTGGTTGACTAAGCATAAGGCTGTATTAGATTGTGGACGGAGAGTTGTGTCTATTGAGAGCCCTGAAGGTAGGAAAGTGGAATTTCAAGCAGTGGCAGTTCGAGGAGGGCAATTGTTGGTAAACAATTTGGAGACTGTCAGTATAAGAGATGTACCAGTGGTCAGTGAATACCCAGATGTTTTTCCCGAGGAATTACCGGGAATGCCACCGCATGAGACATAGAGTTCAGTAATTGACTTAGTACTCAGAACAAAGACCGATAGCAAAGAGGCCATATCGGATGTCTACCAAGAGTTGGTAGAAATGAAAAAAGCAAATTGAGGAGTTGTTGGAGAAAGGATTTATCGAGACCAAGCTCGTCACCTTGGGGAGCACCGGTTCTATTTGTTAAGAAAAGGATGGGAGTTTTGATGTGTATAGACTATCGCAAGACTTAACTAAGTGACGATAAAGAATAAATACCCGCTTACCCTAATCGATGATCTTTTCGATCAATTAAGAGGAGCAGGAGTATTCTCCAAGATTGACCTTAGGTCGAGGATATCACCACTGAAAATCAAGACAGAGGACATACCCAAGACCGTGATTTTCCTCAAGATATGGACATTATGAGTTCACCGTTATGTCATTTGATTGACAAATGCGCCCGCATACTTCATGAACTTAATGAATAAAGTATTCATGGAATACTTAGATAAATTTGTAGTGGTGTTCATCGATGATATATTGGTTTATTCAAGGACGGATGAAGAGCACGCCCAACATTTGAGATTAGTGTTGGAAAAGCTAAGAGAGCAACAGGTTGTATGCAAAGTTTAGTAAATGCGATTTCTGGAAGAGTAAGGTAGATTTCTTAGGGCATGTCATGACAAGCCGAAGGGATCGCAGTGGACCCAAGCAAGGTTGAGACAAAGGCTACATTGGGAGTCGCCTGTAACAGCTTTCGCAAGTTCGAGTTTCCTTGGAATAGCCGGGTTATTACCGCCGATTTATAGAAGGATTTTCGACAATTGCTAGGCCAATTACGCAATTGCTAAAGAAGGAAAAGAAGTTTGTTTGGACATCGGATTGCAGAAAAGTTTCCAAGAATTGAAGAAAAGATCGACATCGGCACTCAAAGTTAGTTCAACCCGACGCACCAAAGTTTTGATATTTATCGCGATGCATCACGCCAAGGGCTTGGATGTGTGTTGATGCAAATGGAAAGGTAGTCGCCTATGCATCAAGGCGATTAAGGCCACATGAAGGAAATTACCCGACACACGATCTAGAATTAGCAAAGTAGTGCACGCCTTGAAGATATGGCGTCACTATCTTATTGGTAATAGGTGTGAGGTGTATCTGAGATCATAAAAGCCTTAGATACATTTTCACCCAATCTGACCAACATGAGGCAAAGGAGATGGTTAGAGCGATCAAGGATTACAACATGGGAATCCATTATCATCCCAAGCAAGGCCAACGAGTGGCCGATGCCCCTGAGTAGGAAAAGCCATGGACTAAGTTCAAAGTGGAAGAAAGCCAGGAGAATCTGCAAGGACCTTCAGAGGTTAAACTGGAAGTTGTTCCCCAAGGATTCAGAGTGCATTAGAAGTAAAGCCTATCTTGGAAGATCAGATTAGAGAAGGTCAAGAATGATGAGAAGATCGAGAGAATCAAGGCCAAGATGGAGGAAGGACGAGCAAAAGATTTTAAATTGACTAACAAGGTACATTATGGATGAAGGAACGTATTTGTGTACCCAACAAAAAGGAATTAAAGCAGTTAATATTGGAGGAAGCTCATGACTCCAAGTACTCAATTCACCCAGGGAGCGCAAAAATGTACCAAGATTTGAAAGAAGGGTTCTGGTGGCCGAATATGAAGAGAGAGGTTGCTGAACACGTAGCACTATGTGATGTATGCCAGCGAGTCAAAGCTATGCATCAGAGACCCGCAGGACTGCTGCAGCCATTGAAAATACCAGAGTGGAAATGGGAGGAAATCGGAATGGATTTCATTACCGGATTGCCAAGAACGCAAGGAGGTTATGACTCCATATGGGTTATCGTGGATCGATTGACTAAAGTCGCACATTTCCTACCAGTGAAGACAACCTATTCAGGAGATAAGTTAGCCGAGCTATACATGGCAAGGATCGTATGCTTGCATGGAGTGTCAAGAAGATAGTATCGATGAGGTACCCAATTTACCTCAAGATTTTGGGATAAATTGCATACAAAGAATGGGCACCCGCTGAATTTCAAAGACAAACTTATCACCCACAAACAGATGGACAGACTGAAAGAGTCAACCAGATATTGGAAGATATGTTGAGAGCTTGTGCGTTAGCATATACGTCGACTTGGGACAAATGTTTGCCATATGCGAGTTTAGTTACAACAATAGCTATCAAGCAAGTCTTCGATGTCACCTTTTGAAGCCTTGTATGGTCGACCTTGTAGGACGCCGTTAAATTGAATGAGACCGAGAGCGCCGTGTCTTCGACCGCACATACTTCAAGAAGCCGAAAAGCAAATAGCACCGATCGAGAAAGGTTAAAGATTGCACAATAAGATGTAAGAGCTACGCAGACAACCGCCAGAGAGATTTGAGTTTTGAACCAGGAGGATTACGTGTATCTCGAGTTACGCCGCTTAAGGGAGTCCAGAGGTTTCACAAAAGGGTAAACTTGCGCCAAGATATGTAGGACCATTTAAGATCATCGGTAGTAAAAGGGCTAAGTCGCCTACCACCGGAGTTACCACGATCGCTAGCAGAGTGCACAATGTTTTTCATGTATCGCAACTCAAGAAGTGTCTCCGAGTGCTCAAGAGCAAACACCACTAGAAGAAGTTGAACTACGGAAGACTTGACTTACAAAGAGCAACCGATAAAAATTTCGACACAATGGATCGGAAAACAAGAAACAAGACAACCTGCTTTTGCAGAGTTCAAGGAGCAATCACACGAAAGTGAAGCCACACAGGAACGAGAGGAAGATCTCAAAAGGAATTCCCAAACCTATTCTATAGTTAAGCCTCGAATCTCGGGACGAGATTCTCATAATGGGTAGGTTTGTAACGTCCCGAATTTTGGCCAGATTTTAAATTTTGGAGTTATTTGAATTTTTATGAATTAATCAACCTTTAATTGCATTTAATTGCATTTAAAGGAATTTATCTAATTTTTCTGGGATTTATTGGATTTAATTGATTTTATTTATATCATTTTTCTTGAGAAATTAAATACCAGAAACTATAATTATCAAAAATTAAAACTAATATTTTATTTAGGCTCAAAATGCTCTGAAATATTTTCTAGAATTTTTCTAGAATTTTTCTAGTATTTTTAGTGCCCCAAATAATTACTTTGAATTTCTGTCTTTATTTTTATTCAGAAACCAGAATTTAGCTAGCTTCTGATGTTGGGCCGCCCAACACGTGGTCGGGCGCTAAACCCTAATCGACGCGTCACACAGGCCGTTGATTCCCCGATCGGACGGCCGATGTGACCGGACGACCTCTGAGGGAGGCGAGCGCACCGCACCGCCGTTGGTGCCGGAGATCTTGTCGAGATTTTGCGCTACCGAGACAAGTCCGCAGCGGTTGAAGTACATCCCCGAGCTCAGCACTCTCTCCCGCCAGATTATTTTTCTCTCGCATCCTCTCGCACCATGCCTCTCGAGAGCTCGCCAGAGTTCACACTCTTCCCCGCTTCGGTTTTCGCCAGGTTTCGCCAGATTCCGCTGTTCCCCGCGCCGCCAAGACCACCTCCGAGTTCACTAAGCCGAGACGATCCGTGTGGTTACTTCTTCCGACCGGAGAAGCCTGTAAACGCCGCCGCCGTGTCATCTTCTCCAACTCCGCAACGAAGCGCCGCCTCTTCTTCGACTCTTCGCGAGCTCCCACAAACCGTCGATCATCATCCGACGCCGAGGTGAGGCCACGAGTCCCGCTAACGTGAACCGCTCGGTTAGTTCTTGCGCCGCTCGATCCGAATCCGACGGCCGGAAATCGCATCGCGGGTCGGATAATTCTCGACGCGCCGGCCACCGACATGGGGCCGGCGGCTGTTCACCGCCCACACGCCGATGGGTGGACCGCGGCCGTCTTCAAGGCGTCGCGGACATCATCCGGGCCCACCTGCCGAGGGGCGAGGGCGACGTGGTTCGCTTTCGTGCCGACGCGTGTCGAGTCGAGAGAAAATAGCCGGAAAAATCGGTGGAAAATAGAGGATTAATTCGGTTTATTCTTTTATGAATTTTCAGAATATTGTAAAGGCTATAACTTTCGCATTTTAACTCGGATTTGAGTGATTCCAGTGCCCAAAAATTTGTAAAAATGTGAACTATTTATTGGTGATTTTTATTTAATTTTAGTGAGTTGTTTGCTGTCTATATTATATATTTATTGTGTGTTTGCTTGTACCGAGTAGACTCCGAGTCGCCGGATTTCGCCGAAGGGGAATTTGAAGACCCGTCGCAGAACCTCGACCAGAACCAACTCCTCTTCGAAGGCAAGTCATGCTTTGATCATTTCGTGCCTAGTTTTAAAAGTATATTTTGATTTCCATATTGCATGCTATGTTAAGTACAACCACTATTGATTAAATTGGGAAATGGTAGTTAAAAGCCAAACTTGTTATGCCACCTTGATTATAAATGTTTATATGCCCTGAAACCTTGTCCACCCTAAGATGCTTAAATATGTTGGATGCTAATATGATGCCAACACGGAGGCTAGACCGTGATTAGCCGCTTAGCCCGCTTGGCGCGTGGAATGACTTTCAAATATCAAATGAATATTGACTAAACATTATGGAACATTTTGGAAAATGCGATGATGTCATGAATTGAACCGATAGTGACCGTGTGGTGCTATTCATGAACCGATGTGGAAAATGGCATGTGTTGCTTAAGTTTAAAGTGGGGTGGGAAAATGATTTGAACAGGGGCAAGTGGCAAGAAGGCTTCGTGCTGTGTGGGCCTGTGGCAATGGGATGTATGAAAAGATTGTGAAGGTCAGGTGCCGAGATGTATAAAATGGTTGTCTTGCCCGGGACAATTAAGGACTTAACCTTGCGAGCCTTTGAGCTGAGTTCCGTGTACAACCACTTGTGCGAATGGGACGGACCTAGTTAAGTAGGTTTCTAATATCTTTCCTTTGATACCTCGGGTGACAAATTACACCAAAAATGTAATCAGACGGGGAGCGCACTGTCAGCGCGCTTGGTACCCATCTAACGGTATGTGCCTGTTCTAAACTTTGGCTCAGGTGAGGGAAGTGTTAGGAAGGCAACATCGAGAGGATCATCGCTAAGTGTTAGTCTCTCAAAGACTTTGTTACAATCAATCGCTCTGTGGTGAACGATTTGTATCCCGTGGGTAAAGTGTACACCTCGCAGTGTGTGTGTGTGAATCTATTCAATAGCCGTGTCTCGCAGATCGACATTGCTCGGTGATTACAAATAAGGGTTAGATTTTCAAAATGAAAATGTGGAATGGGTGGTTGTGTGCCAAAAAGTCATGTGTGAATGAAATTAGGGCTGTGCCAAACTCTTGGAAAAGAATTGAGAAATTAATTATTAAATATTATTGATCATATTGCTTTTAATCTAATAGGATTACCTATCAAAAGAAATGTCGCTTTATGCAAAATAATCAATTAAGCCTTTCCTTGGAATAAGCCTTGCATATAGTAATAGTCTCAGATTGTGCATGACTTGTTGAGTATGTTGTATACTCACCCTTGCATCGACAAAAACCTCGAAGAAGAAGAAGCCGTGCGGCTTGGAATGAAGAGTTCGTCAAGGCCGGAGGATTAAGGGTTGAGCCGCACTCAATGCTTTGTGGTCATGAAGAGTTCATCGCTTTACTTTTGCTTCCGCCGATAAACCTGCTTGCTTGATATTTATCGCCTGCGTGTGAAGTAATGTAAGGTAGCCATAAGGCCATGTAATTCGTTACTATTAATGTTTGAAGTACTTATTATTTATTTCGCTGTATGATTGTGATACTTCAACCTCGTTTATCCTGTGGTGTACTAGCGTGATCCCGACTAGTACGGAATACCGAGTGTCCGAATCCGCAAAGATTCGGGGCACGACAGGGACCATTGGATTCGGATCTGACGGCGCAAAGACTACCCGAGCGATACACTGTTAATACGCCTACGTGGCCTCACCTTGAGCGTTGGATGAAGATCGGGCGGCTGTGGTTGCTCGCGAGGAGTCGAAGAAGAAGCGGCGGCGCTGGTCGCCGGACTTGGAGAAGACGACGCGGTCGACGGCGTTTTCGAGCCTCTCTGGTCGGAAGAAGTAACCACACGGATGCGCCTTGGCTTGGTGAACTCGGTGAGGGTCTCGGAGACGGCGGAGAGCAGTGAACGACGGTGAGATGCGACGAAAACCGAGGCGGAGGTGATTGCCAACTACGGCGAGCAAAAGGGGCAGCTAGGAGACACGAGAGCTAATGGGCGAACGGACCGAATGCGTGGGGCGAGGAGACCAATTTAACAAGCCATAGCACGGTCGTCGAGATGCCTTGTAACGCGTGCAAATCCCCGGCAAATCACGGCGGCCAGCAGAGGCAGCGGTCTTTGCGATCGCAAGACAATCCAGAAGCCGGTCAAATCCGACCGTTCGATCAAGATCGGACGGTGCGGAGCAGAGCGGCGATTAGGGTTTCCCCGCGCGAGCACAGTGTTGGGTCGGCCCAACACTGTAGCTACAGGATTTTTCGGTTTTCCCAATAAAAATAAATGCAAAAATTCAAAGTAATTATTTAGGGCACTAAAAATACCCAAAAATTCTAGAAAAATTCCAGAAAATATTTCAAGGCATTTAGAGCTTAAATAAAATATTTTTATTTATTTTTGATAAATACTTTTTCTGACATTAATTAATCAAGGGAAGAATAATTCAATTTAATTTCATTTAAATCCAATAAATCCTCAAAAATCCATAAAAATTCAATTAACTCCAAAAAAATTCAGATAAAATCAATTAAATGCAAATAAACTTTTAATTAATTCACAAAAATCTAAATAACTCCAAAAATTAAAATCGGGCCAAAATTTGGGACGTGACAGAGAGGTCCGCAGACCTGCTGCCGGTCGACTTAGTGTTTGCGAGGCTAGGCTCAGGCCTCGCCCTGCTTGGTGTGGTGCCCGCAGGATGCCGGCGCGTCTGCGTCAAAGCCTCATCCCGAGCCCGCTGCTCGGGGGTTAGCTCCTGCACAGGAGGCGTCCGATGGGCGCGTGGGCGATGGTGCGACGTGTTCTCATCGCTTTCGGAGGCGGGTCCCAGTGCTTGACCGGTCTTTGCGGAGGGTCGCCCTCGGTCGCAGCCCGGTCGAGCTCTTCGGCCAGGGCTCGGCCAAAGAGCTCGACCTCGCCCTATCGGGGTCAGCCATGACCCGGGCGATAGCGCGGAGGCGCTCCCGTGAGAGGAGCTGGCGGCCCGAAGACGTCTTGGCCTTCTCTCGGGCCTCCGTCGGGCGGTTATGACTTGGTTAATGGCGACATGCACCTTCCGGTGAGCGTCTTCAGGGGTCTGCGGATCACGGTCATCCGCATTTCCTCGCGCCTTGACCGCCGCCATCAGAACGTGATGCTCGAGTGGCGGCGGCGAAGGTGAAAACAGGGACACGGAGTCGGAGTCCGTGCCCGAATCCATGCTTGAGGAAAGTCCGTCAACGAAGTACGCCATGCCCTTGGGACCTTGATGTCGTTCCTGCGAAAGAGCAAAGCAATCAGGCCCCACGATGGGCGCCAGCTGTCGATGATCGGGATCGCCAACCGCAAGAAATGAGATGGGGGTCAGTATGATGCGGGACCCAAGCTGCGCTTTGCTCAGACGGAGGGAAGGAGTAGACGAGGTGATGGTCGAAGCAAGGCGACAACGAGCGTGAGACCGAGATTTATACTGGTTCGAGCCCCTGTGGAGGTAATAGCTCTACTCCAGTCGCCTTCCGGCGGTTTTCTTAGCTATTTCTGAGTACAAGGGTGTGTTACAGCTCAAGTTCAACAATGGCGATGTCTAAGCTCGAGCTATGGCGTGTTGTGTGTTGTCTTCGCCTGTCCCGAAAGACTGCGCATCCTTGGTCTTTATACCTCCTCTGCACGCAACGGACGGGAGAGATTCCCGGGAAGTGGCCTTCATGCACGTTGAGGGCCGGCTGTAACCGCTCCGAACTTGTTGCGACTGCTCTCGCCCACGACCGCGCCTTGGGCAACCGCCGGTCAAATGCGATCCGAAATCGAGGATGGACTACGGCTCGAACGAACCCGCCCGAGCTCGAGTCAGCGGCTGTGCTCGGGTCAGCCGCTCTAGGTCGAGCGCCTTAGCGCGCACCAGTCGTGGCGGGGCCACCCGAGCTCGGGGGATCCGTTGACCATGCGCCGGCCGGTCAAGGGACTCCCAGTCCTCATCAGAATTCTTTCCAGATTTGCCTGTAGAGCCGATAATTACTAACTCTGCTAGTAGCGGCTCAAGTTCTAGCAATGATGCTAGTTCATCGGGCTACACTAACAAGAGTTTCATTAATATAACTGGTGAGGTATCGGCGAAAGTAGATTTCTATTTGTTGATAACCCTCAAACATTATTGAACTTCACTAATCAGCTATTCTTCTATTTTGCAGACTAATGTAGCAAGAAAGAAACCCATCGAATCCTCAAGCATCGGCCAGCCTAGCAAGCAACCACGCTCCATTGGCATAGCCCTAGCTGGTAATTCATTAGGTACCCTGGGTATCCAGTCTTCCTCTATTTCTAATTTAGACAAATAGCCTAGTAAGTTCACAAACATCGGCTATACTTTATATTTTAGATTGCTCCATGCAAACTAAAACTTTTAGCCGATATATCAACAGAGAAGAAATGTGGCCGACCTCACAAAATATTGGCTTCTAGGGGATAAAAACCTCAAGAGAAATTAGCTGAGAGTTCTCCATGTGGTTCAGGCATGGGCCAGGTAAAAAAATCTTTTAAGCCAATTTCAAATCCAACTAAATGTATTGACTAACATGTTCCTTTAATTTTTCTTGTAGTAATCACTCTCTTCGCCTGTTTTTGCCCTTGATACTTTGGTCGATCCACCATCTACGGGGCCAATCTTCCTCCTCCAAATCACAGCCGACGCCTTAAGCTCACATCTCTCAAGGTGCAACTACTACTACAAAACCAATTGACATGCCAGCCCAATCCTTGTCCAACATGCTGGGCTTCGATATGTCGGACTTGGAGAGGAAGACGAGATAGAGAGAGCCCACAGATATTGACAAGATTATATCGGTCTCCAAAGAGGTATCAGCTATAGCATCGGCTCAGGCTATGAAAGAGAAATTGAAGCATTTCTTCAACCTTATCCATATGCCATCGGACATCATCTTAAATAATGCCCAACCAATACGTGATGCAATGGAGACATTGAAGGCCAAGCTACTTGAAGTGATGATAGCTGTATTACTTGATATATGCTTTCTTGGTAACTAGAAGGAATTGGTCAAAGCTGCCAAGGAGAGGATAGAGCTTCAATCGGCTCAACAAAAAGATAAGAAACTTCTTGACAAGTTGGTAGCCGATGCAAAGGTGAAAAAGGCACAATATGATGAAGAGTTCAAGGAACTCAAGGCTATCAAGCTCTTTCGCTCTGAACTAGAATTGGCCAAGAAGTCCTTAGAAGAAGAGCTAATTAAGGTGAATGCCCAACTAGCTGACAGTGCTTCAACGGCTATCAAGGTTCAAAAGGCCTCCATTGCCTTAGTAGTAGCAGTTGTTAGGGAGCAATTAGCTAAATTTGTCTCAGTGCCTAGAAGTCAAGAAGCCAATCAAAAGATACTTGATGACATCTAGAGCACCATTGCCAAGGTAGTGGCTGCTTTGTTTGGCCATGTCCAAGACATCTGATGCGCTTCATGCAGCAATGTCGGCTTTTCATAATGCTTTGAACTATGCAATGCTATTAGCTATTAGTATTAAAATCAATGAATGTAACTTGGTTGTGCTTTTGATACATTGCTCCGTGAACGTTTTGTAATATATTTATAATCAGTTGTTTAATCAATTAATGTTTTAAGTTCATTCCCTCTATGCCAAATGTGATGTTTATAATCAGCTATAATTTACTTCTAAAATATTCCAGAGCCATAATTAACTGCAACGAGTTAATTTGGTTTTTCTATTTCGATAGTTGCCTCTTAGTCGATCAAGGCTCGATCCAAATACTTGAGTGATACTTTTTTCAAATACTACTTGCCATTGATTGCATTAGGAAATACCACCCCATCTAGCATTTTCAAAATATAAGAATTACCACTCATAAGCCGATACACTTTATACAGTCCTTCCTAAGTCAAAGACCATTTGCCAAATCGATTATCCCTAGAGTCGACAGGCAATATAGTTTTCCAGAAAAAAATCACCTTCATGGAATGATTTTATCAATACATTCTTATTATAAGCCCTTTTAACTCTTGCCTTATTTTTTTAGCTAATCCAATGTATGTAAACATAAGTCTACCAAGTCATCTAAATTATCAAACATCGAATCCTTATAATCTTGAGTCGACAGTCCATTTTACCTAGCTATTCTTACCAAGTCAATATTGATCTCCACAGGCAACACAGCTTCTTATCCATAAACCAATTGATAGGGTGACAGCTTTGTTGCACCATGACAAGCAATTCAATAAGCCCATAAGGACTCTGATAATGTTACATGTCAATTCCTTGATTTTTTCTTGATTTTCCTTTAATCAACTTGATCAATATTTTATTTGACGACTCGGCTTGACCATTGGCTTGTGCATAATAAGGCGATGAATTTAGTAATTTTATACCCAAACTTCATCTTGAGACTTTGTTGGCCAGAAGCTATGAGCCGTTCATCCTGCTGATGGGCTTGCTCATAGAATGTCTCGACCTGGCATAGAGTCTCTATAACACGCTGTTGAAAGAAGTCAAAAAGCGTCAAAAAGGGCAGAGCAGAGAATAGATCAAGGCGTGGAAGAAGATAGGGTGTGGTTACACGCCTACAACTGCGGCTTCAGGACTGACCAATATTCCAAAGGTGACGGTGGAGCTGGAGGAGGTAGAGCCGCTGCCGTTGTGGTTGGAGCTATCGAAGCAGGAGCCGGAACGAGTGCGACTGTGCCAAGAGTCGGCAAGGCAGCGGCGGTGACATCCTCGACAACGCTGCTGGACGTACCCTTCCTGCAGGGGACTTTCTATGAGATCTCTCCGAAAGAAGAGAAGATAATTGTGAAGAGAATGGAGAAGTGACTTACTTCTCCAGCCGAAGCTTCACCTTCACATTTTTCTTCGGAGCAGTTACCTTCATCAGGACCGATCTAGCCCCGGCAGCTGACTTCTCACTTGGCCCAACTAGTCGAGGAGATGGCGCCGGCGGATCAATGATGAAAGATGGAGTCTACACATACATGGTCACTATAAACAAAATGTCAAGTTGCAAATGGATTTAATAAGATAATGGTGTTACCTGTTCAACCACTTTAGTTGATAGGGACCCCATTCGAGGAGACGCCTGCGTAGAAGTAGCCAATATCTACGCGCTAGCTCCCCAAGAGGTCCGCTGTTCCTCCAAAATCTATTGGATTATGTCAGAAGCAATCTCATAGCATCCAAGCAAGCAATTGAATATCACCTAACCAAGAGGTCTCATCGACGAAGTCCGAGGCCGTTTGGTTGATCAGAGGAGCACTAGAGACACCGACCTCCTCGCTTGAGGAGACTCGGCTGCCTCTTGCTCCATGGCTGATTCAACTCCACTGGAATCGACGGCGGGCGTTGTGTCATCCATGGGAGCAGCAACACTGTCAAGAGCTGAACCGATGCTTGCTCATCATCTTGAGTCAACTCATCATCAAGGCCGATGCTTCCCTCGAATTGCTCTTTATCATCATCGAACTTGGCCTCCTGAAGGCTTGGTTAAAAGAAGACAAGTGCGTGAATGAGGCAGGATTGGGCATTATTCAGTACATACCTCTGGTTGAGGATTGGCCAGAGAATACGCCTCGACACCGCAAGGGCCGGATTTCGAGCCTTGGAACATCTTGCTCAACTGAAGATGTTCGCGCCTGACAAATCTAGCAGCAAGTTAGTTTGTGTCGGCATACTTTACATCGAGGTACCCTCTCCGTCGTAAATCAATAGGCCCAAGTAGCAGCCTAGCCCAAATGGCGGCCTGGCGAGCAGGTGGGCGATCATGCCTTGCTCGCCGGGCGTCGGCCCACGTGGCGGCCTGGCGAACAGATGGGCGATCATGCCCTGCTCACCGGGCGTCGGCCCACGTGGCGGCCTGGTGAATAGGTGGACGATCATGCCCTGCTCACTAGGCGAGCAGCCCACACGGCAGCCTAGCGAGCAGGTGGGCGATCATGCCCTGCTCGCCGGGCGTCGGCCCACGTGGTGCCAGGGCGATCATGCCCTGCTCGCTCGGCGTCGGCCTCCGTAGCGACCTGGCGAGTGGGCGGGCGATCAGGCCCCACTCATCAGGCCACGAATGCAACCAAAAGAATGAGGAGGAGGCTTCACCTCGAAGTCTCCTTCCCCTGACGCGCTGTGTTAGGATCATTGATTGCAAGGAATTCTACTATTGACACGATGACGGCCCATCCCTCTGACACCTCTCACCAAACCAGTCGCAGGAGCATCACATCCCGAGCGGACCGGGCGAAGCCATACAGCGGCATTAAATGAAGTTACAGCGACATTGAATGAAGCTTGAGGGACAGGTCTATAGTGATGGGTGCAATTAAAGAGTCGTAGATCAGTGTGATGTCACCTTCCTACCTGCCCGAGCCAGCCCGCTCTATATAAGGGAGCTCTGGTGCATGGGGAGGGGAGGGTTGAGCTGGTCCAAGACCGAGGCTAGAAAGACCATTGTAATCGCTTCCATACTTCGTCAAAAAAGATCTGGCAGGATGTAGGGCTATTACCCACGTTGGGGGCCTGAACCTGGATACATCGTTGTGTTCTTTGATCCGTTGATCCCCGGAATCCATCGCGTGAGAATCTTTAGGGTTTCCAATCACGAATACGCCCTCTACTGAACCTTAATCTCCATCCTTGGAGTAGTCAACCCTGTCCGTTGACGGGGTCCTGTCCGGTGAAATACGCCGACAGTTTGCTAACCATCAACTACAGCAGAAAAACAACAAACATCATTATTATTGCTTACCTTCAGGGCTATCCCTAGTTGCATCATCGACTCTGGAGTAGTCCCAGGCCAAGTGGTCCCGGCACTTCAGCGGAGTCGATCGGCGTGTTAGAAAATCTTGAGTGACATGGCACCTGGTTAATCCTCTCTTCCTCAGCTCCTCGATCTTTTGAGCGTAGTACGCGTTGCAAGAGGTCGAATGAGGGACTTTCGTCCAGAGGTCGATTGTATTAAGAAAGAGGGGTCGATAGGCCAAGGGGCAGTTCACCGTGTCCGAAGAGGTGATATAAAACCACCACTTCTTCTAGTCTGACTGCCAAGAAGAAGTGACTAGAATGGAAATGTACGCACCCACTGCGCCACTGCGGAGGTGGAATCTGGCACCCCAACAACTTCATTTTTTGTCGCCCTCTTCAGATTATAAAAATGGCAAAATAAATTGAGGCTGGGTTTGATACGTAGGAAGGCCTCGCAAAGGTGGACAAATAGCTAAGCATCGAAATAGAATTGGGGCTCAGGTGGTAAAGTTGGACTTGATAAAAGTCCAGAACATCAAGCAGAAATTAGGAAGGGGGAAAGCTAAGACCTCAGTGGAAGAAATCCTCAAAAACCACCGTTTCATCCTCATCCTTAGGGGTAGGATATGTCTCATCGACTGATGGCCTCTAATGGAAGAACTCCCAAGGAGAAATGAAGCCATCTTCCTCCAACTCCCCGAGACGCTTCTCTGTCATCATGGATTTTTGCCATACTCTCTAGAAGGTCTCATCATCCAAGACTACTTCAGCCGTCTCAGGTTCCTTCTTCAGTGGCAGAGCAGCTTTAGTGCTGATAGAAGGGCCGGACGCCATTGCAGATGGATGCGAGATGGATTTTTCAAGAGCAGCAGTGCTAAAGCTCAAGGAAGTGCGACGGAGGTTTCGAGAGTAAGGCTGGAGGTGAAAAGTAGGAATGGCTATAGTTGCGGGTCTAGGAATTTATAAGCCAAAAGTTCCTTTGTACAACGATATGATGGTGCTGCACTTGTCGTGGTGCTACAGACGAGAACAATAAATGCTCAATTGCCCAACATTTAGATTTTTTTACTATTGTTCTAACTCTGCTTAGAGTCGAGTCGATGAGTTGATATCGAGTGACATGTGGTTACCCTAAGAACCCAAGTTAGACTGGCAGCAAGGCGCTCAACCCAGCACATTCCACTCGATACTTAGCAATTCCTAACCTGCTTGAATCATTTGACCACAAACATACGAGGCATTACTCGACTAAACCAGAGTTTGGCAGTAACCGACCAAGCGTTTAAATGGACCCTCCACTAAGCAGAGTTTAGGGGCTACTGTTGAATACCTAAATATGGGGTATGAGCATGCACTAGAAACTCAAAGATCATACCATATGTGCTCAAGCAAGCATTAGGAAACTCCAGATATCACGAGCCCAAACTTTACGGGACAAGATATGCATGGAGGGGATATCTCCATGCAAGGAAGGATTCAATCGCTTTTCCGTTACGAGGAAACTTACTCGAATACGCCTAGCATCTAAGAAAGTTTAGATATGCTACGAAGATCATAACAGCGATGGACTCCTCACGAATATGATCCGATATCCCAAACCAACTATGACTCAACCCAAGGCTACCCCAACTATATAAAGACGATGGTAGGCATCACCAAAAGACAAGCAACTCTCAGACTACAAGCATATCGGCTATAGGAATTGGATACTCGTCTTTCAATGTGGCTTTATTTAAATCTCTGAAATAGACATACACCCTAAGTTTACCATTTTTCTTCATAGTAGGAATGATATTAGAAACCCACTCAAAATATCAGCAAGGCCTGATAAACTTAACCTCCAACAATCACTTAATCTCTTCTTTTATTATATTATACAAGGCCAAATTAAATCATCTAGGAGACTATTTAAATGGCATATAACCCAATTTTATTGGTAGTCAATGTTCAACTAATTGTTAGCTAAAATCTAGCATCTCATGGTATTCCCAAGCAAAGCAGTCTCTGTAATTTTTTAATTGCTTGACCAACTCTTCTTTATACTCTTTAGCTAATTTTTAACTAATAAAAGTTGAACTTTTCCTATTACCATCACCTATATCAACTTCATCTAGCAAATCAGTCGATATGAGACCCTGGCCCAATTTCTCAACTTATTAAAAATCTTCAGTGGCCTCAAAGCTATCCGTTGTTTGCCAATAGCTTCGCATTTTCTCGTGTAAAGCTCTTATTGCCTATTTAGGCTCCATAGCATAAAATCTCATTTGTTTGATCAAGCGTGCTCGACCTTACATTAATTAGTACGAGCACAGTTTTATTGATGCAAATAAAATCACAATCATCCAAGGCTTTACCTGATATGCATTCATCTTCATCTGTTGCCAATTTGCTTCTAAACTAACCATAGCTATATGAGGCAACGTATCAACTTGAACCATCTCCACTTCATCCCCGTTCCATTGAACAAGCATTTGGTGCATGGTTGACGAGATACAATAATTGGCATGGATCCAATCTCACCCCAACAAAATGTTGTATTTCCCTTTAGTGTCAACCACAAAAAAGGCGGTCGGTAATGTCTTGCTGCCAATCGTAAGTTCTGTTACTATGACCCCCTTAGCTTTGGTAGGGTCACCTGTGAAATCATTTAAAATCATATTAGTTTTAATGAGATCTTCATCGGACTTATCCAATTTTCTACACATAGTACAGGGCATCAGGTTGACAATTGCTCCTCCATCGACCAACATCCTTGATATTGGCATGCCATTAATATATCCTTTCAAGTATAATGGCTTCAGATGCTGATAATCATCTTGAGGTTTTTTCAAAAACTACATCTTGAGAGTCCAAACACATTTGAGCAAAAGTTTCTTTAGCCAATGTAGTGCTCGTTCTAAACTCAACTAGCAAGGTGAACACCATATTGATATCCACAGAGGTGGAGAATCATCGTGAATTACTAGAGAATCCAAATCATAAACTGAGTCAAACTCATTTTCAACTTATTCTTTCTTCCTCCATTCCTTTTTAGCGATTTTCATGGGTTGGAGCTCATTAAAGGTTTCTTTGCTTTGTTTTTGTTTCTCGGCCTCCCTCATCTCTTGGGTCCTTAGGTGTTGAAGTCTTCTTCTCTAAGATCAGCTTAATCCTAGAAGACACCACCTAGGCTTTGGTTCAATTGGTTCACGTATTTTTCCTTCCATATCAACCATAGCTGCAGAACTTGATCCTTCATATGGTCACCTTTGTTCTTGGGTCGGCATAGCAATTCTTTCAAGGACCGATCTTTTGTTGCTCTCTTTATCTTGATGGTCCTGCATTAGCTTCGATGTCCTATCTTTAGCCGATCTCCGCTACTAATCACCTTGGTATGGGTAATGCTCCATCGGACATGTGTATGGTGACGACAAAGCTGACTCTCTCTCCAACAAAATTGCAGAATGGGCACCGTTGGTGAGCTCTTTCAAGGTTATTGGACCAATACATATTATCTGGCTGACATACATGATATCGCAGCCTGTCATTTCTCCTTTCATATTTTTTCAATAATTGGGAGAAAGTCGGTCTCAACTTATGCATTAGCTTTTGAGGTAGCGATGACCTTTCAGCCTTATGCCACTTGTCGATTTGTAAGTCTCCTTTTGGCTTGATGGTTATTGAGCTTTTCCCATCATGGTTAGTTTCTATCTGAATAGAGCCGACTGTAATTTTAAGGGTCTCTTTGCCACTAGAACTTGACTGTATGTCAACTTGGCGTGCAACTTTAGATCCTGCATTTGGAGTCAGCTCTATCTTCTTTTTAAATCAATGGACCATGTTGATCAAAAGGGATTAGCGTCCAATTTCATTATCTACTCTTCTATGAATTTTAGTCGGCCGTCTTTTATAGTCGATTATATATGTTGTTAAAAAATATTGCAATCATTAGTATTATGTAAAAAAGAATGATGCCATTTGCAATACCTTCTCTTTTTAATCTCATCAGCCGATGGTAGAACATGTCCTTTAGGCAATCATACTATTTTCTCTTATAAAAATAAGTCAAAAATACAATCACACTTTGTGACATCAAAAGTGTATTTCACTTTCGATGGATTTTTGGTCAGCTTAAGCTATGAACAAACTAAAGATTTCATAGAACCTTTAACCCACTCAGCTATATTTATTTTAGTCTCATCATCCTCAGATGAATCATTTGACTCATATTCGACGAGATTAACCTTAGCTTTATCCTTTTCTTTATTATTGTTTTTTTGAACTTATCCCTAAATCGCCTATTAATGGTGAAACTGCTTTCTTGAGCCAATTCCCGATGCAAAAGATGACTTAAATCAATAAACTCTTGCCCACCAAATTTTTCCTTCAACTAGGGTACTAGCCCCTAGAAGGCCAAATCGGGTAATTGGTTGTTGAGCAAAGTAATACTGAAACACCGATTTCTGATTTTCCTGAATCTTTTAATATAATCTCCAATCGATTCTCTAAATTTCTATCAAACAGAACTTAAATCTGAAATTCAAAGTTCTAAACTTCCACAGAAAAAGTATTCATGGAATCAGCTTTCCAAATCAGTCCATGAAATGATCAAATTCGGAGGTCAGGTTATGAACCATGAAAAAGCTAGCCCCAATAGAGACAATAAGAACAACTTCACCCTTAACCCATCGGAGTGGGCGGCCTCACCATATTGTGCAATAAACCATCTGATATGCTCCATGGTGGTGGTCAAATCATCTCCCGAGAATTTCACAAAATCAAGGACTTTGAAGTTGTTAGGGTACGGAATACGATCAATGTAATCAAGATACGGCTTCCAATAGCTGGTTATCCTTCCCTTCGGCTACATGCCGAATTGATCCCTTAACATCAAAACAATTTGATCGGCCCAATTGGCTGTACTAGTCGATGGTGGATTAGGGGCTTACCGATTATGATCATAACTGGCGTGCTGCCCACCGAGCGCAAGCTCGGGTTGATATGGCACTTGAGCCGATAGTGGTTGATAAGGATGTTCATATCTCATATTCAACCTTCTAGCCATCAACTCTGGCAAAGGAACAAAGGGTTCTGAGTAGATAACAACCCTATATAGGGTTGGATTCCTCTACGCAATCAATTTAGTGTATTGTGGACACGTAAGGGTTTTAATTAGCTGTGAAACCGATCGTGGATAGATGTACAACAGAGCTAATGGTGGCAAACCAGCTTGAGAATCCAACTTAGCGCCATCAATATATGCTTGATAATACACAACCCCACTTGCACGAGGGTCACGCGGCAATATTACAGTTGGCTGGGTTGGCATCACAGGAGTCGGAGCCGATGGTTTTGGATAGGCTATTGGCACAAGACTCTGCATTTTTGGCGCTACCAAGTAGACTGAGTAGTTTGGTAGAGATTGCATTGGATCTAGCAGATTTTTAGCCGATACTAACTCTTGAGCCGTAGCTTTGATACTATTAGCTATCATCGGCTTGGGAGTCATTACTAGAGCCGATGACTGATTTACCAAAGTGATGAGGACACAGCTACGTCAGATACACCCATAGTATCAATGGTCAATGATCAACAAAATCCTCCTTGTGATCAGCAACATTTGACCCACATAAAAGGACTAGTTACCCAAGCATCGCTGTGACTAAATCAACAGGTGAACTCGTTTCTCGGGTTGCATAATTGTATTTTAATGAATGGACCACTACATAATAATATGCTTGTACTTAAGAATCATGGGTTAGAGCAGCAAGGATGTCATCCTACATCAATACAAACTAGAGTACAAGTTATTCCCGAGGAAGAAGCTGAAACGTCCACTCAGGAGCAGTCCACCTTCAACTGGCCATAACTTTTGCATGCGGAGTCCGTTCTGGATGAGTGAGTACTTGATTGAAAGATAATTTCGTGCTCTTTCCAATGGATCTAGCCTCATCATTAAATTCCACTCGATCCGGACGCAGCAAGCAAAACAATCCAGTGGTTTCAGACTCTTCGAATGTTGTGCCACCATTATTGTTTGGATGAGTTCAGATGTAATTAGAGTTGTGTGAAACCAACTCCTAGGACTCTTCGGGTGCTGCGCCACCATTATTGTTTGAATGAGTTCACATAGAGTGGTGTGAAACTAACCCCTAGCAGCCATCTCCTTGGCTATATATAGGGCAAACCCCCTATCTATCTCTTCAAGTTTTGTTAAGTTTAGTTGCCCTATGTGTGGAACTATAACCTTGTTCTCCTGACTCTGCTAGAGCAGCAGTAAATAAGTTCAGAACCTCAATTCGTGTGTGTGTGCTTCATCCTTGTTCTTGCTAGTTCTTCGATTGCTTGCAAGAATAGACCTTCGTGGTCAGGTCATCCGGGCTTTTGGCGCGGTTGATAACAATTAGGAGTGTGGTTTAGCGATTGCGGGCGCTTATCCTTGTGTGGTTTGTAGCCGGATCGTCAAAGTCATCCTCCGCCTAATCGAAATTATCCCCTCACCGGAAGATCGGGCACCCACCCGTGTGCGCATCACAAAGCATAGTGCACAAATTGATTAATCATATCAGATAATTCAGCTTGTGTAAGCATGTATTGACTTACTGGTCTATTGTCTAACAAAATGGCAACCTCGGTGTCGCCGAAGAAATTGACCGTCGGCAACGGAGTTTTTTTTAGTAATGTCACGTTAGGTTTTCTGATAACAGTTTAGGATCATCTCTTCAAGCGCGGCCTTTCGATCCTTAATGTCTTTGTGCTGCTTTGGCGTTAGATCGTCCATTATTGGAATGATTATAGCATTAGAGATGACATTAGTGGGTGGAATCGACTTTCTTAAGGAAGACATCAGGTCCCATTGGGCGTACCAAAAGTGTGTTGGCGCCGAAAAATGTGATGAAGAATTGATCGGTCCAAACACACGTAAACACCAGGTTTAATTTGGTTCATGATGTGCCAGTCGATTTAACCCCAGTGACTTGCAAGCTGGAGCGCTACTAGTTGGCAGCCTCCAGTTTGGGTCTTGTCTCTTCGCTCGCCCCCATTTGGAACCCACGCATAGTTCTTCCACAGCATCTCTGGGGAACCACAACACGAGGCGCCAACAACCGGACCTCAAAACTAGATATACAGAAATTGTTACCCAAAGGAAATTGTAACCCTGGGACCGGCCTTCTCCGTCAACGCACTCCCCCAGCCCCAGCGAAGAACAAGACGCAGCATTATTAATCGAAAATGGACACTGGCCTTTCTTTCCAGGGTAGGTAGATTCTCGTCATTACACCAGAGTAGCTGCCGATTCCAACCTTCGCTTCTGCCAAGGAATCATTTGGCAGACCTCCAGCCAAAAACCGGCCCGAGCCAATTACATCTCAACTAACTGCACACACTGCAGTAAACATGTCAGTAACCAATTACAGTCTACAGCATGCCATGTTGGGTTTCATGTACCAAGCAATCCATACATCCACTCGAGGAGATGGATGGATGTATAAACACGCCAGCTTGGCCATCACATCGTTGTTAGGATATCACGCATCAACGCCCAGACGGCATAATATGATACAAGCTGAGCTAAGCTAGCAGGCAAAACATGGCCATCACATCTTTGTTAGGCTGGCTGGCAGGCAGGCAGGCAGGCATCAACGCACAGAGGACATATGATACAAGCTGGGCTGGCAGGCAAAACTTGGCACCTGCATACGGAGCAAGAACCTCAGCACATAGCACCATATCCGTCTAGGACAGATGGGGCACCACCAAGTCTCAACCTCAACACCAGCAGCATCCAAGCGTGCTCCAAATAGCAGCAGGTCTTCAACAAGCTTGTAACAGCATCACCTACATATATATTTGAGAGGTGATTCCATGCTTCTTTTTTGAAGTTACACAAATATTAAAACATGAATAAGAGGTAAATGATGATTACTTACTCATTCGTTTAGTTTAAGATTTGAGCAACTTGTATTGAGAAGAAAAATATGAAAGCACTGCTGATATATTTTATATATTTTCCTCTCGCATATATAGATATCCCAAACAAAAACAACAGCTCTTTTTTAACAGCCAGTAATGCTATCAACTTCACATAGCTACATGCAGCATCAAGTCCACACAAGCAAGAAACTAAACCAACACGGCACGGCTGACAGAAACATCGAAAGGTCAACTTCGCTTCACTGCAAAGGACCAAAACTACACCACAGATTAGTAGATTACCCATACAAGCGCAGCAAACACTAAGACGATATAAAATCATTAAATCAGGATCACAATCCAACGATCCATGGCGAACAGAACCAGGGTAGCAACAACACAGCAGCTGAATCAAATAATCAACTTTCTCTAGATGCAGACTTGTATACAGAGGGAGGGAGCTTATGTCATATGTTACAAAAGCCCTGCCTATGTTAGTATACTGATCCTACAGGACATATCAAGCATGCATGCATGCATGTTCGCAGCTACCAGCAATCTCAACAATGCTTGAAACCTAACCTGCTCTAGAGCCAGCGAGATTTTTTTTCCTTCTCCTGGCATGTATCAAAATGAAAATGCCCATGCATGTATACATCTACGGAATCGAAAGATGATGGACCCTGTAATAGCACCCTAAAGCAAGTATTGCAATGCCAGACAGAATCTGTCCAGCTGACAGCCTTGTTAAGTCTGGTCAATATAAATGGGCATAATAAGTCCTGCACAATTCTGAGGGCTTGAGGGCCTGAGGCAGCCTTTCTTTGTTCTGCAATCTGACAAATCAAGAGCCATGGCCCATCCAGCACGATGGCATCTGATTAGCTAATCGCCGGCAGCTATGGTTGCAACCCACTGTACAGAGGCCTACTCGTTTCATGATGAATCCTCAAGTTCTGCCAATACCGATGCCTTCCCATTACCACCCCCACCCAGGGCGCAAGGAATCTAATGCACAAGCAAGTGCACATCATCTGATCCAGTAACACCTTGCTCCATCCGTGCTTCGTCCCAAGGCTGCTCATCATTGTTCCGTGCTGCACCGACCATGCAAAGCTGCAGATAGCAATGCATTCTCATTACACTTCTCTCCTCGAACCATTAGATGAATTTGGCCTCCTGGGCATCCCAAACTGCAAATTATCCCTAGACCTATCACCAGGACGTCCCAGATCATCCAAATTCCTGTAACTACCATTTCTCGGAGCAGAGTTAGAACGCTCATCCTCATCAACCCTCATTGCAACCCTGGGTTCTGGAAGCATGTCCAAATGCCTTGGTCTTGGTCCACCAGACCTCATGTTCCTTATATTGTTTGAAGAATTCCTGCCTGGAGTGTTAGAAGAAACCTTCATGGTTAGGAAGTCCTTGGGAATGCTATCCAGGTCCATGAAACATTTCCTGGCCTTTGCATCTGCTATCAGTGCAGCCCAGTCCTCTGACTGCATGAGAGCATTGGCATTACCAACAACCTGGAAAACAACAAAGACGATCAGTAGTACTGTGCCATACATCTAGAAGCATCTCTAAAAAAACATTGGTACATGCTTTGATGTATATTTTGTATTTTGGAAGAGGGACAGAGGCGTACCCATAGAGCTCTCCTAGCTCGAGTAAGAGCAACATTCATACGGCGTATATCTGCAACAAAACCCACACCATGGTTTGAGGCACGAACGCATGACATAATAATCACATCACGCTCCTGGCCTTGAAAAGCATCAACTGTGTTTATGTAGATATCCCTCCCTTCCTCAGTATTCATAACCTCCTCGAATTCCCGCTGAAGACATTTCAACTGCAACTTATATGGAGTGATTACACCAACGGATGCTTTCTTGCCACCATTAGCTCTCAGGAACTTCTGAAGATGCTCGCACAAACGCAACGCAAACTGCGCTTCAAGAACATTCTGGTACGAAGATGACCCACCTCTATGAGACTCACGACCATGTGAGATGTCATAGAAAATGTAAGGTGCCATTAATAAATTTTTATAATATGCCTCATCAGGCAATTTGACGACACTTTCACTATCTGTAAGACGCCCTTGATAGAAGTATCTTGATGGAAATTCACGGATCTGGGGATGCATCCGATATTGCACTGACAACAAAATCGTAGGGCAACCAGCCTGCTGAAACCTCTCAAAAAGACTCCTGCTGTAGAGCAAAGTTCCAGCTGCTTTGCTAATAACAGTGGCAGGGAGCTGTTGCGGATCACCAACCAAGACACATCTAGCTGCACCGAGTGAAAGTGGAGGGAGGACTGCTACTTCACTGGCCTGAGCAGCCTCATCAATAACAACCATATCAAAGCCATGACTAAGGCGAGAAAATAACTTGCGGCCGCTGCTTGACACTGTTGTAAAAACAATTTCTGCTTCATTGGCGAAACTGGCTTCCAGGTTAGCCCTGGCATCTTCCAGATTGAAGTTGCTGCCAAGACGAAACCTGCTTTCTAATATCAGCAGGCGTGACATCTCTACCAGTACTTTATCCCTGCTTTCAACTGAAGCAGCGAGTTTCTGAAGCAGCATATCACGGTTACGATCCCTTTGAGCAAGCAAATCAGGATCTACCCCAACTGAACCCTGGGATCTACCAGCAGCTGCAACCATATTAAGTTCCCTCTGTAAATGAGCTATCTCCTGCGATAACTGCTGCTCACGGCATTTTAGCTGATGTAGCCACCCAATTACTTCCTCACGGCCCTTCACTAAAAGCTGTTCTGTCCTTCGCTCAACTGAAACAGCTTGGGCAGCACGAGACTGTGAATCAACTCCAACACGGGCAACATCAGGGCGATAGACCTTCATCTCACCATCTATGAAACCACGGTCAAGAACACGAGCAAGCAGCTCATCTGTTGCAGCATTTGATGGGGCACACACAAGCATCCGTGGCTTGGGGCAAAGCTTGGGAAGCTCACGAAATAGGTTCTGATCCATGCTCTGCAAAACTTCATCAATTGACCCTGCAGCAACAGCCTCTGAGTTGCTGCTAGTGCTACCACTAACTTGCTTGTAACTTTCAGGAGCAAGTTTCTTGAGCAGAGCAGCATAGTAATGTTGATACTGAACAAGATGAATAACATTTAGCATTCCCCACACAGTATGGGTTTTCCCTGTCCCGGGCGGGCCTTGTACTAATGTGAAAGGCCATGGTTCTTGTTTCTTCACAACTCCATTGCTTGTGCCAGCAGCTGTATGCATTGCAGCCCACTGAATAGCAGATAGTTGAGGCCCATTGAAAGTACGATGGAGATGATCAGCAAAATTTGGAGTGAAACAGTCAGGCATAGCAGGTGGCTGTTCTTCATACTTGGGGAAGTGCTCTGGACTTGGCTGAAGAATTGCATTTTGCATCTGATGGAAAGATTTTTTTATCAAAATCAACTGAAAGCTTGATAACATAAGTATAAGACACATTACCTGCTCATTAAGACGGCGGAATGCATGCAGCGCAACATACTCCCTTTGTGTTGTTGCAAGAGAACCAAGACCAGTTAGATACCAGGTACTCCGAGGTTGGAGTTTCCTCAGAACATTAGTCTCACTGCTGCAAATACAATACAAAAGAATAATAAGATAATTAGAAGGAAAGGATTCAGTTAACGAATGTATAAACGACACAGAAATATTCAACAATATTGTTCATGAATCAAGCAAAGTTAGCAAACAAATACAAGTTCAACCTAGCAACTGAAAATCTCAGAAAAGCACACATATGCACATACGAGATAAAAACTCACAGCAGGATCAGTTAGGACAAGGAAGATTTAGTTGGGTTATAGCTTAAATTCATCCAACATGCTGCTTGGGTTGCCAGCATTAAACAAACCAGAACTGGGAAGCTACAGTGATTTGCAGAGCACATGGTTTTGCATGCACGTCAAACTGTTCAATGCAACTGTGTGTGTGAAGAACATCAACTTAAGCAGAAGGCAAACTTTACATGTTAGACAATAAAGTGTTACTTATTGTATAAACTAAAAATTAACTGTGACAAGTAACCCTATACGTTGTGCAGTGGAAGCTCTAGGCATGTCTAACATGACATATTCCTGAGCATAGTCGACCTAAACAAGTTCAGCATGCAACTCCTACCACATGCCTGTGATTAAAAAAAAAATCTTATAGAAAATATTGTCTATCATTAGTACCACACTACCACGCACAAGTGTCGAGGGAACAGTGGACAATAAAGTTTACTCAGCAAACAACATTAGAGATATGAACATTCGAAATAACATAATCCTAAAGAATAACCATTCACAAGAACAAATGCATTTGCAATGAACTAGCAGCAAGGCTTTAATAAAAACTACGCTTGACAAACACTAGTTCAATTGCATCAAAAATGTGGTTTTATCAAAAGATAGTGTAGGACAGCTAAAGAACAATAGTATCACAGGCAATTGAGTACCTGCTAGAATCAAATGAATCCCCAACATAGAAATGGATAATTGCTCCGATAGGATCACGTGTATCAATAGGCGTATGGCGCCTAACTGTACCAACAAGCCGTCCACACTCTGACTCAACGTCTTCATTTGAACCAACAGCCCTCCTATTAGATCGACTTGATTGGGCAGCTAAAAAATAAATAAATAGATACATAACTGCGGTTGTCAAAACATTTTCTTTTGAGAGAAAAGAATCTGCATACTTAATACAAATAAAAGAGGGGAAATTCAGTAGGCTACCTGAACCAGGCCGAGGGAATGACAAAATTGCGACTTCACCTTCTTTGAAAGTCCATTTATATTCATGGGTCGGTAGCACAACAACATCATACCATCCTGGATGCATCAACCACAACTAACTCAGATGATTGCATTGAACAATGAAAAGACTTAACATTTTTATAATTGCTCTACAAATATGCCATCAATAAAAAAATGTGGAGAACATACCTCTTTCACGTCTATCCACAGTTTTCACACGCACCATTACATGTGCATCTCTTGATACAGCCTCAATACTCTCCTCGTAGGAACTATATAGCTGAGCCCGGCATTCCTCAAAAAGCAAAGGCTCAAAAACTCTAATGTACTCCTCGGCAGATTCAAAGCTTCCAGGAACACACTGAAGTTCTGCCTCCTCTGTTCAGATAAGAAATATAAAACCTAGCTTGTCAATCTCAGTACACAAAAGCAGTCAAAATGCAAACATTAAAAAAATATCTATGCCACAGTATTAAACATGAAAGAAGAAGCAAACAGAGTTCTACTTTGAGAAAACTAGAACAATCTTAAGTACAGAACACAAGCTGTGAACAGTCACATACATATTACCAAATTTTTAAAACTAAAGTATGTACGTTTACAGGACTACACTCTCATTACATCATGTAACAGTGCCCCTTATGTTGATGTCATTCACTTAAACAGGATAATAGCATTCGTGAGAAAGCAGAAATAGGCAAATTACACAATCTTTGCAAGCTCATAAACACAATGCATTTCCACATAACATAGTATACGATTTTTTAGAATAGGCAATGGTGTTAGTTAAACCAAATAAATCCAAAAAGACATGAATAATGCAGAAGAAGTAACCTGGATTGTGCCAGAACTTGTCGCTTGTCACCTCCCGTATAAGTCGTTCAACAGATGTGTCTTGATATTGTGCGTTATTTGCTGAAGCTTGTTTCTTGGAAACAAGAGACCTTCTGTTGGCTGATTTCTGATCTGCATTACTCTGTCCTGTTACAATTGCTCTCTGAGAAGAGACTGGTCGACCCTTGAACTGCTTGGAATCCACAGGTTGCTTCAAAGAAGCCTGCCTTGGCACAGATAGTTGATACCCATCTGAGAGAGGTTCTTCGGCATTCATTTTCTTTGGCTGGCCCAGAGATCCCAACTCAACATCACCATTGGATTCAGCATTTTGGTCACTTGGATCTGCAGAATTACTTCGTTCTGAACCTACCATTTCAGATTGCCTTTGATCCCTTATGACCAGCATGCTTTGTTTTTCTGCAGCTCTTTCAACAACACCACCAGCACCCCGAGAAGCTTCCTTCACAGTACGTGTAACAATTGGTGCTGGAAAGGATGACTGTCTCCTGGGTGTCGATGTCTTCATTGTGCCAGCTTGTCTTGCATCCTCAACGTTAATGAACACAGTTTGTCTGGCTCGCTTTTTACCTAGCATTGCTTCTTTGTGCACATCCAACTTAGGTCTTTTTGCAGGGTTGTTCGCAAACTTCAATGCATAAGTGGCTTCTACTCCTTTAACATCCTTTGACCTGTTGCACGGATCTAAATCATCCCCCTGTTGATTTCCTTTACATTCTAAATTCTTCATGCTGTCTAGTCCGGTGGGACCATGAACCACTGGATCTTTAGACGTGTCTGCCATTTCAGTGTCACTAGGCTCAGCAGCAGTGTCATCTTTAATCACATCACCAGATTTAACAGTAGTAGGTCCACTCTCTTGGGGTTCCTTTTTCACTCGAGTAGTTGCAGTACCAGCTGACTCTTCTTTGTTGCTGACACTACTTCCTGCGGTGTCAGAAGCACCATCTGCATCAGACCACTCTCCCTCTTCTCTTTCAACTGCTTGTGCAACCTGATTGGAGGGCTCAGCCTGTTGAGCAACATTATCAGAGATATGATTTGTTACCATAGATGTAGAGGCTACACTATCATTCAAATTCTCTTCTGTCTTTATTGGTTCCTTTGTATTTTGTGAATCTTTGCTCCTCACAAAAGGTTGAAAACCTGAACCAGAGGATGCGTGCTTAAAAGCATGGTTGTTCAATATCCCTTGTGACTGTGATACTTCCCCTGGCAGAAACAAATTTGAGGGATGTGAAGTGGGAACAGGAAGAGACTTCTGAGGTTGTGACACAACAACTGCAGCTTCTTCTTCAGCTTCTGTTGGGAGCTCATTAAGGTCAAATAACATCCTTCCACGAGACCCCATGTCATGTGTAAATGCATATAGCTTGAATCTTTTGACTAGCGGACCCAGAAACAATCTTCTGGGATAACAGCACCTACTGGAGAGCTACTGTTGACCTGTAGGAAAAATATCTGTAATACCAAACAGCACAAGATATCAGTAAAAATAAACAACAAGAACAGGATGTTCAAGGGGTGCTTGGATGCTTCGGTCCGCTAGTGAGATGACACGCCAACGGGAGTCCAGAAGAACTGAACTAGGAAGTGAACAATTACAGAGTCCTCATTGCATGATACTGCAGGAAAGAAACATTTCAATTAGGTGGTCTGACCTGAATATCATTCTTCACTGGGTCCGACCTAGCCCACTTCATCCTTTTGTTGTCCACTTCCTACCCATCTCAAGAATTTGGATTCTAGCAATGCATGATCTCAGCATCCACTCTTCTACAGACAAAGTAAATAAGTATGTAGAACATAGAAGTTTGGTGCATTGGCCTATTGTATACATGAAAATGCTAATAACTACTTAGGAGCGCATAGGCTAAGCCTAGATTTGGTTTCATTTTCCAAAGGAGAGCCATAAAGGAATGCCACAAATGACAACGGCAATGATATCATGAACACCATTATGTTTTTTAAAAAAAAGACAGCACACACAACATTCTATTTAAAAAGCATATGCCAGTCGAACTTTCACATAAATTATAGCAACAGCACGGTGGTCAGGTTTTCCAGTCTTAAAAAGTACTGAATTGCATAAAGGAACACCTATTATGTGAATAGTTTCAATTTCTTCTAACCCAAAAAAAGGGGTTTTCCTATCAAACAGAGACTACAGTGACTACATAAAGAACAGCAAAAGAAAGAGCATAGTTCAATGAATCTAGAAACTTTGCATTGACTCCACCCAATCCTAGGTTAATCTGGTAATAACAATCTCCATCATAATTCCGAAGTTCAACTGTAAACATATTCTGATTGGATTCTCAATACTTACCTAAGCAATACCCTATCAAAAGAAGCTATAGCAGAAGCTGACCATACCCTCACCGACAAAAGACCAAAAAGTGTATGATACATGAGACTAATATTGTCTCCAGGCTTTTTACAGCATAGATGCACGATCAATACGACCTTATGTTAAAGGTGAACAAATACACTGTCCCTACAAGCGACAAATAATGCCTTTATACTACTTCAACTAAAACACCAACAATTATTTACAGCTACTGCAAATTAAAAGCTAATTGAAACATAATACGCATCTATAAGCGAGAAATACTCCGTTTATACCAACATGACCAAAATAATTCACAGCCACTACAAATTAAAAGATAGCTAAAATGGAATCTGCATCTACAAACGACAAATGATCCCATTATACAAACTTGACCAAAATGCAACAATGATTCACAGCCACTACAAATTAAAAGCTAACTAGAATGGAATCTGCATCTACAACCGACAAATGATCCCTTCATACAAACTTGACCAAAACACAACAACGATTCACAGCTACTACAAATTAAAAGCTAACTAGAATGGAATATGTATCTATAACCGACAAATGATCCCTTCATACAAACTTGACCAAAACACAACAACGATTCACGCCTACCACGAATTAAAAGCTAAATAAAATAGAATATGTATCTATAAATGACAAATGATCCCTTCATACAAACTTGACCAAAAAGCAACAATGATTCACAGCTACTCCGACTTAAAAGCTATCAACAACGGAAGGAGTACCTTCTGCTAGGTACATCTGACAAATCAACAGAATCCGTCCAAATCCTCCATGATTTCAGCTACACGGCAACTGGGATTTTAACCAAGTAACAAAACAGGACACAGTAGCACAACCGGCTCTTCAAATCTACTGCTTGACATTACCAAGCTTGATGACTACTACAACGTAAAGACAATATTCAAATTTGGCATGTAAGTCCATACTCAAACATAACAGAGAAAATGCAAAAAATGCTTCTTCTATTGGCCTAAGCAGATGAACTATTTAACTCCGAATTAAAAGCTAACTATAACTGAATAAATATCTACATGTATACACGACAAGAGATACCTTTATGCAAACTTGACTGAAACACATCAATAATTCACAGCTACTCTACTCCGAATTAAAAGTTACCTGCATCGGAAGGAGCACCTTCTGCTAGACACATACGACAAATCCACCGAGAATCAATCCAAACCCTACAAAATTTCAGTTACGATGCAACTGAGATTTTTAACTAACAAAACAGGACATCGAATCTTCTATTTGACACAAGCTACCTGATGACTACCAGAGCGTAACAGGACCATTCAAATTTGACAATAATCCCCATTGGAACAAACCAATGCAAAGCACTTCTCTTATTAGCCTAAGCATATGAACTAAATAGCCCTAGACAGCAGCATGAACAGCTGCTGGGTACTCATAGCAAAACAACGTAGATGCTAACCATAGGTCAAGCACTTAATGAATTGGCAAGATTGCAACAGAAGATTTAACAGGAGAACACAACAGCAGCACATGGAACAATTCAATCGAACGATCCCTCAACATTCCACTGCAAAAATTAAAAGAGAGCGTACCATTCCATTACTACTTGTAGACTATGACGCCATAACAGCCCCCTTTGCTTTGCTCGATCTACCAGGACGCCCGTATTTATAGCCCGTCTTAAATCAGGAAATCTCCAAGAAAATTTTCAGGAAGCAGGAATCATGCCCAAGACAGTTACTAGATTTGGCAACTCTCCCCCGAACCCTGATCCCCATTGCGTTTCCAGATTCGGCAAAATCACCTCCGCAAAACTATTTTTCCAACAATAAAAGCCGGAATTCGGCAGCCTAACCTCCAGAAGAAGAAGAAAAGAATCCCGTCTCATCGTCTAATCGAACCCGCGTGCCGCCACGCACTAGGGTTTCGTTTCACCCGCCCCCATCCCGTGCCCCGTTCAAATTCGTTTCGTCCACTCCCTCACCGCGTCGAAATCGCGCGTCACGGTTCCAGGGTTCCAATCGAGGCGCTGCAGGAGGAACGGAGGAGGGGTCGGGGTGCGGGGATCTCCGTACCAGGCGATCGGCGGCCAGATCCGTCCGGGCGGGCGTCGGCGCCAGCTTTGACTAGGGTTCCCTTCCCTACCTGTGCTCCCCTTGCCTTTGTGTTTTTTTCTTTTCCAAGTTTTTTTCTGGGACGGAGGACGGCTACTTGCTCTTCTTCTCTTCCCTTTCCTGCCAAGGGTTGGGAGGCTGGGGGCTCTATTTATAGCCGCCGGGCCCGGGGTTCAGGGCCGCGCGCTAGCCGCACCCACCGCATAGCAGCGACGTCACTGCCTGGTGGGACCTTTCGGCGGTGGGAACCAGCTGTCGGTCACGCGCGCAGGGAGGCTTGGAATTCACTTGGCTTTTGTTCTGTTCCCGTCGTTTTTTCGTTTTCCTTAGTTTTTTTTCAAAATTCGATGAGACTGGACTATTTCTCTCGAAATTCATGCGAGATTTCTGTTAAATTCAAAGAAAGCCTGGGTCTTTCGGAAGAAAAACTAGTTAATCAATTTGATCAAACAAAGAGGAAATAATTACTTCCTCCAATAATAAACAGTCGTCCTTTTGAATATCAACACGGTTTTTAAAACATAGCTTTGACTACTAATGTTTATTATGATATATTTATAAAATCCATGAAATTATAATATTATGAAAGTAATTTTTAAGATAAATTTTCATGAACCAATTTAAATATTTAAAATATATTAACAGTTATATTTCGAAAAGTTTAATTACACATGCATCTAAAACGGTAAGTATCACTGAGTGAGTGGAGTAGGGGAAAGAACTGTATGTTAGTTAATAAGAACTGTATGTTAGCCCTTTTCCGGTAATTAAATCGGATCGCGTCGGCTGCTATCGAGTGAGAAGATTGGGGACGGAGCATGCAGGTGTCGTCAGATCGGCGGATTAATTGGACGGAATGGAAGGATCATCCGTTCTCTGCGCTCTTCTTTTTCCCCAATTAGCTCTGGATGGGAGGCTGATGAGAGCACCTTGATTTGTTCGTTGATAATATGATGGATGATGATGACGACGATCAACAGCAGCATCGGAGCTTTAGTGCCACGCTACTTAACAGTTTAAGGCGGTGATTATTGGTGATGTATTTTCTTAGTTTTTGGTTATTCGGATGCTTTTCTTGAGATAAACAGCATCGTCCGTGGTCATCTGGTCTACCTCTGCACATCGTTGTCCTCCCTCTCCTACGATTAGGGGTGACAATGGGGACCCGTTCCCCGATTCCGACGGAGAATTCCTCTATTAGGGGGCGAGTATAGAAAGAAATCGTCCCCCGCGGGGATGAAAACAGGGAAAATTATTCCCCCGTCGGGGATGGCGGGGACGGGGATGGGGAATTTTTTTCCCCGCGGGGACCCGGTTGGGGATCTAAATTTAGTTTAGTCCAATTTAGTTATTAGATTACAAACATATTCTCTAGCCCATCATATTCACATTTTCATAAACGGGACAACATAATCTTCAATGAATGCATGCATTATTTTTTTCCTTGTCTGTTGATATGATTTTAGAGTTAAAATGGCTATAAGAGCTCTTCTCTTATGTGAAATTTTCGCAGGGATAGGTCCCCGACGGGGCTCCGATACCCGAACGGGGATAGGAACGGGGGGATTTTCTCCCCCGAGACGGGAAATAGGGACGGGGATGGGGAAAATTTTGGATCGCGAGGACGGAGACAGGGAGGCACTCCTCGGCGGGGAATGGCCCCATTGCCACCCCTACCCATGATCCAATTATGATGTCAAAGGTTGGCCATGCTTTGCCCATTGTCTTTCGATCTTAGAATAAGTCTTATTTACACCATTGAAATTTTTATAAAGTCTATTTAATATCCTCAACTATAAAATCAAATATTTTGCCTATCAAACTTATAAAATCAGTTAAGTTATACCTTAAGGTAATTTTGAAGTGCCATTTTGCTAACAAGGTCCAACAAAGGGTGGTTTCTGCCATATCGATAGCCATATCATTGAGTTTTGACACGAAGATCCAATTCAAAGGTATGGATATTCTCATCGTCAACCTCTTTCTCACTTCTTTTCTTTCTATATATATTATCTTTCTTCTTATCATCATCACTTCTCTCGTTGGGATCCGTATCAACAAAAATATATGACATAGATGCCAACATGAAAAAACCGCCTTGAGTTGGATCTCGTCAGCAAAACCGCTCTCCAAAACTGTCTTATGATATAAATTGACCAAATTTTGTAAGTTTAGAGTACTAAACACCTGGTTTTATAGTTGAACGTGTTAAATAGATTTTTTTTGGAAATTTCATAGGTGTAAAATGGATTTATTACTTCGATCTTTAAAGAGGTCAAGATCTAGACTTCCCACGTTTCGTGACGGCGTGGGCTAACTTGTGCCACCAAATTCACAAGTAAATAATCTCTCCGTCTAAGTTTATAAGGTTTATTTTCTATGACACATAGACTAATGAGATACTGAAAATGACTATATTACTTCTAATTATTATCTCTAAACACTATATTTATACAGAGAAATATCAAGTATATCTAGATATTTATTAAGGATAAAAGAAACATCATATTAATTTACATTAGAATATAAAATACATCTATAATAGAAAAGATCATTAAGAAAATATGTCTTATAAAATTGGTTGGAGTGAATCCCATATTATGGCCGTAGGGGTGTCTCTGAAGTTAAAGTAAAGCGGCACAGTCTTTGAGTTCGATCTCATTCTGACCTGCGCCTCTCCCCACTTGACACAGGAGCGAACTCAGGAAAAAAAAAAGAAGTGGCAACAGGGTGCATGAGCAGCGATGTGGCAACGTTGTCGACACGTTACTTACTGATGTGCGGGCCCTATGCGGCGACTTAACTCCGCGGGGACACGCTGTCAGGGAGACGCTGACGCGGACGCGCGCGGTTCAGGCCTAGCCGCTTCTCCCCCGGTGAGCGGCTACGCGCACCCAGACGCTCGTTCGGTGCGTACGGCTTCACTGACACGCGGGCCCCCCTGTCGGCGCTGTCCGGCTCGGATCGCTTTCTTGTGAGAAAGAAATAAAAAGGGAGCGTGTTGAAGACGACATGGCAGGAGTCCAACTCATCACCATGCGCGTGGGGCAGGAGGTTCGGGCGCGCCCGCATGTCAGCGAGGTTTCTCGTGAGAATGGTCGGTGCGATTTGTTTGGATCTGGAAGGAGAGAGGGGTTGTAGTCGGTGGGGCCCGTGGGCCAGACGTGGAATTCTCAATCTGCTTTTGTCGGTCGCCCCTGGCGTCTACACTTGGCAGGAATGCAAGGCTTCCTCCTTCCCGGCTGTATCGCCGTCAGAGAAGAAAAGGACCAAATCGTTCGAAATAGTAGTTCCAGGTCTGTGCCTTGCTGTGGGTTTAAAGCTTAAGCAGACACGAAAACAGAATGAAAACGATTGATATCATCGTTCTATTTTTGTTTTCACATCTTTTACTAGTAATAAAAGCAAAATCGAAAATCTTAAAAAAGATACGAAAATAGACAGTGACGGAAACGAATACGGAATAGAACGGAGAGGATACGGCAATAAAAGTGGAAAATTCCATAAGAACATAGAATATGATCACAATATACATAAATACAAAAACAATGTAACTCATTCCACCTCCAAAGCGGATACAAGAATAATGTTGTATTTACCGGTATCACTAAAAAAAATTTTCTCAAGTTTATCAGCTAAAGTCATACTTTGCAAATTTTTTTGTCTACCGCTATCTCCCAATTAATATATGCATTAGGATCGTACTCTCTAGCAAATGAAGGCAATATAAATTTAATCTTTCCTAAGGGATCATCACGTACCTCTGGTGGTGTTGAAATTGTGTTCGTACGTTCTTTGTATCTCGAAATGTGAACTATCTCTTCTCGTTCTTTGTATCTCGAAATGTGAACTATCTCTTCTCTTAGGATACTATTGGTCCAAGCACTATGATGTTGAGAACCTGCCATTGTTAGTGATAAACAGAAAACACACAAGAGGTATATAGTTCCCTATAACCTGCCATTGTTAGTGATAAAAAGAAAACACACAAGAGGTATATAGTTCCCTAACACTATTACTTGCTGAAATAATCAAGTGTCACTCTCCCTCTTGCTCTTTACCAAGCTCTTACCAATTCTTACTGTAATACTGCGAAATCTCTCTCTCTCTTTTTGTGTGGTTGCCATTGATTCATTGGGCTGATATTTTGTTTTCCTAGCCGGTCCTCTCCCAGCCGCCACACTTCCTGGCTTCCTTCCCCACCTCTCTCTCTCTCTTCCTCTCTTACTTGTGGCTGTCATGTGTTCCCCCAATGGAGCCTGCTGATTTTTGTTTTCCAGTCTCTTGCCGACTCCCCCTGACCTTCTTCTCTGGTCTCCTGCGTCTGGCCTGAGCACCCCTTCGGCCAGCCGAGTCTCCCTGCCGGCGCCCCTGCCTTCCTGTCCAGCTGAGCTCCTCCCCCTGCGCCCCACCTTTTCTGGCCGAGAGCTCCCCTGGCTAGCGCCCTGCTCCCCCTGGCCGGCGTCTCCTCTTCATTCCGGTTGGCTCCTCCCAGAAGAAGAATAAAGACATCGATGGAGGCAAGAACAATCGGCAGCAAAGAAGAAGCGGTGGAAAGCAAATAGAGCCGGCCGAACCGGAACCGGGGAGGCGGCAGCAGCGGCAAAGCACTTCGCGGCGCAGAATTGAACCGACATTTCCTCTTGGCGGCGCCCCTTTCCTCCCTGCCGGCGGCAAAGAAGAAGACTCCAACAGCGATAGAAGCATCAATAGCAATGACATTGTCCTCCCTCTTGCCTTCTCCTTGTGGTGAGTTCTCGGTATAATGAAATTGAGGTTTGGTTCATTGTGCCCACGGTGTTTGATGAATTGCTTTCAAAGGGCATGTCACTATTTTCTCCTTGTTTGGTACCATTTGGGACATGAGGATGCCATATAAGTGTTGATGCTCTTGAGATGCTAAGTAGTCAAAGCAATGTTGACAAGATGTTATCCGTATAGAACTGTAGGCCATCATGGTTGCAGTGTGCATGTGAGATGGAAATTGGCGAAATGAAATTCATTTGACTCCAGAGTCCAGAATGAATAATTGATTTCTTTGGTAGATTGCTTATTGTCTGACTCTTGAATGTTTGACGGGATGGTGAGGGGAGTCTGTTGTTGTTTATATGTTATTTGTTGATTGATTGCATCTACTTAGCGAATTAAATAGTTGTTAGCATAAACCTTTTTGGGCCTGTTGGGGGCATTGCGGTTGTCTGACATGATGAGTCTAAGAGATGTTCTAGTTTTCAAGATTTATTTGAAATGCCAAGTGCTAAGCTTATATTGAAGTTAGTGATTCAAGAAGGCGAGGCTTGTTTGTCTAGTAAAGCAACAATATATTGCCTCCTTAGGAGTTATGGTGATGTGTGCTTCAACTAATGCATGTAGATGCTATTTCCTAGTCCATATTTAAGGTCGCAATTCGCTTTGTTTGAGATATACACTAGGTACCTAATCTGAGGTGGCTACGTAATTCTCCATGCTAGCAAGTTAACAACATCTATGTGATCACGGAACACGAAAAAGAACGTTATATGGTGTGAAAATGGACATTTCAAGTGGTGCATTAAGAACGATTTTCTCTCTTTTGTATGCCATGATGATGCGAGTGTTGTGTAATCTATATAAAACATCATTTATACTCATACTCGATAATCTCACTAAAGTTATGTTTATAGCCTCTCTTTCAATCATTGGTGCTTGTCCTTTGCTACTTCGATATTTTATTGATAGCAAAGGCAAATTTTGAGATGATTTGGTTTACAAAGCACGCTTATGATGCTGAGACATTTTGAATATGTTATGGTATACAAAGTAAGGGCACTTAGTTGATAAGGTCATTTATAGAACCATGGATAATTAACTAAAGAGGCTCCTTGGTATCATCTTATTGTTTTTTTCTATAGCTTTGATTACGTATGATTGTGACTTTGTGAGTGTGATGTCGTTGTTTCTTTCTTTTACGCACTCGATGCTTCAATGGAGTCGGGGATCTCGGTAGCTTTTAAGCTCTACAATCTGTTTACATTTTTCCCCTGAAGATCCGATTCAAAGACAGAAGCAGGTCAGAGGTAAAGATGGATGCTCGCTCCATCTATGTTGGAAATGGAAGGTTCTGTCGGGAGTGGCCTCCGCTGTATGCCACTCCATTCTCTGTCGGTAAAGGCAAGTGCATTCTCTAGATCACGGCTAGGAGGATTATTTGATTGTTGCTTTTAGCGTACGCAATTGCCGATGAATACGCAAGAGGTAAGCTTTGCTTGGCTGTAACTAGAAAATGGTTCCTTGTATGAAGATGCTTATGATGATTAAATGGTTAAGGGAATGGATGCAAGTACATTGAGATGTGTGTCTAATTGAGTTGTTCGTTGTTATTTATCTGTTCATAGCTAATTTCTATTGATTTTGGCAAGTATGAGTTATATTGGTGATCGTCCCTTCGCGGACGTGATTAGCTATTGGATTCGGGTGGTCATTAGTAAGCCTTAATCTCGGTGAGTTCTTGTACCTTTGTTAATATTGCCTTTGAGTAGCGAGAATGGGGTGCTGGGGATACTCGTGGTTAATATACAAGAGATGTATTTAATTGTGCCTCGTCTAGGGAATTGAGTTGAGTATGTTGATTGAAATGTGTTTTAGTTGAGTATGTTGATTGAAATGTGTATTTATTGAGAATTGATGATTGAAATGTGTTTTAGTTGAGAATTGATGTTGCATTCTTGCATTCATGATATGCATTCATAATGGAAGAGGCGACCCATTCGATCAAGGCCTCTGTGTTCACATGTAGTGAACATGAAAGTCCTACCTCGTAGTCCCATTCATCGAGGTGAATGGGAGTGAGACAAGAAGAGTAGGCACCTTCCATCTACGGGATGGAAGGGACGTGAGAGTGCACACCGACGGGTGGGCACTTTCAGTATCTGAGACGTGCATGGAAATGAGCATTCATGTGCATTGCATCTTTCATAATGAGTGTTGTGGTAAATGGTGTGTCATTTGGATGGTGATTATGGTAATTGAAGGTTGAGTCGTGGACTCAACCAAAAAAAAAAGAGATTGAATTGAATTTGATGATTGAGTGCATTCCATTGCCTTGCTAATTAGGTTATATGACTATCGTGGAGTGTAGATTGAGTTATGAACTTGACTTAAATTGATGAAAAAGGTTTGGGTTGTAAAGAGGGGTGGTTGAGTCGGGAGTCTTTGTGATTTAGCGTTAAGTAACGGTTCATGGAAGTTGATTGGTTTTATTATCAAGATGATGGCTTGATTGTAGTAATTTTTGGTATGGTCAAGTTATTTCTTTAAATGGGTATGGATGCTTATTGTCCGGATATTGTTTTATTTGCATTACTTGCTCTTATGGTTAAGTTCTTGTTTACTTACGATAAATTGGGTTAATATTCTCGTGTACTTTGCTGAGTTTAAACTCACGCTTGTTATTTAATGTTTGTAGGTGTTTTGAAGCCAGCATGCATGGATGGGGGTAGTAACACAATCACGTTGCATCATCATCATTCCCTCATATCAATTAAAGTTCTATTTTAGCTCATGCAACATTTTTGTAAAAGGTTGTTTGCGGTTATGTTTAATAAATTCTGTCTTGTAATAATTATGTGGTGGAGTTTATTAAATTCTATAGAATCGTGATTGGTTAACTAAGGACGCTAGAATGATATTATATTGCGAATGTTTTCTGCCTGCTGAGTGGATGTCCTACTTTCTAGAGAGGTCATGCCGAAATTTTGTAAATTTTGGTGGCTTAATTTTAAGCTGGATTTTAGGAGGTTGGAAGGTTGGTAGCATCTGTGGCGCGTTTGGCGTCGGGGTGTTACAGTTGGTATCAGAGTGGGCTTCAGGTCCGTGGTATGTGAATTTAGCAATTTTACTCTGGAGTAAACTAAAAAAAAATTGTTGTGTGAAATTAGAAACATGACATAGGTATCTACTGTTAAAATTTGGCCTTAGGGCAATAACCTTAAAATCTGAATTAGAGTGGTTAACTAATTTAAAACTTGACACACTCGATGCTGATGAGGATGGGTATGGGTACATTGCATTGCGCCTAAATGTTAAGTCTGCATTTATTGTTGCATATTGCTTTGATTATGGAAGAGTTTCACCTTGTTCCTTTGGTCGAGTGTTGGGTTTTGCTTGTGGGTGTGGTGATTAGTGCCATCCTCGCGGTTTGGGAACCTCTCGTTAAGTGAGTCATCATTTTCATGAGTAGTTTAGAGAGTGATTGGAGAAGGTTGGTTTCTTTTGCCTTCGATGTTTGGATTTAACGAGGAAAGCTTAGTGATGAACCTCTTTGGATTGCTTTTCTTGTTGTGTTCGGTTTTGTTGGATTCTTTGGTTTTTGTTGATTCTTGTGGGTTGCCTTGTGGAGAAAAACTATTGTAGTTGTTATTTTCTCTATTTAAGGAACTTATTGAAGTTTTCTTGGTGCAAAACTTAATCGTGTGGATCTTCGGTGTTAAGGTTTTATCGAGAAGGATTTTGTTGATCATTTGGTTTTTCCCTATGCATCTCTTTTCCTTCCTGGAAGTTGTAAATCTTGAGATTTGTTTAAGAAATTGTTTCCTGTCAGAGTTTGGTAATTCGAGAGTCGAATTCTCTTGAGATTTATGATTGAGTTTTTCTTTTCGGAAGGAAAGATGGTTTTTGCTGTTACTCATGCGTAATAATCGTGGATTTCCTCAAAGATTGAGTATGTGACCCACGAAGACGTTTAAGACGTTAAATGTATGATAAGTTGCTAGAAATTTCAGATGATGTGGGTTAGTGATTTTGTTAACGTGAGTGATGGTTATATAAAGGCACCCAAAAATTTATCGTGTGGTACAAAATGATCTAATCGATGTGAAATTAAAGAATGAGTGTATGGAATGGTTGTATGAATGATGGGGATTTTGTCTTGAGAAAATGTCTATCTGGGAGTTATCTATGGAAAATGACTAGTGGTGGGTATATGAATAGGAGGAGGAAAGTAAAGGAAGATTGGGTTTTGTAACTTCCGTTCAAACCTGTGTACTTTTTAGGATTTGGTGAAAATGAAACATTTAATGGCTAGAGCATTGGAGTACTAGAAATGGTGGGATTTGAGATGAACCTTCCTTTGGCTTTGAGGATTGAAAATGAGGATGTAAGAGTCGTCCCGAAGTACTCGGTTGATGGAATTCGGAATATTTTATTTCATCGAACCACGTTAGTCTTTTGCTTTGGTTAAGAGAGATGGCCTGATTGATTACTGTGGGATTTACGCTCGGAAGATGTAAGGCTGGATCGTATTTTAGCGTGGGGACCGAGTTATTTTAGGAAGGTTTCACAAGTGGTTTTGTTGGGAATAAGTTCCCGTTTCTTGGGAGAAAAGAGTGGTGATTGCGTGCCTGAATGTGTGACCTGGAAATTTTGTCTTCTCTTCCAAAATGTTGATTTTGGATTAGCGTGAGAGGCTTTGCCTTGATTAAAGTAAGCTGGGTTGTTTCTGGTTTTATGAGAGCTTCTGTCAACGATTTGTGTGGGGTTTCTCTTTTAATTGGAGTTTCCCTGAGGTGAATTTTATTGCATTAATTTGAGAGTGTTAAAGGCGATTTATATGATGAGTCGGGAATCGAGTCTTCTCTTGCAAATTTGGCTTTGGAAGAAGAAAATGAGTGATGATTGGGCTCTATTAAGATCCTCACTCAGGTAGATATTAATGCTTGGGGTTCAAGATGATGTACGTGGTTCATTTGGTCAAAACGGGAATTGTATTTCTCTTGTGTTCTAGCTGGAGTTAAAGGATATGGAAGCTTATGGTATAGTATGGGTATAATAGAGAGAATTGAGTTTTCTTTGGTCATTGGGATTGTAGCTGTAAAAGTTCCATGCAGTGTTTCTCTTGAAAGTTGAGTTTTTCCTTGGTGTGTGTTTTAGCACCTTATTTGAAGAAGATGAAAGCGGTTTGTTTTGCTAAAGAGAATCGAGGGATTTTGGGTGGATAATAATTGAGGATTATACTTTTGATGTGGTTCTTTGGTGGTGTTTGTTTAACCCTTATTAGTGAACTACTTGGAAGTTGATGGGAATTATGTCACCATTTCTAGCGTGTGACTGCACTTTTGGGTTAAGATGGCTATAGCGAAGGATTCCTTAATTTTGTTGTGTAATGGTCTGTAATGAGCAATTACCTTGTGCAGTGGTCCTTTGGGGTTTCAACCTATTGATCAATTTTGACTGAGTTATTGCATGAGAAGTTGCACTTTATTGAGCTAAGTCAAATCGTTTTGTTAGACATTGGATTTGAGGTTTTGTTATTGTTTGTAGCCGTTGGAATTTTGCATGAGTGTTTTAAGTTGGTAAAGAGTTTGAGACCTTTGTGTCTTTGATTTGCATAGTTGGCACTCTTCGAATTCGGGGTCGAATTCCTTTAAGGGGGGAGAGTGTAATACTGCGAAATCTCTCTCTCTCTTTTTGTGTGGTTGCCATTGATTCATTGGGCTGATATTTTGTTTTCCTAGTGGTCCTCTCCCGGCCGCCACACTTCCGGCTTCCTTCCCCCTCTCTCTCTCTTCCTCTCTTACTTGTGGGCATCATGTGTTCCCCAATGGAGCTCGCTGATTTTGTTTTCAGTCTCTTGCCGACTCTGACCTTCTTCTCTGGTCTCCTGCGTCGCTTTGAGCACCCCTTCGGCCACTGAGTCTCCTGCCAGCGCCCTGCCTTCTGTCGGTGAGCTCCTCCCCTGCCCCACCTTTTCGCCGAGAGCTCCTGGTGGCGCCTGCTCCACTGGCCGTCTCCTCTTCATTCCGGTCGGCTCTCCCAAAGAAGAAGAGCAAAGAAGATCCAATGGAGGCAAGAAGAATCGTGCAAGCAAAGAAGAAGCAGGTGGAGAAGTAGCAGGAAGAATGAACCACCGGGAGGCACCAGAATGCAAGAAGCTTCGCCAAAGACTTCGCAGCAATTGAACCGACGTTTCCTCTTGGCGGCGCCCTTTCCTCCCTGCCTGACAAAGAAGAAGCTCAACAAAGAGAGAAGCATCAATAGCGTAGCATTGTCCTCCCTCTTGCCTTCTCCTTGTGGTGAGTTCTCAGGTATAATGAAATTGAGGTTTGGTTCATTGTGCCCACCAGGTGTTTGATGAATTGCTTTCAAAGGGCATGTCACTATTTTCTCCTTGTTTGGTACCATTTGGGACATGAGGATGCCATATAAGTGTTGATGCTCTTGAGATGTTAAGTAGTCAAAGCGATGTTGACAAGATGTTATCCGTATAGAACTGTAGGCCATCATGGTTGCAGTGTGCATGTGAGATGGAAATTGGCGAAATGAAATTCATTTGACTCTAGAGTCCAGAATGAATAATTGATTCTTTGGTAGATTGCTTATTGTCACAGCTCTTGAATGTTTGTGGGATGGTGAGTGGGGAGTTGTTGTTGTTTATATGTTATTTGTTGATTGACTGCATCTACTTAGCGAATTAAATAGTTGTTAGCATAAACCTTTTTGGGCCTGTTGGGGGCATTGCGGTTGTCTGACATGATGAGTCTAAGAGATGTTCTAGTTTTCAAGATTTATTTGAAATGCCAAGTGCTAAGCTTATATTCGAAGTTAGTGATTCAAGAAGGCAAGCTTGTTTGTCTAGTAAAGCAACAATATATTGCCTCCTTAGGAGTTATGGTGATGTGTGCTTCAACTAATGCATGTAGATGCTATTTCCTAGTCCATATTTAAGGTCGCAATTCTGCTTTGTTTGAGATATACACTAGGTACCTAATCTGAGGTGGCTACGTAATTCTCCATGCTAGCAAGTTAACAACATCTATGTGATCACGGAACACCGAAAAAGAACGTTATATGGTGTGAAAATGGACATTTCCAAGTGGTGCATTAAGAACGATTTTCTCTCTTTTGTATGCCATGATGATGCGAGTGTTGTGTAATCTATATAAAACATCATTTATACTCATACACTGATAATCTCACTAAAGTTATGTTTATAGCCTCTCTTTCAATCATTGGTGCTTGTCACTGCTACTTCTGATATTTTATTGATAGCAAAGGCAAATTTTGAGATGATTTGGTTTACAAAGTACGCTTATGATGCAGACATTTTGAATATGTTATGGTATACAAAGTAAGGGCACTTAGTTGATAAGGTCATTTATAGAACCATGGATAATTAACTAAAGAGGCTCACTGGTATCATCTTATTGTTTTTTTTCTATAGCCTGATTCTGTATGATTGTGACTTTGTGAGTGTGATGCCGTTGTTTCTTTCTTTTACGCACCCTGATGCTTCAATGGAGTCGGGGATCTCAGTAGCTTTAAGCTCTACAATCTGTTTACATTTTTCCCCGAAGATCCATTGCAAAGAAGAACCGCAGTCAGAGGTAAAGATGGATGCTCGCTCCATCTATGTTGGAAATGGAAGGTTACATAGGGAGTGGCCTCATTGTATGCCACTCCATTCTCTGTCGGTCAAAGGCAAGTGCATTCTCTAGATCACGGCTAGGAGGATTATTTGATTGTTGCTTTTAGCGTCGCAATTGCCGATGAATACGCAAGAGGTAAGCTTTGCTTGGTCAGTAACTAGAAAATGGTTCCTTGTATGAAGATGCTTATGATGATTAAATGGTTAAGGGAATGGATGCAAGTACATTGAGATGTGTGTCTAATTGAGTTGTTCGTTGTTATTTATCTGTTCATAGCTAATTTCTATTGATTTTGGCAAGTATGAGTTATATTGGTGATCGTCCCTTCGCGGACGTGATTAGCTATTGGATTCGGGTGGTCATTAGTAAGCCTTAATCTCGGTGAGTTTACTGTACCTTTGTTAATATTGCACTGAGTAGCGAGAATGGGGTACGGGGATACTCGTGGTTAATATACAAGAGATGTATTTAATTGTGCCTCGTCTAGGGAATTGAGTTGAGTATGTTGATTGAAATGTGTTTTAGTTGAGTATGTTGATTGAAATGTGTATTTATTGAGAATTGATGATTGAAATGTGTTTTAGTTGAGAATTGATGATGCATTCTTGCATTCATGATATGCATTCATAATGGAAGAGGCGACCCATTCTGATGCGGGCCTCTGTGTTCACACGTAGTGAACATGAAAGTCCTACCTCGTAGTCCCATTCATCGAGGTGAATGGGAGCGAGACAGTAAGAGTAGGCACCTTCCATCTACGGGATGGAAGGAGCGTGAGTGGTGCACACCGCGGGTGGGCACTTTCAGAAGTCTGCGACTTGCATGGAAATAAGCATTCATGTGCATTGCATCTTTCATAATGAGTGTTGTGGTAAATGGTGTGTCATTTGGATGGTGATTATGGTAATTGAAGGTTGAGTCGTGGACTCAACCCAAAAAAAAGAGATTGAATTGAATTTGATGATTGAGTGCATTCCATTGCCTTGCTAATTAGGTTATATGACTATCGTGGAGTGTAGATTGAGTTATGAACTCGACTTAAATTGATGAAAAAGGTTTGGGTTGTAAAGAGGGGTGGTTGAGTCGGGAGTCTTTGTGATTTAGCGTTAAGTAACGGTTCATGGAAGTTGATTGGTTTTATTATCAAGATGATGGCTTGATTGTAGTAATTTTTGGTATGGTCAAGTTATTTCTTTCAATGGGTATGGATGCTTATTGTCCGGATATTGTTTTATTTGCATTACTTGCTCTTATGGTTAAGTTCTTGTTTACTTACGATAAATTGGGTTAATATTCTCGTGTACTTTGCTGAGTTTAAACTCACGCTTGTTATTTAATGTTTGTAGGTGTTTTGAAGCCAGCATGCATGGATGGGGGTAGTAACACAATCATGTTGCATCATCATCATTCCCTCATATCAATTAAAGTTCTATTTTAGCTCATGCAACATTTTTGTAAAAGGTTGTTTGCGGTTATGTTTAATAAATTCCCTGTCCTGTAATAATTATGTGGTGGAGTTTATTAAATTCTATAGAATGCGTGATTGGTTAACTAAGGACCTGCTAGAATGATATTATATTGCGAATGTTTTCTGCCTGCTGAGTGGATGTCCTACTTTCTAGAGAGGTCATGCCGAAATTTTGTAAATTTTGGTGGCTTAATTTTAAGCTGGATTTTAGGAGGTTGGAAGGTTGGTAGCATCCGTGGCACGTTTGGCGTCGGGGTGTTACACTTACAAATGCGGCAAGTGGTGTATCTGGTGGTTGGTTCGTAATAAACCAAATCCAAATGTGAATAAAGCGATTGCGAGCCTTAGCACTTGTATGGTTAGTAGGAAGTGGAGTTCGAAAAGGCTTTATAATGAGTAGCAAAGGGAATCAATCAACCAATTTCAGAGTATACACAAAATTGAATAAGTGTTCGAGTCTAGCAATTAGTCTATGTTGTTAATCAAACAAGGATAGATATTAGGCTAAAACAAGTGATATGGCAGTGGATACAAGTGATAAACACAACAAAACTCATGAATATGCAATCTGCAATTTGGGAGCACAAGATGAAATCCAACTTTCTAACTTGCTGATTTCTGTCCTCCCGACAGCTGGTAGGTATTTTGGCCGTAACTTTTGGTCAGATGACTCTTTTTCAATGATTATTTTTTTCTTCTTCTGACGACTTTTTCAACATCTTTTATTTTGGGCAAGCTTTCTAAAAAAACAATTTAGAATTTTGCACGAATTTTGGAAATGCACACATATGCAGATTTCAGGACAACAATTGGGTCAGATTTCAACACACAAAATTCTTTACTCCCTGAATGGATTCACGTAAAAATTGACGTGTATATGCTTGTTTGAGCGAGGAAAATTCTCCTTTGGTCGACTCAAAAATGATGCGGAAATTGAGAGTTATGACATTTTTGGTGGCAGTTGCGGAAAGGGGATCTTTCAGGCCGAGATGGGGTTGTTTCTTTTTGGTTTTTTTGGATGAATGTTGAGGTAGGGAGATAAACAAGAAGATGAACATCAATAAGACAACACTAGAATGGACACAAACTCAATTTGGCAAAAACAAAATTAACGATTGGAAGGCACAACGGGGTTTGGACAGCGAACAAACAATATTTTTCTGGGGCAAATTTTCTGGACTCTAGGAAGAACACAATCAAACAACAAGATACAAGAACTCACCGGTCAATCGTTGCTCTGATACCAAATGATGTGCGCACGGGTGCCCGATCTTCCGATGAGGGGATAACTTCGATTAAGCAGAGGGTGATTTTGACGATCCGGCTACGAACTACACAAGGATAAGCGCTCACAATTGCTAAACAACACTCCTAGTTGTTATCAACCATACCAAAAGCCCGGATGACCTGACCACGAAGGTCTATTCTTGCAAGCAATTGAAGAACCAGCAAAAACAAGGATGAAGCACACACATGAACTGAGGTTCTAAACTTGTTTACTACTACTCTAGCCGAGTCAGGAGAACAAGGTTATAGTTCCACACATGGGGTAACTAAACTTAATAAAATCTAAGGGAATAGAGAGGGAGCTTGTCCAATATATTGCCAAGGAGATGGCTGCTAGGAGGTGGATTCACATTACATTGATTACATGGGAACTCAGTCCAAAATAATGATGGTGCATCACCTAAAGAGACTGAAATCATCGCACATTTTTGACTGCTGTGTCTAGCTCGAGTGGAATTTGATGATGAGGCTAGATCCATTGGAAAGAGCACGAAATTATCTTTCAATCAAGTACTCACTCATCCCGAACGGACTCCGCATGCAAAAGTTATGACCAGTTGAAGGTTGACTGCTCTGGGTGGACGTTTCAGCTTCTTCTGCGGGAATGGCTTGTACTCTAGCTTGTATTGATGAGAGATGACGTCCTTGCTATTCTAATACATGATTCCTAAGCACAAGCATATTATTATGCAGTGGTCCATCCATTAAAATACAATTATGCAACCCGAGAAACGAGTTCACCTGTTGATTTAGCTGTTGTGCGCGTGCTCGGGTAATTGGTCCTTTTATGTAGGTCAAATGTTGCTGATCACAAGGAGAATTTTGTTGATCATTGACCATTGATGTATGGGTGTATCTGATGTAACTATGTCCTCATCACTCCTAAAAAATTTTCAAGAAACTGCAAATTTAGTAACTCAACAAAATCAACGAAGTTGCTTTAAACACATTATTACCATTGATAGAATTTTTTAAAATCACACAGGTTTGTCATGATCTAGATTTTTTTTATAGTAGGTTAGGCATGCTTTGAGGACCATCCTAAAAAGTTTTAAAAATTTACAACATGATTTAACAATTCAATAAAATCAGCTAAATTGTGTTGATAGCATTGTCAAAATATTTTAAAAATTGCAAAAGCTTAATCACTATTTGAATTTTTTATGTAGCGTAGGCATGCTCTCAGGACCCTCCTAAAAATTTTCAAGAAACTGCAAATTTAGTAACTCAACAAAATCAACGAAGTTGCTTGAAACACATTAGTACCATTGATAGAATTTTTGAAAATCGCACAGGTTTGTCATGATCTAGATTTTTTTTATAGTAAGTTAGGCATGCTTTGAAGACCATCTTAAAAAGTTTTAAAATTTACAACATGATTTAACAATTCAATAAAATCAGCTAAATTTACTACATTCTCTGTTTCCTCAAAAAATAAAATATACACTGTAGCTGCTACACTACCTAAGCACTAAGGGACTCGAACCAAGGACGTGGCACATGCATGACGGGGCTTCAGCCAACCGAGCTAAGCGGGGATTGTGAATTATTAGGGGCAAAAAATATATGAGTCTTTGTAGCTGGCTACTATAGAAACCGCAATGGCAAAACGTAGCATGTCGGGTCGATAGGAGGGCTTGTCATACTTTCCCACAAATATAGAGTTTTATGTGATTACTGTAGTCAATTTTTTTAAATTTTAACTATCGATATCTTTTCTAATATTTAAATTGAATACACAGAAATCATATGTGTAGATTTGTCTCAAAAATTATTTTCATAATATTATAATTTTATTAGGTTTTATTACAACAGAAATTATTGGTCAAAATTGTGTTTTAGATGCCTTATCGATGTCCAAAATGATAACTATTTATGTACACCTATATATATGCATATGAACATAGGTATATACATATGTACATATGTATACATGTATACATATGTATATTGTATATATGAAGCCTTTATTATTTTAGGAAGTAGTTACTCCTGCATATTCATATGTATACGTATATATGAAGCCTCTTTTTTACTTTCAAGAGTAGTTACTCTCTATGCCGTATCTCACAATATAAGGGGTATCTTGTGTAATGGAGGGTGTGTATTCTAATATACAAGTATATAAGACTATATAGGTGGTATGTACATCTTTTCAGATTGGGTATGTATATTGTTTTTAGACATAATCCTTTTTATGTGTATATATAAAGTTATTTGTAAAATATGCTAAAATCTATAGACTCCCTCGTAAATTTTTTGTGTGATTCACACTGAAGTATCTTATGATTAGTATATAATTGTATCCAAAGTGATAAACAAGTATTTCATGTTTATTTAGTTAGTATATTTGTAACATCCCGAAAATTTCAAAAATAGTAAAAATGAAAATTTAGAATTTTAAAAATGGAATTGAGTAAACATTTTAACTAAAACCAAGATTTTCATTTTAAATATTATCCTCTTCTTCATTTTCTAGTTTGTCAACCGAAAGAAAAAGAACAAGTTGCTACATTAAAACTTTTGGTCCAAAATAAACAAACTTTGAAAATGAGTTGAGAGGGTAATCTTACATTGAATTCCCATCTATTCTAAAACTTTTTCAACCTTAATAAATATTCTTGAATTTTGGGTTTAAAAGAAAAATCAATAAATAAAATTAGTAAAAGAGTAAAAGTAAAAAGGTAAAAGGTAAAAGTAAAATGCCAGTAAAAATGCCATTAAACTATGGGAATTCCCCACCACATCTTTTCAGCTGTCCAAAGGATTTAATGAGTTAGGTAAAGAGGTAAATAGTAAAGTGATATATTTTAACCTTTAAAATAGTGGCATAGCAAAATTTTGCACAAGTAATCAAAACTTATGTCTGGTTGAAAATTTTACCAAACCTTCCTCATAACATTTTTAACCCATGGTAAAAATATCGAAAATTAATGATTAATTTTTGTACCTATTAAAATTCAAAAACAGATATCACTTAAATCCAAAATTTGCAATGTCAGAATTTTTATTAAATAATGAAGTAAGGTTTTGAGCTAAAAATTTTACAGAAGCATTCTTAGCTCAAATTCATCTGAAAAATAATGTTTCAGAAATAATAGACTTTATTTACTCTCAAAGAAAAATCAAAATTAGAAACAAGGATTTGGAGCAGTCACTGTTGTAAGAATATTAATAATTTTTCGGTAACTTATTTTTACCTCAAAATTTTACCAGACATCAAGATCTATCCAATGACCCCAGTCAAAAAGTTTGAAAATTACCTACCTAAAGTTGACAGCCCAATAAATTCATCTTCGAGTCACCGAGCTAGAGTCAGTCCTTTTTCTTATTTGTTTACGACATGTGGGCCCTTTTGTTCCTTTGGCTCCACTTGACAGCCTCGTAACAACAACGCAGCCTTGCTTCTTTAGTCCATCGACCGCTTTCCTTGCGCCCATCATGCCCATACCTAGCAGAAGTCGCCATTTTGCAAGAACCATCGCAAAATCTTGCCACTAGCAGATGATTTAACTCGGATTTCCCCGCCACGGCAGAAGTCTTTCGCCACGCGGTTGCAACCACCGAATCTCGCCGAGCTTACTGGGTGCCCAAACGCTGCCACGACAATGGAACCACCGACGCCCCGCGCAAGTGATCTCGGTACACGCCATTGGCTGGCTCGCCGCCTGTCGACTCGCCAGGCGCCCATGCTACTGCCCATACCTTGCATTGCTCTCTCTGCCGAGCTCTTGCTTAAAAACCATTCCTGCCACTCCTCCACTCCATTTCTTCCTCCGCCTGGTCGAAGGTCACAACGCCATTCCCTTCCTCGTGAGCTCCCGAATGGGGCTGAGTCCAATCCGATTAATCAGTGGCTATTAGCTCAACTCGGTAGAACCAAAGCACCTTGAGCAAGCACTGACTACTTCCTATTCCTCATTTTCAGCTCCTCTTGCCCGTAACGCCGCCACACCGTTCGCCGTTCTCCTCCAAAGCCGGTCATCGATGGCAGAGCTCCTCCGTCCATATCCACTTCGGCCAATAGATAAAATGGACTCCTAGTAGCTTGGTAATGATTAATCTTTTACCCATGCCAACTCACTCATCTTAATTCTTGCCCTTCGTCGATCCGCTATTAACGTTGTCGCCCCTCCTTGGTGTTAGCTCGCTTCGGTAGGTCTCCAGTTGAATCAGTACCATCAGTAGATGCGCATCGCCGTAATGATCCTCCTGGTGTTCTCGGTTTCACCGAAGCTTCACCGGAGTACCCTCACCGTCGACTCGCCATGGACGTCGCCGACCCTCTCCGGTGGCGCACCTCTTCTGGTCATCTCCGATAGCTTTCAAGCCATCCCCCGTGTGCGCCATGATCTGCTAAAGTTGTTAGTGCTACCGATTCCTCTCCTCCGTGTCGCCACGGTGAGCTTGGCTTGGCCTCTGCTCCGAGTCATCGCTGAAGCGGACCTCCGTCGATCCTCGCCTCTCCAAGTCACTGACATGAGGGACCGACCCGACAGCCTCCCAAGGCGCACTGTCCCTCTGTCGAGCGGGTCCAATCTGTCAGCCGCTGCCTCACGGTTGAGTCACTACACTCTGGGCCCCATCTGTCAGTGCTTCAATCTGGTCAAGCCCAAAAGGGAAAGCGTAGTTTGGTGAGAAAGCATACTTTCTTTATTTGGCAATTTTCCATTTTCCAGCAATTTCCAAACCCGAATAAATTCAATTGCTTATAACTTTTGAACCAACTGTCAAAATGAAGTGAAATAAATTCCTAAATTCATATAAATTCATGTAGATTCAGAATATGCAAAAATATTTTGTAGTTCAACTCTGTTTAGAATTTAAATTTAAATTTAAAGAAAAGGATTCAAAATATGCTATACATAAAATTTCTGCAAAATAAACTCCAAATTAACAAAGTAAATTTTGTTAGAACCCTTATGACCTTAAGAACCTGAATATGCAAAAATATTTAATTCTCATGCTTGGTTTGATTTATTTGAAATAGAAATTTAAATAAACTCTAATATGTTCTCTTAATAAAAATTATGCATCATAAATCCTAAAATGATAAAATAATTTATGTATGCTCCTGAACCCATAAGAAACTCATATAGGTAAAAATATTTAATTTTCAACCTCAGTTAAAGTTATTTGAATTTAAAAGTTCAAATCAACCTTAATATGATACCATTATAAATATACAGATTATAATTCTTTAAACCATGACATAAACTTATATGTTCATCTAAACACATGAGGATTATGAATATTCAAAAATATTGAAATAACAAACTGTGTTTGAATTATAAAGTTAGATTAAAAGAAGTTGATTAAATGATGATATATACAAAGTTTATGCAAACAAGTTCAAGTTTGAATAAAACTAATTTATATGGAAACCTTAAATCCTCAGGAACCCAAATATATAAAAATATTTAGATTCTGACTTAGTTTGTATTATTTTCTAAAATAGATTGCTTTCAATGTATTAAGTATTCAAACATGAATATCTTTTGCAAATAAAATGTAAATCATGTAAAATCAGTTTTGTAAGTTCCAAAAGTCAGTAATGAACTTAGATATGCAAAAATATTTAGAGTTGAATCTAAATTAAATTAGATTTGGAAATATATTGTCTTTCAAATGCATAAGAAGTTAAAATAGTTATTAACTTGAGTTCATGAGATTAAATAATAGTAAAGTGGATTCATAAATATTCATAAAATCATAAATACCCTGGTTATGCAAAAATAACATATGTTTGTGTAAATTTGAACTATGTTCATGTTAGGTCTTAATGATCATTCATATAAATAACGTCTCGGATGAATGCAAAATACTATGAAACTAGTTCTAAAATGCTTATAAAGCCATCCCCAACTAATATCTAAAATATGGTTCAATTATTTTGTAAGACGTAGTCGTAAACTTAAAATGAAACATGACCGATTTAGCATTAGCATTGTGATCATTTATACTATTTCATCAATCAATAAAATAACTCGTCTAAATGCTAAAGTCAATAAAACCAGTTTAGAAATACTTTACAAAGTTCAAGCTCATGAATCCGAAGAAAGAATCTCGCTTCACCATGAATTGCACATTAATCTTGATAGCTTAATAACCCTAAGAGTTCACATTACTTTAGACCGCAATATGAATGAGTGAACTTTAGACATAAATGAGAAATCAATAATTATGAAATTAGTATCACCAGAACCTTCTTAAATATCATATAAATAAGGCTAGTAGCCTAAATCAATAGGTTAGCTTTCATAACTAGAATACCAATTAAATGTTGCTTTGAATCTGAATCCTAATTAAAGGTAAGAATTCACCTTAAGCCTGAAATGATCATATTTACTTAATCTTAAACAATTTTTGCATCTTGAATTCGAAATCATAAATAATAAAATACACAAATTTAGCCTCTTGAATTCATAAACAACCTCATGTATGTTCATGCTATAGCTTCATGTAATCGATGAGTGAAGGTATCACACTCATGCTAAAAGCCTCACATAAACTGTGTACTAATGAAATTGCTATGCAAGTGATATTTTGAGAACCCAAAATTCACCATGATCTTCTTGGTAAGATTTAATTTGGTAATTCTATCCGATTTCTTTTTGCCCCGTTTGATTCGATATTGTTGCTTTTGTCTCGGTTCTTATTATTCGACGCGTAGACGACGATATTTTAGATTCGATTGTTAACGACATCGACTACGATCCAGATTATATTCCCCAAGAAGAGCAACCAGGCAAGCACCCTCCTTTGACCATTTCGATCCCATATTTGCAATGTTATTTTGCTTTATCAAACTATAATGCATGCGTGTATGTTTTAAACTTGCTATATTGTGGGTGATGGTAGCTAAATCCAATTGTATGCATTTCCATTACCTTGTCATTTGATTCACTGCCATTGTAACCTAGTAATGGTGTAGACAATAATTGATGTCACTTGGGTAAAACTTGCGAGATTAACATATGTATCTGCTTAGCCATGCTCATTAGAACGAATTTTAAATGTTGGATACCATTTTAACTACTAAGGGCAACTTTGTTTACTTGTACGGAACTGAGGTATGGTTTCCGTGTATCTTGGTAAAAATCCAATCCAAAACTTATGATTTAGACACGGGCGAGTTATTACTTAACTTGAGGCATGAAAAGGACCTCACGCGTAGTTAGGAGGAGATACTCGCTTGGGTCAGTTAAGGACCGAACTTGATGCTATCACCTAAGTGACTTCGTGTAACCACATGTGCTAGTATGGGATAGCCTAAACTCATTAGATTAGTTGAAATTTAATCTTGCATCTTCGGAGGCTGGAGTAGTAAGTGCACATCGAGGAACGGTGTTGCTCGTAGGTGCTCCCTTCACCGAGGCGTTGGGGCCCAAGCATTCCAATACAACGGTGCATGCCTTGTCATTGGGAGAGTTCCCGATGGAGGGCACCATCGTGGTTCAGGATCTCCGGACTGTGACAAGGGTTTAACATCACCGGGGCGGGTGCAAGATTAAACTTTAACTAGTTGAACGGTTTCATCACAGTCTAGCAAATCGGGTACAGTGAGTATCGCGAGGCATGGTTGACATGATTGCTAGAATGTGTCATGTGGGTAAAGTGTACACTCTCTGCAGAGATTAAAATCTAATTAATTAGCCGTGCTCGCGGTCATGAGCAGCTTGGGGAAATAATGTCAAGTATAGTCTTTGTTTTGCTAAAACTTTTGGAAAATGGTGTTGGAATGGGTTGGTGAATTGGGAAGCCAATGGTGGCTGTTTTTACTTGTAATTTGCAGCAAAAGGGGGCTGAGAAATGTCATCTATGAACTTTACTTACTGTTATTTAGCTTCATATTAAATGCTCTTTACAAATTTGTTACCGTTTTATGAATCTTTTACTTGCAAACAAAATCTGCTTTATGCTGAAAATGAGACTAGTGTAGAAGCTTGTTTCCTTGTTCTAGCCATGCATTTACTTTATTTCCATACACTAAAGTCTTGCGAGTACATACGTGTACTCACGGTTGCTTAATCCAAACAATATAGATGACGGAATGGAGGAACGCACGACGACTCATACTTTACTCCGGGGTCTGACAATCATTTTGACGGATGAACTTGGGCTTTTCCAAGTCAGTTGCGTTTGGGTTTTATGGATGGGCATACCGCTGTCCTACTTTTGGTATATGTTCAATTTCCGCTGCAATTTACTTTTGGACATGTAACATTTAGCCGGTCGGCCACTACTTGTAATAGTAAGTAGTTGTATTAGTTGTAGTTTATGTTTATGCTATTCCAACTACTTAGATTCATGTGTATGTGTTGCGATACATCTCGAATACGGGATATGTGGGTGCTAGGCGTTGATCTTGGGAACTAGCACTAGACACATATCCGGGTACCTAGAATTTACATCAACCATCAATGCATAAACTCGTGCGACCGTCGTTCTTTGGCTATTGCTCGTGCTCCCCTTGGAGAGTGTGGGCGATACCAAGGTCCTGAGACAGATGGCTGTAGGATCAAGGATACCGACTAGAGGAGGGTGAATAGGAGGTTTTTAAATTTTCTATACTAAAATCAAGTTTAGATATTTCTAAGCACGGATGATAATTTTAGCACTTTTAATATCTAGCAATTCTAGTGATCTCCTATACTCAAATACTTTAATAGCTAAACTAATATTACACAAGATGATCAACTAGCTAGAATTAACACAAGAATATGAACAATGCAAACCATAATTGAAGAACAGGTGAATTTTTATCCCGTGGTCTCAGAGACTTACGGTCTCCCCTACTCCACGTTGAGGTGGCTTGAACTTCTTCAAGCCGGCTCCACTTGCTTGAGCCTTCCTCGATCACTCGTGGTAGCTCTTCCCTACTTCGGGTAGGCGAGCTCCTTGCCTTCACAACCGTTCGGGCCTTCACACAAGCTTCTTGTGAAGATCACCGAACTCACACGCCTCCAAGCCGTCTAGGAGGCGGCAACCTCCAAGAGTAATGAACTTGACATAGGCTTGAGACTCTTGAGTGCTTCCAAGATGGCTCAACTAATGTAATGCACTCAATTTTCTTCTCCAAAACTCAAGAATCAAGAAATGAATGCACTTGTGAGTGGAGAGAGTTGCAAGGGCTCTAAATGTATTCAATGGAGTCACCCACCTGCCCTCAATACAGGTGAGGGGGTATTTATAACCCCCCACACTCAAACTAGCCGTTTCTGTATTTTAATCAGAAAAAGTCGTCTGGCCGGCACTACCGCCCTCTAGGGGCCGGTAGTACCGCCCATGGTGCCAACGGCTATATTGAGCATTTAATGCGCTGACACGTAGCCGTTACTGTAAATTCCCTCCATGCCCGGCAGTACCACAGGTGAAGGTGCGGTAGTGCCGCACCACCGCCAGCCACAAAACATAGTCTCTGTTAAATAACTACTGCAGGTATAGGTGCGGTAGTACCGCAAGTGCGGAACTACCGCCCTGGCACACCGGTAGTGCCGGCCTAGTTCTCACGGGAAAACACCCATTCTGTTAAAAAGCTACCGTCGTTGATAATCCCAGTAGTCAAGCAGTCTTGTACTACCGCTCATCGATCTTAGTGTCGCCAATAACTCCGGGCAAAAACAGAAATATGTATTGAATGCATGTTTGAACTATTTCAACTTTGAGCCAAATTGGATGCACTTTTAAAGTTCAAACTTATTAATCAAGTCCCTCTTAATAGTACGACGTCTATCCTAACAATCCGATCCTTTCTTCCATCTCTGAGATCAGCAAAAATGACTAGAAGAATACCCTTATGCTTTTGTACCTTGATTTCTTGCACATCTCATGCAATCACTTCCTTTTTCATACTCTTGACGCTTATACGGCCTTCAAGGAATCTTGATTTTCCTGCTTTCAATTTTCTCATGCAAACAACGCCATCCTTTAGCCTTGATTGTCATTAATTACCAAAACCTTAGACACATGGGGGCCTAGATGCTTTCAATGGTGAGTGCTACGCTTGGATGAGTTGGTCTCGATCCCGGTATGGTTGTTCGGAATGGAATCAAAACTCTCATGGATGCGTAAGTGTGTACGATGCGACTCTGTGGCTCATATTTGCTTGGGTGAGGGCCATTTAGTCAATACTCCGTGCACGGGACTTTTGGGTGGCAGTGAGTATACACTTAAGTGGAGTATGGGTGTCACCTCTAAGTCCAACGCACGTGTGAGGATCGATTCATATTTCCGGGTGCCCACAATATTAGAGGTGTGAGTAACAACTCCTAGGAGTAGAATGTGTGTGTATATATATATGTATATATGCGTGTATAGGGGACATATCATGTGCAAATTATCCTTATCGTGTAACTCCATAAAATCCATATGTAAAAGTTTTTAAAATTCTAAAAAAATTACCATAGATACAGAAGGTTAACTTATACAACCCTGTAAAATTTGAAAACCAAAATTATTCGCATTAGAAAAATATGAAAAAGATAAATTTAGCCTAAATAGTGATTTTTCACCGTTTATCACTATGTAGCTCGTTGCTTGTCAATTTCATGTCTTTCAAATGTGATTGAGTTTGATCTTTAAATTTTACAAGATTGTAGAAGCTAACATTCCTTACGTATGGTCATGTTTTAAGAATTTTTAAAAACTTTTACACACGGTTTTCATGGAGTTTACACGATAAAGGTGGTTTGCACCTTATATATCCTATATATATCCAGTGTAAACCATCTTTACCATGTAACATCCTTTAAAACCACTTGTATAAGTTTTAAATAATTCTCATAAAATTTGAAGACCAAACTCATTCGCATTTGAAAGATACGAAATTGACAAGCAGAAAGCTGAATAATATTAAATAGTAAAAAATCACTATTTAGGTTGAATTTGTATTTTTTATATCTTTCAAATGCACGGAAGCTGAAGGTGACCACGAGTTCTATGCTTGTGGTTATGATGAAGGCGATCCGGACTACTAGGACGCGTACCCCAGTTGATTGCCTATTGGGCATATGGATTGGCTCATTCTACTGCTACTATTTTATTTCCGCTGCTTCTTGTTGAACTCAGGCCATGAGGCTGGTTTATTTGTAATGATTTGGCCATAAGGCTAATTCTTTTGGCTTAATAAATGTTATTTGATTCGTGATATGATTGTGTTATCATCACTGTTTCCACTGTGTGTGCTAGCTTTTCCTGGACTAGCACGGTTATACACAGAGGGTTTGGATTTGGAAATCCGGTCCCGACAGTTTCATATACTCATTTTGATGGAATTTAAAAGTAATGATCCAATTTATATACAGTGGTGGAAAGAGATCAATACTCTTAATACCATCAACAATAGAATAAACTCCATTAAATATGTGTATATAAATAATTGAACTTGAATCAATATGCACATATTCAATTTTTGAGATTGCTTTGGAGTTTACCCTGTATTGCCATGAGTATACTACAACTACACAAGTTAAATATATTCAAATGATTATTTCAAAGTAATGATCTTTGATATAGAAAGATGAATTAGATCAATACTATTGAAACATCAAGGTAAAGTATCAACTCCCCTTAAATATGTGTATTCATGTATATATAGAATTGAAACATTAATGCATATCTTAAAGTCTAAATACTGGTAGAGTTCATCCTTCAACTTGAATCCAAAATATGCATTAAGATATCATAAAATGAATATGATTGCATACCTTGTGTTTTTCATTTTTCAATGAGATGAGACTAATCAAGGATATACTCAATAAAAGAGTTAGTCTCATATTTGGATTTATCAATATGATCATGGCTATTGTATCTAAGGAATGCAATAAGATATATAATATGAGCTCGAATGCATACCTTTGATATTTTCATCTTTTTCATCCAAAAGAGACTAATAAGATTTAAGCTCAACAAAAGAGTTAATATCATAAAAAGATTTGTCATTAATTAACAATTGAGACTAATCAATATTATGAATAGTCCCAATATTAGATTTGTCATTAACACCAAAACCAAATTAATGAAGCTTGAACTTTCAAAGAGTTCATGTAACACCCCGGCGCCAAGCGCACCGCGAATGCTACTAAAAACTCCAAATACGAACGACACATCTACGAAAAGACTGAAACTGAATTTAATCACTAAACTCTTAACTGTCCAAAAAAAAACTAAGTCACCGAAATTTACAAAATTTCGGCATGACCTCTTTAGAAAAATAGGACATCCACTCAGCAGACATAAAATATTTGCAGTTATGATATCATTCTAGCAGATCCTTAGTTAATCAATCGCACAACCAACATAAATTAATAAACTCCACCATGACGGCAACACATTACAACCACAATAATTACAACCAGTCTTAATGAATCAATTAAATCGATTGTTGAAGACCGAAGTCGTACGTGTACTACTCCCAACCCGACGAACCACTTCAAGGTACCTAAAGCAGAAGCAAACAAGCGTGAGTCCAAGACTCGAAAGAAAGTGCAACAGATAAGAAAGCATAATCGAATCCAACGAAATACCAAAACTTTGAAAAGTAACATATTCAAATACTTGGTGAACTTGGTAAATAAATGAACCAAAACTGATTCCAAATACCACAACCAACTCAAGAATTATTTAAATTGTACTCATACCTCGATAGCCACCTTTGGATGAGTCCACGACTCAATCCTCAATCTATAAATGCCAATAGCTCCACGATTTACCATTTATAGTTTCTATTTGCTGCCTTCATGCTCAAGTACACAAAACATACAAAAGAAGAATCTCATATCCATACCTCACAATCAACTCACTAAACATGATTCATTATTGTTAGTGCAATGCAGATGCAAATATGCCATACCAATACCAAAAGAAGAATTCATATCCATACACCACAAAAAAGAAGAATCTCATATCTATACATCATAATCAACGCATAAAACATGATTCATCATTGACAATGCAATGCAGATTGCACATATGCCATACCAAAAGAAGAATTCATAACCATACACCACAAAAAGAAGAATCTCATATCTATACATCACAATCAATGCATAAAACATGATTCATCATTGACAATGCAATGCAGATTGCACAATTTCCATGCATATGATGCATCATGCACGCTCATCTCCTCTTTTAGCACATACCGGTATGGCCGAGTGCACACCCGCCGGTGTGCACCCTCTCATTCCTTCCACCCGTGGTGGAGGGTGCCTACTCTTATTGATTCGCTCCCATACAACCACGTATATGGGACTACGAGGTAGGACTTTCAGGCTTACTACATGTAAGCACAGAGGCCCGCATCAGAATGGGTCGCCTCTTCCATCATGAATGCACAAATGCAATTGACATAAACCAGTTTGCAAACTACACTCATTTCTCACATTTGCATAACCATAGCCAAATACATAAACATCAGCCACTCACATCCATAAATTACCATTCACATCCTCAACACTCATAATCGCATTCGCAACACTCGTAATCACCTTCTCAACAATTCATATTCATTCTCACATCATCATTACTCGAGTAATTATTGATTCCATCTGTCTTGATCATAAATAAATCCATTTTCGCAATCCAATTCCATACTTTCAGTATTCCCACTAGCCTATCAAACTAGTGAATGTAAATATGAAAATAAGCTTTAGCAAGACGTCATCACGGCATCTAGACGAAATTCATTAAACATCGCATATAACATTCAATCCAGGGATGCAGCATAAATTCATGATAGCAAGACATATAAAGTTCATCAAACAAATCATAACACGTTCAAACAACGATGCACTTGAATCAGATTACTTACCCTTTTTATCAAAAGACAATTACCTTACTAGACGAGCTTATAAACACGAATGCAAAGTAGTAAAGTCAACATATATGTAACACAAGCAATGAACTAAATACCTGCAAGAGATATACGGGTTGCACTTGCCTTTTTCCGACGGAAAATGGAGTGAATTGGAATCTTAGCTTTTGCATGACTTCCGTGATTAACGAAAGCCCTGAATTTAGAACATATACACACAATATAACTTACGACAACAAACCACCTAAACAAAATCACTTTGGAACTAGTGCCATTTAAACTCAAGAAAATGCAACTTGTAAACATATATATATCATTTGCGTTTTGTTAGCACTAATACAATCTTAGGGCAAAACACCAAAATAACTTCTTATCCACAATGTAGGAGGCACTTGCACCCATACCCTCAACCTTTTAATCACAATAAGCTTTTTCATACAATGAACCATTTGCTAGTTATATCCAAACAAGCTTATCATGCAAAAACCACAGTAGAAATGGGGAAAAAAAGAGGCAAGTGGAAAGTAACCTCTGTACCCATCGTAAATTTCTAAAGTATTTCATTGCTTGAAAGCATTTTATTATCCGAAGTCGAGTTTAAAATAACTATCACAAGCACGCTTACTTTTCGAAGCGATTATAGTCTAATATTCCATATGAAGAAATCAACCAAATCTTTAAGCTCATTTATAAGCGAGCAAGGGTCAAGATTTTGCAACTATTGAAAAGCCATATTGACTCTAGAACATAGCCTACCTCGGGATCGATTCAATTAAAGTCCCCGTCCCCAAGTCATCAATTGAATCAAAACACATATTAGCATGCGGAACTATTTCAACGAGACTGAGCTAAATTTATCTTCTCACATATAAGTGAATTTACTGATAGTTTCAAGACTTTGAGGTTACGTACGGAAGAAACATGTTTGTTTTAGATATTAACGTTTCATGGCTTTGTTACTACATGAGTTTCACCACTCTACAAGGTGAAACACAATACATGACTAAATTCCTCTCAAGCCAACTAGTTTTCTTTGAAATGATAGAAATTGCCAACAAAACAACAAATTTAACGATTCTTGTGCAAAAGCGACTAATGCTACAATAAGCATACTTCCAAAACACTCCGATTACATAACAAGCCGATGCATACACAGTGAACCTAATGCACTTTGCTACGATCAAGACAATAAAGCCTAACGTAGCTCAGGTTTAACAAATAGATGATGCTATTTCACGATTCCAAATGAGTGCTATCAGCTCAATCTCAAATCCTTACTACAAGCAACGCTAATCAAATGAATCGACCAAATAGATGTCAAACCAAACTAGATTTTAGCGCCAGTTAATAGAAGTTGCCATGAATCTATCAACTCAATCCGGGAAGCAAAACCATAATTACATCCATAGCTCAACTTGCCTTGCTCAACCAACAAACAAGGAAAGAAAATATAGAGACATGCCCTTGTGAGCAATTCCTCAAACACTTGGCATGCACAAGAAATTAAACCCCAAAAACAATACCTTGACTCTCTCTTGAATGGGGAAGAAGACCAAGGGAGGTGAGGGAGAGAGTCTTGCCGATGATGCTCTGCTGGCGCCCTTCTCGTCTTCTTTGCTCTATCGATCTTCATGCTGATTTCTTCTTCTTTGTCATTCTTTGGATGAGGAAGAAGGCACAGAGCCAGGCTGACTTCGGTAGGGGAGGAAGGGAGCAGAGAGGCCAAGGCTGTTCTTTGCTCTTCTTCTTCTTGATTCTTTGGAGAGGAGCCTGAGTGAAAGAAGTCTTGACGGGCGCCTGGGAGGGTCGGTGGGAAGGCGCTTGAAGAGGGGGGAGGTGGCGGCTGGGGAAAAAAATCTGCAGCCCACCAAGTCTTTCCAGCCACACAAGGAAAAAGAAGTGAGGTTAAGTGGATGAGGTAGGTGAGATGGGGAAATCCCCAAAAAAAACCCCTCCACCTCCAAAACTCTTAACCCTAACACTCCCAACTGGGCCAGCCATCCCAGAGATTACCCGTCGGACGGGCCAAAACCCTGGTAAAACCATTTGCGGTATTACAGTTCAACCATGAACATTAAATGTGGGAGACTTGGTTCTAAATTTATCCAGAATCAATCTAACTTGTATAAGTTATCTTCTAATTGGGAAGGTCCCTTTACTGTAATATCAATTGCACGACTAGATTATGTTCACTTGGCTCCGACGAGGAGATCCGAAAGATTCAACGCGTGGGAGGAGATCGGTGGGAGATCGTGAGGAGGATTCGTCGATTGCGATTCTTCAAGGAGGTAACTTGTGAAATAAATTTTCTAGGTTTAAGGTGCTAGATTAAGGAGGATCCTTGCCTAGAAATCGTGTTTACATTACAACCACAATAATTACAACCGTCTTAATGAATCAATTAAATCGATTGTTGAAGACCGAAGTCGGCACGGTACTACTCCCAACCCGAAACCACTTCAAGGTACCTAAACAGGAAACAAAAGCGTGAGTCCAAGACTCAAAAAGTGCAAAGATAAGAACGAATCGAATCCAACGAAATACCAAAACTTTGAAAAGTAACATATTCAAATACTTGACTGAACTTGGTAAATAAATGAACCAAAACTGATTCCAAATACCACAACCAACTCAAGAATTATTTAAATTGTACTCATACCTCGATAGCCACCTTTGGATGAGTCCACGACTCAATCCTCAATCTATAAATGCCAATAGCTCCACGATTTACCATTTATAGTTTCTATTTGCTGCCTTCATGCTCAAGTACACAAAACATACAAAAGAAGAATCTCATATCCATACCTCACAATCAACTCACTAAACATGATTCATTATTGTTAGTGCAATGCGATGCAAATATGCCATACCAATACCAAAAGAAGAATTCATATCCATACACCACAAAAAAGAAGAATCTCATATCTATACATCATAATCAACGCATAAAACATGATTCATCATTGACAATGCAATGCAGATTGCACATATGCCATACCAAAAGAAGAATTCATAACCATACACCACAAAAGAAGAATCTCATATCTATACATCACAATCAATGCATAAAACATGATTCATCATTGACAATGCAATGCAGATTGCACAATTTCCATGCATATGATGCATCATGCACGCTCATCTCCTCTTTTAGCACATACCGGTATGGCCGAGTGCACACCCGGTGTGCACCCTCTCATTTCCTTCCACCCCGTGGTGGAGGGTGCCTACTCTATCTTGATTCGCTCCCATACAACCACGTATATGGGACTACGAGGTAGGACTTTCGCTTACTACATGTAAGCACAGAGGCCCTGATCGAGAATGGGTCGCCTCTTCCATCATGAATGCACAAATGCAATTGACATAAACCAGTTTGCAAACTACACTCATTTCTCACATTTGCATAACCATAGCCAAATACATAAACATCGACCACTCACATCCATAAATTACCATTCACATCCTCAACACTCATAATCGCATTCGCAACACTCGTAATCACCTTCTCAACAATTCATATTCATTCTCACATCATCATTACTCGAGTAATTATTGATTCCATCTGTCTTGATCATAAATAAATCCATTTTCGCAATCCAATTCCATACTTTCAAGATTCCCACTAGCCTATCAAACTAGTGAATGTAAATATGAAAATAAGCTTTAGCAAGACGTCATCACGGCATCTAGACGAAATTCATTAAACATCGATATAACATTCAATCCAGGATGCAAGCATAAATTCATGATAGCAAGACATATAAAGTTCATCAAACAAATCATAACACGCTTCAAACAACGATGCACTTGAATCGATTACTTACCCTTTTATCAAAAGACAATTACCTTACTAGACGAGCTTATAAACACGAATGCAACGTAGAAGTCGACATATATGTAACACAAGCAATGAACTAAATACCGCAAGAGATATACGGGTTGCACTTGCCTTTTTCCGACGGAAAATGGAGTGAAATTGGAATCTTAGCTTTAGCATGACTTCCGTGATTAACGAAAGCCTGAATTTAGAACATATACACACAATATAACTTACGCAACAAACCACCTAAACAAAATCATCGAACTAGTGCCATTTAAACTCAAGAAAATGCAACTTGTAAACATATATATATCATTTGCGTTTTGTTAGCACTAATACAATCTTAGGGCAAAACACCAAAATAACTTCTTATCCACAATGTAGGGAGGCACTTGCACCCATACCCTCAACCTTTTAATCACAATAAGCTTTTTCATACAATGAACCATTTGCTAGTTATATCCAAACAAGCTTATCATGCAAAAACCACAGGTAGAAATGGGGAAAAAAAGAGGCAAGTGGAAAGTAACCTCTGTACCCATCGTAAATTTCTAAAGTATTTCATTGCTTGAAAGCATTTTATTATCCAGAAGTCTGAGTTTAAAATAACTATCACAAGCACGCTTACTTTCGAAGCAGCTTATAGTCTAATATTCCATATGAAGAAATCAACAAATCTTTAAGCTCACTATAAGCGAGCAAGGGTCAAGATTTTGCAGCTATTGAAAAGCCATATTGACTCTAGAACATAGCCTACCTCGGGATCGCTTCAATTAAAGTCCCTCGTCCCCAAGTCATCAATTGAATCAAAACACATATTAGCATGCGAACTATTTCAACAGACCAGAGCTAAATTTATCTTCTCACATATAAGTGAATTCTGATGAGTTTCAAGACTTTGAGGTTCTGGTACGGAAGAAACATGTTTGTTTTAGATATTAACGTTTCATGGCTTTGTTACTACATGAGTTTCACCACTCTACAAGGTGAAACACAATACATGACTAAATTCCTCTCAAGCCAACTAGTTTTCACTGAAATGATAGAAATTGCCAACAAAACAACAAATTTAACGATTCTGTGCAAAAGCACTAATGCTACAATAAGCATACTTCCAAAACACTCCAAGTACATAACAACCGATGCATACAAGTGAACCTAATGCACTTTGCTACGATCAAGACAATAAAGCCTAACGTAGCTCGAGGTTTAACAAATAGATGATGCTATTTCACGATTCCAAATGAGTGCTATCAGCTCAATCTCAAATCCTTACTACAAGCAACGCTAATCAAATGAATCGACCAAATAGATGTCAAACCAAACTAGATTTTAGCGCCAGTTAATAGAAGTTGCCATGAATCTATCAACTCAATCCGGGAAGCAAAACCATAATTACATCCATAGCTCAACTTGCCTTGCTCAACCAACAAACAAGGAAAGAAAATATAGAGACATGCCCTTGTGAGCAATTCCTCAAACACTTGGCATGCACAAGAAATTAAACCCCCCAAAAACAATACCTTGACTCTCTCTTGAATGGGGAAGAAGACCAAGGGGAGGTGAGGGAGAGGGTGCTGCGTGATGCTCTCTCTTGTCGCCCTTCTTCTTCTGATCGATCTCTGATGGTTCTTCTCTGTCATTGGACATGCGGGAGAAGAGGGGCACCGAGCCGTGACTCACGGTAGGGGAGGAAGGGAGCAGGAGAAGGCCAAGGGCGGCTGCTGCTCTTCTTGTTGCTGATTCTTGGAGAGGAGGCACAGTGACAGAGTGCTGCGGCCTGGGAGGGTCGTGGGAAGACGCCGAAGAGTGGGAGGTGGCGAGTCTGGGAAAAAATCTGCACCACCAAGTCTTTCCACCACACAAGGAAAAGAAGTGAGGTTAAGTGGATGAGGTAGGTGAGATGGGAAATCCCCAAAAAAACCCTCCACCTCCAAAACTCTTAACCCTAACACTCCCAATGGGCCACCATCCCGAGATTACCGTCTGACGGGCCAAAACCCTGGTAAAACCATTTAGGTATTACAGTTCAACCATGAACATTAAATGTGGGAGACTTGGTTCTAAATTTATCCAGAATCAATCTAACTTGCATAAGTTATCTTCTAATTGGGAAGGTCCCTTTACTGTAATATCAATTGCACGACTAGATTATGTTCAGCTTGCTATGGAAGATAGAAGAATTCTGTCTAATACTTGGAATATCTAGCATCTTCGTAGGTTCTTTGTGTGAATAAGTTCTTTTTTATTTACATATGATATCTCTTTAATTGTTACATTTCTAAATTTTGTCTATTCTGATAATTCTCTGGGAATTCATAAAAGTCATCATTTGGTTGACTTCTCTATAAGTAGTGTACAATATTGTGATTAGATTGTGAGATAACATCTAATAGAGATTTTTCTTGTCGACCGCTTCTTCTTGTATTGAAACTTGTTAGCATGACCTTATCTCCAATCTGCTACTAGTTAATACTAAGTACTTTGTGAAAAGAATGGGTCGTTACTTACATAACTGTTTATATTTTGAATATATTGCTATTCATTATACAAAGCAGGTTGGGGGCTAGTGATATACTTAGAAAAATATGCAAAGAATAAACACATGATGAATATGACATAAAAAGATATTCTTTTTCATTCATTTCAATGAGATCATACATTTTGTTTCTATATAATCTTTACATTGCTCATGTATGTCTCAACATAGAAACTACTTATGCATGTTTTCTATTGATCTCTTCTTGAGTGCTAAGCTTCGTCGTTTGAATTTCTCCGTTCAACCACATTCTTGTAGCAAAGGCCTCAACTTGACAAAGAGGGTACCTATTTGGGAAGCAATTGAAGCTCAAAGTGTACTTTGATGGTTTGCGCTATGATGAGGATCTAATTATGAATGATCTTTAACTGGTCATTCTTCCCCTCGACCAACTCATCAAACAATGGATTTGTAAGTTTTTATCTCTTTTCCTTTAAGTTTGTCATGATTTTCTAAGTCTGCTCAAGAATGAAGTTCGAGTAAATTTTCTACCTCTCAACTAGTAGCTAAGTCTTTTGTGAAGATCTTCATTGGTCGGTGAGTCTATCCATTTCATCCTTCATCACCAACCTCTATTCTTCACTTTTAGCCTCCCTTCTCTCTAGGCGAAAGTTGAGATTATCTCGCCTTTATTATATTTTTCAATTCTACAAAAATTTCATTTGATATTTGCTTTCAGTTTTCCCAAATAAAATTAAGTTCAAAATAGGTCAGAATTCTATTCTTACTTGCTATCTCAGACTCCTTTGCCTGAATAGTATTTTTGTACTCCTCAAAGAGCCTTTGGATCTTCTCCTCATTTCTTTTGAAGGCTTCATGGAGTCTAGTAGTTTTGTCCTCATGGTAGCTCTTGGTAGCAATAAGATCAAATTTGTATCCCTTGGTGATATTCTGAGCCACCAAGAGTTGCTTCTCTAATTCTTTTATTTGTTCTTTTTTGTCGTGTTAGAACAATTATGTTAGAACAAAAGGATAAGAGAAAAAAGAAAAATAACAATAAATCTTATTCTTATTTTTTCTACTTGGTTTTGGCCAAAGTCCTTACCTCTGGCTTAGCGTCAACTATTTCTTGCGAATCTTTAGAAAGAGCAAAAATCCTCAAAAATAAGAACAAGAGATAAAAAGATAAATACCTTCGCTTGCAAGTTATCAAAAACTTGCTTGAAGTCTCTCTGATCGGATTGACCAGAGGAAGAGGCCAGTGGTAAAACCACTAGATTGGTGATGTCAATAGTTATCTCTTTTTTAGGTGCTACTTCCATCTCTATATCCTCATTGGTCGAAACGACCAATGTCACCTCTACAGTAGGGTGGTCTTCAATCTCCCTGGCAACGAAAGACTCCTTAGCAACAGTGGTCATCCCGACCACCTCGGTTGTCGTCACAGGAGGTAGATCAATCTCCTATGTGGTCGACGGATCTTGACCAACCAGTGGTTCACCAGTAGCACCCGAAGAGTTTTCACCTTCAACGCGAGTGGGTTTACTTGCCTTGGTTGAAGGGGCTTCTTTAGTCGGAACCAAGGCCTGTTCCACTCGGTCATCGCCAAGGTGACGATGGGTTAGCCTTACACCGACTTAGCGATTATGTCTGATCCATAGAGGACCGGAGCACACAGGGGCTAAAAAATAACAGGAAAATTCTTAAATTTTGAAGATAAGTACTCGAAATAAAGGTATAAGTAAAATTGTGTACCTGCATTGGAGTCATGAGTCTGTTCCCAGACAATATGAGTGAAGATGTTTCGACATCCAAGTTAGTGGTCTTCTTCTTCCTCCTTATGATCGAGTAACATTGTCCTCTGAATCTACACTCTCACCCCGAACAAGCGGGAAGCTCGAGATGTCTATATCGACCATCCCAATTTTCTATGGAAGATAGAAGAATTACATCTAATACTTGGAATATCTAGCATCTTCGTAGGTTCTTTGTGTGAATAAGTTCTTTTTTATTTACATATGATATCTCTTTAATTGTTACATTTCTAAATTTTGTCTATTCTGATAATTCTCTGGGAATTCATAAAAGTCATCATTTGGTTGACTTCTCTATAAGTAGTGTACAATATTGCTGATTAGATTGTGAGATAACATCTAATAGAGATTTTTCTTGTCAGCCAGTTCTTACTGTATTGAAACTTGTTAGCATGACCTTATCTCCAATCTGCTACTAGTTAATACTAAGTACTTTGTGAAAAGAATGGGTCGTTACTTACATAACTGTTTATATTTTGAATATATTGCTATTCATTATACAAACAGGTTGGGGCTAGTGATATACTTAGAAAAATATGCAAAGAATAAACACATGACAGAATATGACATAAAAAGATATTCTTTTTCATTCATTTCAATGAGATCATACATTTTGTTTCTATATAATCTTTACATTGCTCATGTATGTCTCAACATAGAAACTACTTATGCATGTTTTCTATTGATCTCTTCTTGAGTGCTAAGCTTCTGGTCAGGTTTGAATTTCTCCAGTTCAACCACATTCTTGTAGCAGTGCCTCAACTTGACAAAGAGGGTACCTATTTGGGAAGCAATTGAAGCTCAAAGTGTACTTTGATGGTTTGCGCTATGATGAGGATCTAATTATGAATGATCTTTAACTGGTCATTCTTCCCCTCGACCAACTCATCAAACAATGGATTTGTAAGTTTTTATCTCTTTTCCCTTTAAGTTTGTCATGATTTTCTGAAGCTGCTCAAGAATGAAGTTCAGAGTAAATTTTCTACCTCTCTGAACTGTAGCTAAGTCTTTTGTGAAGATCTTCAGTTGGTCGGTGAGTCTATCCATTTCATCCTTCATCACCAACCTCTATTCTTCAGCTTTTAGCCTCCCTTCTCTCTAGGCAGAAAGTTGAGATTATCTGGCCTTTATTATATTTTTCAATTCTACAAAAATTTCATTTGATATTTGCTTTCAGTTTTCCCAAATAAAATTAAGTTCAAAATAGGTCAGAATTCTATTCTTACTTGCTATCTCAGACTCCTTTGCCTGAATAGTATTTTTGTACTCCTCAAAGAGCCTTTGGATCTTCTCCTCATTTCTTTTGAAGGCTTCATGGAGTCTAGTAGTTTTGTCCTCATGGTAACTCTTGGTAGCAATAAGATCAAATTTGTATCCCTTGGTGATATTCTGAGCCACCAAGAGTTGCTTCTCTAATTCTTTTATTTGTTCTTTTTGTCTGTGTTAGAACAATTATGTTAGAACAAAAAGGATAAGAGAAAAAAAGAAAAATAACAATAAATCTTATTCTTATTTTTTTTCTACTTCGGTTTTGGCCAAAGTCCTTACCTACTGGCTTAGCAGGTCAACTATTTCTTGCGAATGCTGTAAAGAGCAAAAAATCCTCAAAAAATAAGAACAAGAGATAAAAAGATAAATACCTTCGCTTGCAAGTTATCAAAAACTTGCTTGAAGTCTCTCTGATCGGATTGACCAGAGGAAGAGGCTAGTGGTAAAACCACTAGATTGGTGATGTCAATAGTTATCTCTTTTTTAGGTGCTACTTCCATCTCTATATCCTCATTGGTCGAAACGACCAATGTCACCTCTACAGTAGGGTGGTCTTCAATCTCCCTGGCAACGAAAGACTCCTTAGCAACAGTGGTCATCCCGACCACCTCGGTTGTCGTCACAGGAGGTAGATCAATCTCCTATGTGGTCGACGGATCTTGACCAACCAGTGGTTCACCAGTAGCACCCGAAGAGTTTTCACCTTCAACGCTGAGTGGGTTTACTTGCCCACTGGTTGAAGGGGCTTCTTTGGTCGGAACCAAGGCCTGTTCCACACTGGTCATCGCCAAGGTGACCAGTGGGTTAGCCTTAGCACCGACTTAGGCAGTTATGTCCTGATCCATAGAGGGACCGGGAGCAGTCACCTGGGGGGCTAAAAAAATAACAGGAAAATTCTTAAATTTTGAAGATAAGTACTCGAAATAAAGGTATAAGTAAAATTGTGTACCTGCATTGGAGTCATGAGTCTGTTTCCCAAGACAATATGAGTGAAGATGTTTCGACATCCAGGTTAGTGGTCTTCTTCTTCCTCCTTATGATCAGAGTAACATTGTCCTCTGAATCTACACTCTCACCCTGAACAAACGGGAAGCTCAGGAGATGTCTATATCGACCATCCCAATTGTGGTTGAATCATTTTTTTAAGACACACCTAGGATAAGGTCCTTGTCTGAGTCCCCGCAGCAAATGTGACCCGCTTGTCTTGCACTTGGGACTAGTCGTGTGCACGCTTAGAGTGTAAAACGCTCATCGACACTAGGGCGGAACTAGAGCTAATTGGAACAACACTAGTCTCAGTGGTGGAAGGGTCTACCATCTTTGAAATACCTCTGGTCTTCATCTTCTTGATGAGAGGGGCCAAGGCTGAGACCTTTGGTTGTTCGACAGATCGCTTCCAACCATGCATCTAAGAGAATAATTTCAATTGTTAGGTATTAAAAGACAATTAGATAAAAAAACCAAAGAAGTTTCTTGGTGCTTACCAATGATACGTTCATTAATGAATTCATCTGTTTGCCCGATCAGGCTGGATAGCTAACTGTCCAAGGCAGCCAAGTCAGACCCATCAGGAGAAATACGCAGCATAGATGCAACTTCGGCCAAGCTTCTTCGATGATCAGAACTGATAGGAGTAATATCCATAAACATCAATAAAGTTCTCTAGTTAAAAATCAAAGAGGTGGGTATTGGAGAATGTCCTTACCTCTAAGCTCATCCTTGGTCTGATCCTGGTCGCCTTCCATCCTCCAAGTGAATCTAAAATGCCTCTTCAAAGTACTTATCCTATGGAGCAAAACATCAAAAACAATCTTCTGCCCCGTCAGACCTCCTTTCACTAGTTTCTCGATAATCTTTACAATATCCCTCTCCTCCTTGGTGAGGACCACTGTGTCTTTCTCTCTCTTTGCTTTGGTCCTAGTTCAACTTGGGGCCATTTTCCTGGTAAATCGGAGACTGCTACCTCATGAATCTCCGAGTAGAACCATTCCTTTTGGTAATCACATCATGTGTCTTTGGTTGGGAGTGGAGGATATTGGGAAGCCATTTTATCTTGGAACTTAAAATAAGCACTACTGAAAAGATCTTGGCTCTTACTATTCTTAGTGTATTGATAGAAAAAGAGAAAAAAGCGAACTGGAGGAGGAATTCCAAGAAAAGCTTCATAAAGATGCGAGAAAACACTCAAAATAAGAATAGAGTTGGGTGGAAGATGATGCAGCTCGATCTCATAATGAGCAAGCACATCGACTAAAAATTCGCTCTCAGGGAGGCAGAACCCTAACCTCACCAGAGCAGCAAACAGCAAGTGGTGCCCCTCCTGAGGCACCGGCTTCGTGTCCTCCCCGTTAGGATCCCATCGCAACATTTCATGAGGAGGAATTAGACCTTGCTCTTCTAATTCCTTGATCCTTCCCTCGGTTAGGATCGATTTATTCATGACTAGTTGGTTTGGGAAGAAAAAAGAGAATGAAGACAAAAGGTTCAGAGGTTGCAAAAGGATCAAGGAAATTTTACTTCTACGATTGAATGCAGTAAGGGCGTGAGAAATCCGAAAGGATTTATCCCTCTTTATATAGCCTAATAAATGTTAGTTTTGGACACCATTTCGGTTTCTAAGAAAAAATAAACTACCTTTTTAATAAATAGTAACTGACACCAGATTGATGTTCTCGAAATGCCTTTTCGAAGAAATCAAGAAATCTCATTAAAAGAAACAGATATGTCCTCAAATTTCCTCAGATATTTTAGCCCCTCGCCACCTTCTTCTGGTCATACCCTTCATAATGGAAGAAATAAGGGAGGATGATGAGAAGCTCAAACAACTAAAAAAGTTTGAAAGTAATCTACTCTTCTGAATTCTAAACATATGATGGAATCAAATGTTATCCATAAAGCTCCTTCAGATATTTCAGCTCCTCATCATTTCCTCTTGATCATACTCCTCATCATATGAGACAAAGGAGAAATAAAGGAAAAGGAAGATGATGAGAAGCTGAAACAACTAAAGAGTTTTGAAAGCAATCTTTTCTTAAATTCAGAAGGAGGCCTTCATTCCCTTTATATATCTCACACATTAAAAATGACAAAGCGTCGGTTCAGTTACCAAGAGAATTGCAAGGATCTCCTATTTATCAGTGCCTAGACCGATCAAATAATTGGTGCATGACCCTATGAAATCACAGAAGATATAAAGCCTTGAGTAATAAACTTTTATTTATAAAGACTTGGAGGCTAGCTGATGAGGATTAAAAGGATGAGGATTAAAAGCCTATCTTTTATTAAGTCCTTTAAAATATTTTGTGACTATATGCTGGTAATGGACCTATAAAATATAAAGCCCATAATATATTAAACAAAGCCCATCTCTATTCGAATGGTTAAGTCTCCAACTAGTTTAGTCCAAGATAGTCAAAATCTTGCTTCACGCTAGTTGTCACCGTCCAGCGAAATGGCCACCCTAACCAGTGAATTGGTCGGAGACAAGCGGTTATTCCTGCACATGTCTCCGTGTGGATAGTTGTCTGAAAGGTATGCATAACCACCCGAAAGTTATCTCTCGAAAAAGCACCCTTCGGTGAGAAGACACCGTTTTGGTGGGAAAAACGTCTCCTAGTTACGCGATGCCTATTCTGAGAACAACTGTCACCTTTTCATCTCGGATAAATAGGGGGCCAATCCACGCTGTTATCATGATTGATCATTAACAATATAAATCAAGCATTTGTAATCAGTGATTAGTATCCTATCATCTTGTAAACCATGTACTCTGTCAAACCCGTTTGGCTAATAAATAAGTAATCCCCATTATCTTTGGTTTGATCTATGGGCGTCCACAATTTATATTTTCTGTAAGTTCGATTAAGGGACTTAAGGTCTTAGACATCAACAATGCGCTTAATTTGAATTGTTATTGATGGTATGATCCGAATTCGTTTCGGTTTTGTTTCCTACTCTAATTCAGATTTCTATTGCTACACGGAGTCCTTCATGTTCCATTATAGAATAGTGCAAGCCAAGCAAGACAATAGAAGAGAAAAGATTGTCTCGTTGTAAACATCTCCTTATATAGTGATATTTATTCATATGCATCTGTAGTATTTTCCAAAAAAGTTTTTTACATAAAATTTATGTCACCATTCTTTTTATCTTATATTTTTGCTATTCGTATGAGTGGTACGAGGGCTCCGGATTCAACTCTAGCTGCTGTCCCGTAAGAGGTTAATTCGCGGGACGACTATCCACATTCCACACAGCGTCGTCAAAGACAATTAGGGCGGCCATTGCACAGTGACCCGCGCGGTGTCAAGACAACATCTAGGGTGGCACTTTACATGGGCAACGTATCCTGTGCACACACCGTGCACACCAACTAACGAAAGTCATGAAAAATTCTGAAAAAAATTGTAGATGTACTTCATAAATTACTGTACCTATGTATGAAGTTTCAAGATCAAATTCATTATATATTGAGAGTTAGAAAAAAGAGAAAATTCTAACAAGTTTAAACTTTTTAAACTTGTCAAATTTTTCTCTTTTTTGTAACTCTTGATATATAATGAATTTGAACGTACAATTTTATACATAGGTAGAGTAATTTGTGAAGTACATCTACAATTGTTTTCAGAATTTTTCATGACTTTTGTTAGTTGGTGTACACAGTGTATACACGGGAAGCCTGTGTGCATAGGATACGTTGCCCTTTACATGACATCTGTAATACTGCAAATCTTCTTTGATTGGGTTTTCGCCAGATTTGTTTTCCACCTTTTTAATTCAAGGTTCAGCCGTCGCGCGGTTATTAATCCTATTAAAGGTTTTGGGTTGTTCCGTGAAAAAAAAACTTATCGGAATGGTTGTTCTCTCCGAGCCTTTGTTTATCCTGGCATCTGTCATTTCGCGCCAAGAATTGAAAAGTAATTGGGTTGCACTAAGGGTTTAATGTTGGACTTTGGAATTTTGTTTTGGAAGAGATCTCATTTCTTGTTGTTTCTAACCCCTCTTCCTCTCTCTACTGATGTGTGGCTGTAATTCTTTGGGAGGGAGGCTGCTTTTTTTCCCCAATCCCTGCCGACACTCTCTCTCCTCTCCTTTTCGAAGAAATCGCAGACAGCCGGGCAGTGCCCTTGCACTGGCCGAGACCCTGCGCTCCTCCCTCAGGTCTTCCTTCCTGGCGCCGTTCTCCCCAAGCGTTGCTGCCTCAGCGCCGTTCTCCTGGCGTGGCTCTCCTGTTGCCTCCCCACTCGGCAGCAAAGAAGCCAAGAACGAAAGGAAGAAGAAGTGGCGGCAGGCCGGCTCCCTCCGGCTCCCCTGCCGGCGACCCCTCCTCCGGTGCCCCTGCCGGCGACCCTCTTCACCGGCCAACATCTCCCCCACCTTCCTTCTTCCTCCATGTTGAAGATTGAGGTAAAACCTTAGAATTTTGGGAGATTTTATTGCTTGCATGTCAGGTGTTCGATGAAATGCCTAGAAGGGTTATATTAGGGTATTACACTATTTCTAAGTAATGATCCATGAGTACTTGTATGACACATTTGGTTGTGAATCTTTGGTTAATGAGCGGCCATCCGGCGGTGTGCTGGATCCTAGTTGATTAAATATGATTGCATTGGTGTTTGTCTTTTCCCGGTTGTCATGTTGTGATCACTAAAGACTTGCGTATGTGTTGCATATGTGGATTTGTTACTGATGCATACACAATATTTATGTATACCGGTATTAGATTCGTGAGGATTCTACGTGCTGTTGTTTATGGAATGATATATATATATATATAGATATACGCATATGTGAGATATGTGTATATGAGCCCTGTAATGTCATCCTTATTACTTTTTGTTTGGCTCATTTCAAATGTGTGAGTTAAGAATTATTTAATGCCATCTGATTAATTTTGATTGCAGTGGTATCTCCATTCATGCTGATGGAATTGTTGGAGGCTTGCATAGATGGGTAGTTTGGATGGTCTCATACTTGTACCATAATTCTTGGTTTAGCTAATGCTAAAGTTAAATGTGTGTCTGATGTCCTGGAATTCATTTGCGCATGATTATATCTTGATCTTCTATGCAATGTGGCCAATATGTATTTTAGGCAATGGAATGAATGCTACTGTTTTGTATTTTAGACAGAGAGTAGGGCATATGTTTACAAGTTGCATTTTCTTGAGTCTAAATGGCACTAGTTCCAGTGATTTTGTTTAGGTGGTTTGTTGCCGTAAGTTATATTGTGTGTATATGTTCTAAATTCAGGCTTTCGTTAATCCTGGGAAGTCATGCGAAAGCTAAGATTCTAATTTCCACTCCATTTTCCGTCGAAAAAAGGCAAGTGCAACCCGTATATCTCTTGTAGGGTATTTAGTTCATTGCTTGTGTTACGTATATGCTGACCCTATGGTTACATTCGTGTTTATAAGCTCGTCTAGTAAGGTAATTGTCTTTTGATAAAAAGGGTAAGTAATCTGATTCAGGTGCATCGTTGTTTGAACGTGTTATGATTTATTTGATGAACTTTATATATCTTGCTATCATGAATTTATGCTGCATCCCTAGATTGAATGTTATGTGCGATGTTTAATGAATTCCGTCTAGATGCCGTGATGACGTCTTGCTAAAGCTTATTTTCATACTTACATTCACTAGTTTGATATGCTAGTGGGAATACTGAAAGTATGGAATTGGATTGCGAAATTGGATTTATTTATGATCAAGATAGATGGAATCAGTAATTACTCGAGTAATGGTGATGTGAGAATGAATATGAATTGTTGAGGAGGTGATTACGAGTGTTGAGAATGTGATTATTGAGTGTTGCGAATGCGATTATGAGTGTTGAGGATGTGAATGGTAAATTATGGATGTGAGGGGTGGTTGATGTTTATGAATTTGGCTATGGCTATGAAAATGTGAGAAATGAATGTAGTTCGCAAATTTGTTTATGTCATTTGCATTTGTGCATTCATGATGGAAGAGGCGACCCATTCTTATGCGAGCCTCTGTGCTCACATGTAGTGAGTACAAAAGTCCTACCTCGTAGTCCCATATACGTGGTTGTATGGGAGCGAGTCAGTAAGAGTAGGCACCCTCCACCACGGGGTGGAAGGGGAATGAGAGGGTGCACACCGACGGGTGTGCACTCGGCCATACCGGTATGTGCTAAAAGAGGAAAATGAGACATGCATGATGCATCATATGCATGAGAGTTGTGAAATATGCATGAGAGTTGTGAAATATGCATGAGAATTGTGAAATGAAATGAGCATATGAACATGCAAGCATATTTGCATCTATATTGCATTGACAAGGAGGAATCATGTTTAATGAGTTGAATGTGATGTATGGGTATGATATTCTGCTTTTGTATGGCATATTTGCATCTGTACTGCATTGACAAGGAGGAATCATGTTTAATGAGTTGATTGTGATGTATGGATATGATATTCTGCTTTTTTATGGCATACTTGCATTTGTATTGCATTTACGATGATGAATCCTGTTTAATGAGTTGATTGTGATGTATGGATATGAGATTCTTCTTTTGTATGTTTTGTGCACTTGAGTATGAAAGCATAAATGTATTCCATTGTATTGTGTGTTGCAACTGATAAATGGGATTGATGAGAATGGGAAGAACAGGTTGAGGATTGAGGTGTGGACTCATCCAGAAATGAATTGTGAGGCATGGGTAAGATTTAGTTATGCTTTCGAGTCGATTGTGGTAAGGAGAGTTAGTTACTGCTTCTTTTACTGGTTGATTTCAATTAAGTACTGGCTAGGTTACATGAGGAAGTAATTGTGTTTCTACGTTCTGAATTTATAGGAATTCAAATTGCTTGTTTTATGTACGGATGTCAATTAGAGGAGCTGTTACTCTATGTCTTAAAGTAGTTGTAATTTTAGTCAATTTCTTACTTTTCGGTTTGGTTCTTTGAGTTTTGGACTCACGCTTGTTTGCTTCCTATTTTAGGTACCTTGAAGAAGCTCATTTGGGATGGGAGTAATGCACGTACCGACTCGGTCATCACCCGCATTTAATTAATTTGTAAAGCACGGTTGTAAATAATGGTGTTGTAATGTGTTGCTCGTCGTCTTTGGAGTTGTTAATTTCTATTTGGTTGTGTGATTGATTACCTAAGGACCTGCTAAATGGTTTGATTCTATTTTAAGTGTTTGATATATTATATAACTGCTATTGCTCTTTTGTCTGCTGAGTGGATGTCCTAGTTTTAGGGGAGGTGCTGCCGAAATTTTGTAAATTTTGGTGGCTTAGTTTTAAACCAGTTTTAAGAGTAAGAGGTTAATTCCTGTCCTTTCACTAGAGGTGACATTAGTTATTCAATGTTTTGGTAGCATCCGTGGCGTGTTTAGCGCCGGGGTGTTACAACATCTGCGCATCAACATCGAGAAAATTGTGGGCAACAAATCTGTTGTTCATCGCGTGTCCACCGAAACAAAAAAAAATCAGGGACATGACGTGTTTACCAACGGTAGTCAAATCCGATGCAGAGCCAAAGTTACAAATTTTGTATTCGGTTTATATCTCGCTCCCCACCAAAATCCAAAATTTCGGTGAAATCTCATCATTTCGCAAAAAAATCTGGACAAAATTCAAAAAGTAAAATTCAAATCCGAAATTTTTGGACTGAATTTCGGGTGAAATTGCCAAAATTTCGGCAAATTTCAACTGAATAAAATGTAATTCAAACTTGTCAAAAAATTTTAAATTTTTTATGGAGGTTTATGACACATCAGTGATATTATCATAAAAATTTCAGATTATTATCATGTTTGAGGAATTTTCAAAAATTCAAAATTGCTACTGTCCTGATAAAATGCTGCTGGCAGGTTTGAACCAAATGAAAAATGGTTCAAATCATATTAGAAAATTTTGAAATTTTTTGTGCATGGTTATGATGCATTATTAATATTCTCATAAAATTTTTAGATGATGATAAAGCTTCATGAATTATTGAAAATTTGAATAGTACTACTGTCCTATTAAAAGACTTATCGACAAACTTGAACAAAATGAAAAATGATTCAAACCATGTTAGAAAATTTTAAAAAAATTTGTAGATGGTTCCAATGTAAAATTATTTTTCTAAAAAAGTTTTAGATGATTATCGTATATAAAAAAAGTTTAAAAATTCTAACAGTGCTACATTCTGATAAAGGCCTAATAATCAATATATAGATTTGCTTTAGCAAACAAAAAAGGTTTAAAATTTTTGAAAATTTTATAGAAGGGTGATAACGAAATGCTTAAGATCTCATAAAAAATTTGAATCATGATCACACTCAAATGAATTTATAAAATTCTTACAAAACATAATGCTATTTATGTTCTTTCTCTTTTGATCTTTGAAATATAATATAACAAATGAAGTTCAATATTTACATAGATTTGATTGACCAAACAAAAAATTTAAATTTTTTCAAAATTTTATAGAATGGTACTGAGGAAATTATTAATCTCTCATAAAAATTTTAGATCATGATGACACTCGAGAAAATTTATAAAATTCTGACAAAGTTACTGTCCTAATTATTTTCATTCTATTTTTGATTTTTTAAAGAAACAAATGAAGTTAAATTATTTTAAATTTTTTTATGTATGATCCTACACTACTAAAAATAGTAGCATACAATTTTCAAATAATTATCAAGCTTGTACAATTTTATAAAAATCTGATAGTGTTTCTGCCAAAATTTTAACATGCCTCAAAAATTCAGTTTTTCAATATATTTTCATAAAAGATGACTTTCTTAAGGGTTATTGGACCATATCCGGTCAAATCCGGCCCTAAAACCTAAAAAACCAGTCAAAAATCATGAAATTTTGCAAAAAAAAAATGAAATTACTGTAGTAATTTCAGACTTTTAAAAAACATTTAACCGGTCAGTAATTTAGATTTTGTGATGGCCCGAAATCTAAAATTTCAACAAAAATTCACCGAAATTCAGCGAAATTTGTATCCATGTGCAGAGTCGTTTTTTATTTTACGATGTCCTCGAATCCGAAACAGCCCATCTGCTATTCTCGTCGTGAGTGCGTTTGCCTGTCAATCTGTCATGCATCGAATCGGAAGTAGTGAAGAAGAAGACGAAAAATTGGAAGCAATAAATTAGGATTCCTTCATCATCAAATCAGGAGCAATACGTAGCTTACACCTTACAGACAAGAAATCATACCTAGATATTCTAGCATCCTTGATTTTTATGATTTAACTCGTCTCAGTTCTATCCCATGACTTACTCTATATTGAATATTGACGTGTGCTCTATCCTAACGACTGTTCCAGTGCTAGTTTCAAAAACCCTGTTACTCACGTCATCCGGCGCAATGCCTAAGCGCCAATCTACGCCATCTCCATCGACAATTTTCTGCTATAGTCGACCATTGTATTGTTTTTGGTGGAGGTAGATTTCATCGCAATTCAGACGAAGTAAATTGGTATTTTGCCATCCTCTACGTTGCGTTTCGTCAGAATGCCATTAGTCACGTGAACTTCGTCATAATGTCATCCCGAACGTGAGTCTCACTGCCAGAATGCCATTTTATATTTTCTCATATATGTTTCTTTTCTTTTCCCTCATTTTGCCACATGAGTTGACTCTTTTGCCCCGAGCTTAAACTAAATACAATAATATCAATAGCAGAATTTTTATAAATAAAACATAATATATATTGACTTGAAATTATTAAAATAAAATATAATAGCCATAATAAACCTCTACAAAAAGTTTCAAAAATAATAAAGTTGAATTAACCATTTTATAAAATCAAAAATAGAATGGATTCAAAAGCAACATTAGCAAATGTCAGAAATTTTATAAAAATAAATATAACTGATAAGTGTCTGAAAATTTTATGTTAGTTCCCAACAATCATTATTATTTCACATAAAAAGTCTCATATAAAATGAAGTTTATTTGTTATCTAATAAAAATAAAAATCTGAAAACTAAGTTTTAATGCAGCAGCCTTGTCAGAATTACTGTGATTTTTCTGGACAAGATTTTAATCCATTAATTTTTTTGGATATCAATGCCTATCCCTGGATCTCAGTCAAAAAGTTTCGAAAAATTTCAACTTGAATTGGTAGCTAAATTTAATAAATTCTGCGGTCTCATTCTTTCATTTCGCAGGGGCAAAAGAGTCAACTCATGTGGCAAAATGAGGGAAAAGAAAAGAAAAATATATGAGAAAATATAAAATGGCATTCTGGCGGTGAGACTCACGTTCGGGATGGCATTATGGCGAAGTTCACGTGACTAATGGCATTCTGACGAAGCGCGACGTAGAGGATGGCAAAATACCAATTTACTCATTCAAACGATTGTGTCTATTATTAGCGGCATCAATTCAGAATTAATCATTGACGATTTCTTTGAGGATCTATCGTCCACTACGTGTGACTGTAACAGGATCTACATATATAAAGTCTAAGGTGGAGTTGTAGGATTTCAACACAATGAGTTAATTCAGACACGCTTGATTGAGGAGACTTTGAGAAAAAAAATATCGTTGAGAAGATAACTGAACTTGGTGTTCAAGTACTATTTGGATATATTGTAATTTTGGATCGCTTACGCAACTATTATGAAGTCCTTGGCAATAGTAATTCTTAAGAATTTGATAATACGTTAGTGGTAGTTAGTATTATACTCTTTAGAGTTTTACTATTTAAAAGTGAAGATCTTGCTCCAATATAAGTTTGAGATGAAAGATTAAAGTGTAAGAATGGTATTGCTTATGCGTGCATACCACAATATTGTCCAGTTGTTATAGCTCAATATGAGGGGCCTACTGAAGTTTATACTCTATTGACATTACAAGAGTTACTTTTATCTTGACAGTTTTGTACAAGTAGTTTCAACCATATCGTGAAGTTTAATTATCTTTGCAGTTAGTAGTTTGAAGTACATTATAGTTACACGTGCAAGTTGTTCTCTAATGGGCATTATTTGTCGAATTTTATACTCCAGATGGAGCATATCAAATGTCAATTATATGAGTTTTTCGCTATCTATCAAGTGTTACATGTGATATTTTGGCTTATGCCATTAAATGATTGAGTATTTGTTTCAGGAGTTCAGTTACATAGATTCAGACCTTAGTATAATTATGAACCGTTGAATACCTAGATTTCTTCGTCTGCTTCGTTGAAGCTATATGTTTGGACATACTGGTAGTTTGCTCAATTTTCTTCATGAGAAGCATTTGAATAAGATTGTTTTAGTATTTCTTGTTCAGATTACTTAATTGGACTTTTGAGACATAAGGTATATTAATGAAGATTTATTTTAAGGGGGTTAATATTTTGGTTACAGGAGCGAATTCGTGTCAAGGTGGAGATTGTTAAATTATAATCTGAATTTTTTCAGTTTAGTTTACTACTTTAATTCAGAGTTCTACTCTTATATAGAGTCTTTTATGTTCTATTATAAATATGTACCAATAGAGCAAGATAAGCAAGATGAGAGAAGAGAAAAGATAGCCTTATTGTAAATATCTCTTCCTATTGTGATATTTATCTTTATGCATATGTGGTTTTTTTAAAAGAGTTTTCACCTAAAATCTATGTAACGTTCTTTTTATTCTATATTTTTGTCGTGCGCTTTGTAACAGTTATAAATGGGTATATATGCTAAAACTGAAATTTTCAACAAAAAAAATATGTTTGAATTCGGCTTGAATGAGCATTGGAAATCACGGTGCTTCGACACATGGTGTCCCATTTCAGCTTTCTATACTGCTACTTTACTTCAATAATACTTATTTCTACTATACAAAGTAAGAGTTTCTTCCCACATCACTTCATCAAAATTACCTATTTTTGCTACTGCTCTTTAATTATCTACCTTTGCCACTGTTCTTTAATTACCTACCTTTGCCACTGTTAGTGCTCTTTGCAAATAAACTTTTTATTGCAAATTAAGTTTTCGTTGCAATGCACGGATACATAACGCTAGTCACCATGATATTCGTGTGTGATATGCATGCACAGTTTGTACACCATAACACGGCACGTGATGTTTCGACGTCCCACACCTCTGTGTAACTTTTGCAAAGTTATGGAAACCATGGAAGAAACCAGACCATGCTAGTTCTGGTTTTGAACTTGTTTGTTGCCTTCTATTTATTTTTAGTTTGTCACTATGTTCCACTTTGCTAGCTTGGTTCTTATTTGGTTTTATCGGGCCATTATAACCTATTAGGTAGAGATGCGCGCGATGCCACGCCGTGAGAAAAAATTTGGCCCGAGTTTTTTGTAAATAGAATTTGCGGAATTACAGGTCTTTTTTTCAATATAACCGGTGGAAGGACCTATTTACAATTTTAAATTTTTGAAAAATAACCGGTAGAAGGACCTGTATTTTTTTTGCAAAATTTCGAAAGAACCTGTGTTTTTTTTGCAAAATAACTGGTGGAAGGACCTGTTCATGACTCCAAATTTTTTTAAATCCTCTGGGCCGAAAGAACCGGCGCCTGCATCAAATTTGCGAAACTACGGGGTTCTTTTTGCAAAATAACTAGTGGAAGAACCTGTTCGTGATTTTAAATTTCTTTAAATCTCCTGGGTCAAAAGAACTAGACTATGGGGTCTTTTTTACAAAATAACCAGTAGAAGAACCCGTTCGCAATTTCTAATTTACCGTGGAAGGACCCGTTCAGAATTTCTGATTTTGGGGGGGTTCGGAAAAGTGGTGACATGGATGGCTTCCTCGCGCTTGAATTCCCCCGCGTATAATAGAGGATAGATAGAGAGGCGCGCGATGCCGCGCCCGATGAAAAAATCTTACCCAAATCTTTCTGAAAAAATGCAATTGTTTTTTTACGGTGTTTTTTTTAATTGGCTGGCTAGGAGCTGTCGGCGAATTTGCATAACATAATTCCAATCTTTTGTGTCGAAAGAACCAGCGCTCGTGCTGATTTTGCGGAACTACGAGGTCTTTTTTGCAAAATAACTGGTGAAAGGACTTGTTCGCGATTTGAATCTTAAGATTGAAAGAAAGGTGTTCGGTCAATTCTGAGAATCACGGGTCTTTTTGTAAAATAGCCGATGAAAGGACCTGTTTGCAATTTTTGAATTTCCCGGTCTGATTGCAAAATACCGAAAGACCAGCGTCGTTTTGAATTTCTGGAATTACGGGGGTCTTTTTGGAAAATAGACGTCAAAGGACCTGCCTGTAATTTCAGAATTTCCAAGGTCCTTTTTGAAAAAAAAACGATGGAAGGACCTATTTGCGATTTCGATATTTTCGGAGGACCTTTTTGCGAAAAAACGTACCTTATGGGCTAGGAGCACTCCATTCCTTCTGAGCATAATATATATACTAGGTTGAGTTGCGCGCCATGCCGCGTCGCGAGGAAAAAATTTGGCACAAATTTTTTGCAAATCGAATTTACGGAACCACGGGTTTCTTTTTTCAAAATAACCGGTGGAAGGATCTATTTACGATTCTGATTTTTTTAAATCTTCCAGGTCGAAAGAACCGGCGCTTTTTTTTGCAAAATAACCGGTGGAAGGACCCCCACCGGCGAATCTATGGGACCGCTATAAACCTTTGACGAATCCGCGTTTTTTAGAAAATCGCGTGGAGGGACTTAAACGTCATTTTGAATTTTTTCGGGTCTAGCCTACAAAAAAAATCGATGAAAGGACCTAAACGTGATTTTCAATTCAGCTATAAACCCTCGATGAATCTGTGTTTTTTGAAAATCGCGTGTAGGGACCCAAACGTAATTTCGATATTTCTCGGGTCTATTTTACTTAAAAAACGGCTGAAATGACCTAAACGGGATTTTCAATTTTTTCGAAAGGACCTAAATGCAATTTCTGGATTTTCTGGAGGCCTCCCCGAGAGGGGCGACACGTGGCCCCCCTGAGGAGCCAGCAATCCCTAGGGCTTTAATATATAACGTATATTATTCATAAGAGATCAGACTATAATTTGGTTTTATCGGGCCATTATAACCCTAAAAGATGCAACCACTGAGCAGAAGCTTTTCAACTGTGACTTTGTTCGACCATCTCTTAACTCGCTCGCTCTGCCTCCCCCACCTCTGTCGCCTCTCCTCGCCACCTCAATGTCACCTCTCCGCCCAGTCGCCGCTGTGCTTCGCTAGGTTGCTACCTTCCTGCTCGGTTGCCCTCTAAAAGCTACAGCTGTAGCAGCCAGTTTGCCAAACGGAATAACAAAAAAAGCCACAACCGCCAATTATAGCTGTTTTACAACGCAACAAATCAAAAACAGCTTTTCAACCTAGCCACAGCTCTCCAAACACACCCTTTGTCTTGTCAAAATCCTAATCTGTAAAGCCATAAAATCTTGCCATGTAAACCAGAAAAAAGGTAAAAAAAATAAGGAAAAAAACATTTGTCGATTAAATACGGAAAGAGAATGAAAATGCTGGCATTTTTTCTGATTTAAGGTTACCGATTAGCCTGGATCAATCTCAATTTCCTATAGTAGCCAGGGAACGGGTATTGGAACGGTACAAGGGGCTAAGGCTCCTATTTTTGATAATAATTATCAATAATAGATTTTTTGTGCATACAGTACTAGTTTTATAATCAGTAGCTAGTACACATAGATACAAATTGAGATCACATCTATAAACAAAAATATTACATATGCAAAAGCATTATAATTTTACATTCCATTGATAAAATCTAAAAGAGATGGTAGCGGAAATATTAATTATCTTGCAGTATACCTTAGCCCAAACCCTTAGGCAACAAACAAGATAAAATTCCTAGAAAGTGTAGTCATTATAATCCTCGTATCCTATGTGATCAAAAATATCATCGGGGTACTTTGAATCACCACCTAAAAACAACAACAAAAGTAAGAATGAGTACATTGCGTACTCAGCAAGATTTATAGCGTATCACAGATGCAGTTATAATAAAATGCATGTTATGACAAAAGAGAGAGAGAGAGACTCTATAGTTAATTTGCATTAGCGAAAATAAAACATAAGCATATGATAGATTTCAAACAGAATTTGTAAAAGGCAGCATGGTTCATAATAAAGTATGGTAGAATAATAAATTTCGCATCATAGTCTACTCGACTGTTGCAATTCACTTCATGGTCGACCCTTGACATGAAGTACATTTTCCAACATTATTTCTAAAACAAATTATTTTTGAAAATACTAAAACGCTAACTATGTGATGACGTTACTAAGTGCCCATGACCACAGGCGCAGTTAATCAATTAGATTTACACTCTGCAGAGCCGTACAATTTTACTCATAAAAATGATCTACCCTTTTTGCTATGCCCTTTGACACACTTCCTTTGGTGTGTCGGTAAAGATCATTACATAACCGTTACATTGCCGAGAACTAGTTTTGCACCAGTTTGGTGATGTTAAACTCTTGCTATGACGACAGAAACACATAAAGCATGATATCATTCTCTAAAAAACAGTCGGTCACTATTTCTCCCATAGCAAGGTGTATATGATTGTATTGACATGCATTTACCCACGCCTCGGTGTAGAAGCCCTTTCCAAGCAAACCTAACTGGGATGCTTATACTATTCCAGCCTACCAATATGCAAAGCCACTTCTAAGCAACTTAATAGGTCAAGGTTGTCCCATACTAGCTGTCGGCGTATTCCACCTGACAGGCCCGGAGTCTACAGACCAGGTTTTGGTTCGATAAGAGAGCGTCTTCGCGGCTGGCTAATCCTAGAGGGCGAAAACCCTAGAGACTCCCTTGCAGCGGATTCAGCGTCTATGAACTAGGGATGACACAAAGATTTTACCAGTTGGACCCCTTTGCCTTGGGAAATAGCCTTACTTTCGCTAGATTATTTAAAGAGTGTTTGGAACCGATCTGATCTGAGCTTGGGAGTTACAAGTTCTTCCTTAGGCTCTCATGAGAACTCTTGCTTGTTCGACTCGTCTCCCCTTTCCCATGCACCAGAAGGCCCTTATATAGGCCAGGCTAGCGGGAGTAGGTACAAGGGGGTCATCATGTTGATCTTCATACATTTATTACCCCTTCCCGTCTTGTCCGTTCCTCTAGCCTCATTAAATGCCGGCGCATGGTTTCGCCGATCCGCCGTTACATGACCCCTTTGCGGGTAGGTGAGGCGTCGAGAATGGGCTTGTTGCGAAATCCTCGCAGTTGATAGATCGACACCACGAGCCTCGCACGAGCGATGCGATAGGGAAGGAGACTTGAGGTGAAGCCACTCTGCACCACCTTTTTGCCTTCTTGGCGAGGCGGCGGCGTGCCCACCCACCTACTCGCCGAACGCCATATGGACTAGGCGCCGGGCGAGCAGGGCGTGCTCGCCCACCTGCTCGTCGGGCGCCACGTGGACCGGCACCTGGCTGGCGTGGCGTGCTTTCGCCGCCGTCGCCGAACGCCACGTGGGCTGGCGCGGCGGTAAGGCGTGCTCGCCCACTGCTCGTCGGACGCCACGTGGGCGGCTTTGGCCGTGGCGTCTTCGCCCGCCGCCCGCCGCCGCCGCCGTGGGCTGGCGCCGGCGGCAGTCGTGCTTCGCCCACCTACTCGCCGGCGCCGCGACAGACGGCGCCGGCGGCGGCGTGCTTCGCCCTGCTCACCGGGTGCCACGTGGGCCGGCTTTGGCGGCGGGCGTGCTTTCGCCGCCCGTCCGCCGAAGCCGCCACGTGGGCAGGTCTTGGCGGCGGCGTGCTTCGCCCATCGCTCACCGGCGCCCGTGGACCGCTTTGGTCGGCGTGTTCTCCGCCCGTCGCCCGAGCCGCCCGTGGGTAGGCGCCGGCGGCGGCGTGCTTCGCCCACTGCTCGCCGGACGCCACATGGACCGCACTGGCGGCGGGCGTGCTTTCGCCCGCCGTCGCCGAGCCGCCACGTGGAAGGGCTTTGTCGTCGGAGAGGTACCTCAGCAATCTGTGACACTAGCACTCGTGGTTGGGCGGTGTTCTTGGCTTGTAAGCAACACATTAGTTCGGTCTTTAATCGACTCGGGCATGAATCTCCCCTCGATGAGGACATCACAACCAAGGATACAACCTGCGCCGTCCCCGGCGTATTTGTTTCGGCCTTCGCCGTCTCTGATGCTTGGAGGCTTAATCCGGAAGCAAGGCCTTTCCACCCACCTTTGCTGGACCAGCTTGTCAGGACATCCACGAGGACAGCCCACGCACCAAAGCAGGCCCAAGATCAAGCCCAATTCGTCTCGAGTTCGGTTCGGCCATCCAGGAGCAGCAGTACTTCAAGCGGACATAACTCGGGCTCTCGGACTCCATTTTCAGCGTCGACCACTCGTTTGAAAGGTATCGAGATAACCTTTCCAATGAATCTTGTCCCAAGGCTAAATTCCTTCTGAAGCGACGGGAAATCAAAGAACAATCTCACGGGACAGAATTTCAAGGTGATCGCCACCTTATTTTTGGGCTTATGGCCCATGTATGGTTAGGGTTGCATGGTGGCCGACCCTAGGGTGGTGTCCTACCTAATTTGGGCGCCCCAAGTCTGGTTTCCACCTATATAATGCCCCCGTGATGCGTACATTGTAATCTAGGTTTTGTTGTGTTTGGTAGACCCGGTGCGTCCTCCTTGTGTTTTGGCGTGTCGACTAATTGCCGAGAGCAGCAGAACCTCAACTTGTTTCGTTTGATTTCAATACTATCTATTCAGATTGCTTCATGCTTTGTTCTTGCGGGTTCTCGATTTCTTGCAGGAACAATTGATCGTTTGGATCTTGTATCGTGTGGATTAGCATTGCGATTGTGAAGCCCTACACTACTTGCAAGTCCATCTCCGAAGATCGGGATCACTCGTCCCCATCACCTCGCTTGCAAGTCCATCCCTATAGCTATTGCCAATACATGTCTTGTCAAAATTATAGTTTTATTGTGAGTTTTTAACCAAAATACCAATCTCCATCAATGTCATATCTAACATTTTTAAATTCTCAAGAAGCAGTTTAATCTAATTGACCTAATTTTTCCTGCAAAGCATGGAAGTTAACTAGGCGTATATACCCAAGTTGACGTAATGTATCATTTACCCCTTTAATCTAGGTTTATCAAGATTCGCAATTATGTATACAGTAAGGAAGTTCCATGAGTGGCTAGGCATAGCTACCATTAACCCAAATATAGTCATTTTTATAAAATTTGTGGATGCATAATAATTTGATGAACCATTATAAAGTAATTAAATGAAATAATAGGAACAAAATGTTCAAAGAGGTGTTTGCCTTGTTGATCATTGTTTGGTAGATAATCTGGGTCATCAGTGGTTTCATCATTGATCGATTCAGAAACGTTAGAATCTACTCATCATCCAACAAGAAAATATACAACAAAAATAAACTGAAATAAGGGCAAAAAGAATACAAATAGAAAATCCAAATAAAAACTCACTTAGAAGGAATAGACTTGATTTTTCTTGATTATATTCCATGATTTTATTCGCATGTATTTTGTTCGTCTTTTGATTATTTAAAGGTAATAGGGTTCCTATCTTATAAGTTATTTCCTTTATTTTACAAACTCAAGAGGGTACAATTGTGTATTCTCATATGTATCATTTCAAATTCTAGATGCTATAGGTACTTGGAGTAGTAATAATATTACTACAACAAAGTATTGACTTTTCAGATACAAAGCATATTATACCAGGTATATATATATATATATATATATATATATATATATATATATATATATATATATATATATATATATATATATATATATATATGTATGTATATGTATGTATGTATGTATACGTATACATATGTATGCATACATATATATTCTCTTTATATAACTTACAATTTTTATACAAGGTAAACTTATGCAGATGTCCTACTGATATCCATTTAGGGATGTCAAATATCAGATTGGTTCCATTCTTAATCAAGTTTTTATGTACCATTATTAGTGATATATACACACACACACACTAATACATCTTTTGCACCAGGATCATGGTCTATTCATAAAACAAATGCAAGATTAAATTAAATTCTTAAATACTTATGCATATGCAGGGTCCCACTGACCTATATGTTGAAGTCAATTTTATCTGTGTTATATTTCTTTTCTACCAATTATACACTTTTGAATATTAAGTGCATAGAAATTAACTTTTAATAGAAAAAATACAAAAAAATTGAAATCCAAATATTATTACATTTTTGAGTTGCTGGCAATATAAGGATTCCATCAAAATTGGTTCCATTCAATTCTAAGCATGTTTGCAGAAATTTTGTATTGAGTACATTTCTACCATTCTCTTTAAATTCAAACTTCAAAATTCCACAATACTCATTTTCAAAATATTTTTACATATTCTGAAAGTACTTGATTTTAGATGAATTTAGAAACTTGTTTCATTTTATTTGGATTTATATTTTAAAAGTTATAGCTGTTTGAATCGATTTGGTTCTAGAAATTGAGAGAAATAGAAAAAAAATACATTTTCATTATTCCAAAAACGCCTTCTGTTGCGCGCCTTTTTTCTATTTAAATTGAGCCTCAGTCGCTGATAGCCAGGGTCCACCCGACAGTGTCTCTATGTGCTCGCGAGTGAGTCGAGCGCAGCCACTGATGAGCGGGACCCACAACACAATGAGACAAGAACAGAGCTTAATTGGCAAACTCAGGCTTTGTTGGCGGTGATCTATGGCTGAAGGAGATGAATCGGTAGCATTGTTAGCTCTAGCGACCCATTGCACATCTAGGGGACAGTTCAATGGCTGCCGGTGACGACCGGAGATGGGTTGCCACCGCGACCGAGCGACAGAGGCTATGGTGGCAAGCTGTGCTGGCGACAGAAGGTTGCTTGAATGGAATCGGTTCCACATGTAGCATCTACAGGTCCTAGGCATTCCATTTTACCTAATACTAGCTTCAGAGATGAATGGGTTTAGCTTGCTACCGATCACCGGTGCTGAGGAAGAAAGGTTGTAGAGGTGACGGAGTTTTGTTTGATTAATCCTAAAATAAAGAGAGGGTTTTTATTACACATGAGTTGCTAATGCTAGCCCAAGAAGGAACCTGATAATGGATCTGTGTACCGCCTCAAATCATGCTTGATTCATGCGCTAGGGTTCTTCTGCTGTGGCAGAAAAGAGACAAATTATGGTTGTTCAATGGATGGGAGTAGATGATATGAGATGAGAAATGTGGTGCGGCTCTAAACGAACCCAGGTGTGGCTTTTATAGCCAAGGAAATGCTGTAGAGAGCTCGGACAGCTAGTGTGAACTCAGTGGCAATTGTTGCTGCTGTGCACAGAAGAAGGTATGGCCGGAATGCGGGAAATGTGGAGAGGGCAGAAGCGTGGCAGAGCTAGAAGCATCGACAAGATCTTGAGCGGCACAATGGCAGGGTATGGCAATGCTACAGCTAACGAGGTTTCTCTCCAGGGCATCAGCTAGAGGAAGAAGGCGGGTGAAAGGATCTAAGGCTAACGAGCGGGCCCAAACAGCAGATCAGGACCCACACGACAATGAGAGGCGAAGTGAAAACCAAATTCTCATTGCGGCTGAGCTGGGTTAAGGTCATTACTGAAGGTTTGTTGAGTTTAAGTAAAATTTTTATTCATTTTTATAAGATTTTTTCCTTTATTTATTACTTAAAACTTAATTAAAAAGGATTACTCCTTTAAAGCATAATTCAAGAAAAACCAAGAAAATCAAGAAAAATCTTTGAAAATTCAGAAAAAGCATGAAATTATATAATAAAATCTTAAAGTTAAATTTCTTACTTTATTTCAAATTTTAGGATGTCACAGAGACGTTGGCAAAAAATAATTGGAAGATGAAGGGATTAAGAAGTGTTTCGCGGCCAAAATTATAAGACTACGTAAGGCGTATAAGAGAAGAATTTCTCCCTTATATATATATCTTTTATTGTGTCGGTTTCGATACCGTTTTAGTTACCGAGGAAGCACCCCAAGCCTTGAGGGCTTACTGACGAGAATAAAATAATCTGCTTTGCTCTAGGCCTAAAGTTATTAAAGGCCACACTCTAATTTTAGACCTAGAACTTTATAAAGTCCATAAAGAAGGATAAAGCCTACGACTAGTTACCTGGTCATGGCTTTGACCATATTGTTGATGTGTTCTCTATTGGCTCAACCGAAACGCCCTTGCTAGTGATTCAACCACTCTGACTAGATCAAATTGGTCGGGGCAGGTGGTTATCTCTGCATGTGAGTACCGTGTGGACATATTTTCTTTTGACAAGTGTAAATAACTACTTGAAAGTTATTCTCTCACGAGACACCTTTTGGTCAGAAGATATCTTTTGAAGTACAACTGCTGTCTCTTCGTTATGTATAAATAAGAAATCCATTTGTATTTTCGAGAAGAAGAGGATGATTAGAATCGATGAAGCAATAGAACAAACATTAATAAACTCTGTAGCATTTGTACTCTGTTAAGCAATTTAGCTAATAAGAATCAATCTCTAATCCTCTTTTCATAATCTTTCTCTTAAGAGGCTCGCAACTGTTTCTATTCATAATTTCGATCTAAAAGACCCTATATCTTAATGGCGGCGTATTTGGTGCAAACCAGCCTTTCCATGAAAACTTCGTGAAAACCATGTGTACAAGTTTTGAAAAATTCTCAAAAAATTATCATAGGTAGAGGAGGTGAGCTTTTACAATCATGCAAAATTTGAAGACCAAACTCAATTGCATTTGAATATCTTTCAAATGCAATTGAGTTTGGTCTTCAAATTTTACAGAATTGTAGAAGCTCACTTTCCCTATGTATAGTAATTTTGAGAATTTTTTAAAACTTATACACATAATTTAAAAAAACTGATTTACACCAAAAACGCCGCCTATCTTAATATCAACACAAGCCTCTTCAATACAACCGTACATCTCAGCTAAAATCTTCTTCAAAGAAAGCTACAGCTGTACCTACTTGGCCGACATCGCCGCGAGCCGCACAAACCGGAGGAGCAACGCCACGTGCCGTTCAGCACACGGGGCGCCCTATCACCTCCCCTTCCCGTCTCGACTTCCCACGCATTCCTTCCCCTGCTCTGCTCCAATGGCGCCCACCCGCGCATCCGCCTCCCCTCTCCCTCGGGAAACCACCATTGCCTCACCACCCCCATCCGTGCATCCGCCTCCCCCCTCCCTCTTCTTCCTTCCGCCTCGCTGACCTCCTCGGCGGCCGCGTCCTCTGCAACGGCGAGGTCGGCATCCACAAAGAGCTCTCCTCCTCCACCTCCACCTCCCCTTCTCCCACCGCATCTCCCAGCACTCCTACGGCGCCCACGGAGGCTCCGCTGGTGGACCTGGACGCAGTCGAGAAGGAGATGATGGGCCTCACAGGCGGCGAGTTTTGCCTCAAGGGCTTCGTCGCCAAGAACCCGCCTCCTCTCAAGGCCCAGAGGAATCCCGGGGCTGTCGGGCTCGAAGCCGTCGTGCCGGCCGGAGCTGCCGCTGTTCCTCCCGGGCATGGTGGTGCTCGTCAAGAACCCCAACAACGCGTACCACATGTATTGCGGCGTCGTGCAGCGCGTCACCGACGGCAAGGTCGGGGTGCTGTTTGAGGGGGGCAACTGGGACAGGCTCGTCACCTTTGATCTTGACGAGTTCGATGGGAGGGAGAAGGGCCCGCCCATGGTGAACCCCAAGTCGGTCCTGCTCGAGATGCTGTCACGCCTCGTCTGGAAGACGATCGCCAGGAGGAAGAGGCATCCGGAGCAGGTTGGAATTGGCGACTTGGGAAAGTTACTTGAAGGGCGTGGATCTAGAGGAAATGTAATCCTACGGTCTAGTGACAATACCAGTGAATGTTAATTACTGCTGTAGTTTTTTGTCGTTACTTTTGTCGGTAAAACTGAGCGATAACTTTGGGCGATGGCAGAGTCTGGGCCGAGTATAAATACGGCTGTAACCGAATGCTTTGGCAGGTTATGAATTGAGATTGCTCCCCAAGTTTTCCTTTCTGTGTTCTTCCTCTTCTTTCGTTCTTCTTTTCCTCTAGATCCACGCCCTTCAAGTAACTTTCCCAAGTCGCCAATTCCAACCTGCTCCGGATGCCTCTTCCTCCTGGCGATCGTCTTCCAGACGAGGCGTGACAGATGCTCGACGCGGAGCTGGGTGACGAGGAGGAGAAGGAGCAAGAGAAGGAGGAGGAGGTCAAGAAAAAGGAAGAGGAAAGCACCGCCGCTACGGCTTGACCTACCATGGTTCTTGTTCTTGTTCCAGTATGTATACAGCTGTTTGGGGCTAATTCTAAAGTGGGGGATGAGTTGTTTTTAATTGCTATATGTATGTATAGTTGGAATGTTAAGTCTGAAAGAACGGAACAAAGGTGGAGATAGTGTTCACCAAGGCGTTAGGGGCTAGTCTCGCGGCAGATTGGCGCCTAGCGCCTAATCGCCGATTAGGCTACGCGGCCATCTAGGCAGGATAAATCGGCCTAGGTGGCTAGGCGGGCTGCCTTGTTGATTGCTATATGTTTGATCACATTTGGTATGGATGACTGTTTGATCACATTTGGAAAATGTTGGAGATATGATTGGGTGGGAACTTTAGTTCTGCTGGATTGTTATGTTTGTCCACATTGTTGAGATAAATTTAGCTATATTGCTTATCTAGTATTGGATTGGTAGGTTAGTTTTGTTATTCTTAGAACTTAGAAGCTTTTACATAAAATTTGTTTTGAGCAGGTGTAATGCAAACTTTAGGCGCCAATGCCACTGCTTTTATAAGTTAGCTATCTTTATGTCGATTTCTGTATCGTGTTTCTATCCCCTTGGTCCTAGAGTTAGTGTAGACTGTACATGATAGAATAATGCTTTTTTCGTACCCTGTTCTGTTAGTACTTACTATTAACTTCAGTAATGGAGTATTATTTTTTTGTCATGAGAAATATGTGTTGTTTTTTATTACATTTATTCAATTCATCAAATAACTGAGCTACCATGTCCTGTTGTTGACATATCCCCCTTCTAAAGGGCATGAACGTCGTATCTTTAGTGCTCCTTAGTTTTCCTTACTGGTATTGGGAATAAAATAATTGATTTAGGCACTTCCGAATTTGAGCTGCAAAAGAAAGGAACTGTATGGATTGGATTAACAAGCTCTTAGTCGTATATGGTGATGGTGTACAGATTATGTTGGTAAGATGGAATTTGTGAGATACTTGCTTATCATTTCTTGCTTCTTGAGGCAAAGAGGATGTGTCAGCCAGATAACTAGGATTCAGGGTTTTAAACTGTCTAAATGTTCAGGCCTTCTGTTTTTGCTCTAATGACTTCTAAATCCGATAGTATTTCACGTGTGTATTACGGTTCTTTACATTTACCGAATATATAGTTGATTTCCCATTATTTTGTTTATTTTAAAAGGGTGTATGAAAAAGAAAGGGCCTTAGCTTGGATGTTTTTGGTATCATTTTGTAAACATATGTAATATACTACATACCACAAGAAACACCTAGTTTTGTAATCTGGCACACTGAGCAATGACCTGAGTAATAGATTAAAGAGGGTGACCAAAGAGGACAAGGGAGTGATGATAATGTTAGAAAAGAGTTACAAACAAAGAATAGTTGACATTGATTAACACTAGTAGCCACTGAGCCATTGTCATGGGCATGGATTAGATGGCCCTGGACTCAATAAGCGCGACTGCACTGGTCACCGGTGGCCACACCACAAGGGTAGGGATCGGGGCAGTCTAAACACTATTTGATATATTTCTTGGTTGATTCTAGAAGTTTCAATGCTGTCCCTTATACAGGGATGACTTGCCGCTTAAGAAACTAATCTCTAACTTAAAGTAACTAATCTTATCTTATCTTAATTAATCATATCTTTAAGTAAATCAATCTATCTAAATCTATTTTAAAGGAACAGCTTGCTGGCCCTAGCTTGATGCTGCAATGCCCATTACTGTGGTTGCCTTGTGCGCCACTTGATGGGTCTAGCCCATGCCTATGACAACCATTGTGCCTCTTGACTCTTGAAGTACAAATCACCTGCTGTCACTTTTAAACTTAAACAAGTTTGTTTATGTTGGGATTCTTGACCTTGACCTTCATGCATAGTTGATTTCAGGCAGATTTTCCACTTGAAATTAGAAGTTCATGCAGCATTTTCCTGAGATGTTATGAAACAACTTTGGTTATCATGCGTGCCATTTCATTTATTTTACCTCATTAATTGTGCTGCAAATGAAGCCTACCAGAGTAGTTCACCCAAAGGAGGAACATTTTTCTGTCAAAAGTTCAATGTTAAATGTCTCTTACTACTGCAAGCTCGTCCCCATCTTCTCATTGATATTTTGCTCTATGAGGAGGTTTTTCCTTTCCTTTCTTTTTTGGGAAACCAATGTTGAGCTTATGCCCATCTGAAGAAAGAAAAAAGCTCTACAATGAGATTGATATTTTACTATTGATTGTGGCAATGACAGCCTTCACTTTTCCTCTCCCTTTCTTCCACTGACTCAATTGCTGCTCTTAACCATAGTTATCAGACCTGGACCGGACCAGCGGTCTGACCGGAAAAAACCAGACCTAGTGCCTGGTCCAGTCCGGTCCACATCATTGGATCGCTTGCGCAGTTAGCCCATGTAGACCCTGGCTAAACCTAGTCGGCTGGCCAGTTTTTGCTTGACCCGGAGAAGTCAGCCCGTCCGGTTTGACCCAAACACCTTGCTATATTGCGGTGAAATTGCACAAAAAGGTGCCAACCAGGCCAACCAGGGACTTGCAGGCTGACATGTGAAGATAGTCAGCTACACACACTAACCAGCTATACCATATCTTGTCTTGTTCTCTACAATGGAAGAAACATATACAAACTAGTGCAGCTGTTTGCCCATACAATAGCTAGAATATACTAATAAAATTAGATCTTTTTGGCCATCTTCATATATTGCAATATATTAAATGTAATTACAATCATACATTATATGTATATAATTAAAATTATAAGTCTATATATGTATTTTCACATGTATTATATTCTAAAAATATTAAAATGACACATGCGGTCCAACCAGCAACCTGAGATATTGACTAGTTGATGTCCGGTCTGGGTCTGATAATTATGATCCTAACTGTAAGATCTTCACTTTTTATTACGAGTTCTCTAATTTGGTATTGTTGCACATTCCATAATTATGTACTTGTCTATTACTTTTCTGATATATATATTTTTTCTGTTGTGGTTGAATTAGAAAAGTTTATAACTCAAGTTTGTTCTTCTTACTCCCTCCGGTCACAAATAGTTGTCATTTTAGACATAGGTGTAGTCAAATTTTCGAAACTTTGACTGTTAATATCTTTTAAATATTTAAATTAAATACATGAAAATCATACGTGTAGATTTGTTTCGAAATGTACTTTCATAATATAATTATTTTATTAAGTTTTATAAATATATTATAATAGAACTTAGTAGTCAAATTTATGTTTTGGGGAGACCGTGTCGATATACAAAATAACAACTATTTGTGACCAGGGAATATATTGGAGTAAGAAACATAGTCCTTTCTTTTGTGTAACATGTATTAAATAACTGATGCTTGCTACTTTCCATTAACACTAGACACTGGTACAGAATGCTAATTTGGAATGAACATTTCTGCCAATGAAGCTCCATTTCTGTATGAACATGTGCACATTTATTGCCTACAAGGCTATAAACAATCAATAGGAAGCTAAACAATGCATACAGACAGTTTTATGCCATGATCAATATTTTGTCCTTGATGCTTTTTGCAGGGAGATGGAATTAAGACATGACAGAATACTAACTGGGAATGTTAATGCAGGTGAGGAAATCGAGTTCTACCATTCTCAATTTCATTCATTAACTTGGCTACTTGTCTGATAATGCACAAGTCTGCTTGAATTTTTCTCTCTAGGGATGTAGGAAAGAACCTTGTCGGCATACCAGAAATTCATGAATTTGGGAATTTTCTTGTACAACTTTAGTGACTCCAATGTATTTGCAAATCAGCTATAGTCTGCAGCAGCAGCACAATCTGTGTCCTCTCCTCTGGATCTCCAACATGACGTATGCTCACACAACAGATATGCTCTGATGCTTTTATGCTTTGCTACATATTTGGGCTGAATGTGTAAAGAATGTGAATATGAAGATTATTTTAGTTTCTATATTATATAGGTTTTCCTGAAAACTTCTTAGTGATTCAACAGGAAATGACAGCAAGAAACATACTATTCTAGTTTTAAAATATTAACATATTATGTAAAAACCACATCTCTCTCTTGCTCTAATTGATATAGTCAACTGCCTGCATCGAAATGATCTCTACTATATAAAGCAAGAGTTTCTTCTTGCGTCATTTCATCAAAATTACCCACTTTTGCCACTGCTCTTTAATTACCCATCTTTGCCACTATTAGTGCTCTTTGCAAATAAACTTTTTATCGCAAATTGAGTTTCCGTTGCAACGCACGGGCACATGACTAGTTTTAATTTAAGATCCAGTTCAATTTTACATTTGGGAACAGCACAAATTGTCACATATCTGGAGTTTCATTCTGTATACTACCTCCTAGTAAAATTGCACAACTTGCTAGAAACATTGCCCATGTTAAGTCTTATGCACTGACCAAGCTATAATTAAGCTTTGAATGAGAAATTAAGTTTTTAATCAACGCAACTATGAAAACTTGTTTATACCTTTTTTTTGTCAAAACTATTACAAGAAAAACAGTGCAGTAGAGGATTATAAAATTTTGATACATTGTGAGAGCTGAAGATGCAGCTATATTTTGTTTTTAGTTTACTCAAACTCAAATACTATTTATATCAATGCATGAGAGAAGTAGCCCTCAGTACCATGCTTATCCATCCCATATTTCATCTAGTGTAAGTGCTTTGTAATTTGTTGGCACAGAATTGGAAAACTGATCATTGACGAGTGTCTGGTAGACCTCCTGCATTGGTGGCCTTGCTTAAGGGGAAGGTTTCAAGCAAGTAAAGGCCACCTTGATGATGAAAAACTATGATTTTTTCCATTGTTCTTACTCCTATGTAATGCCAATTCAAAGTTCTGCCTCTACCTAGTGCCTGTCAAAAACCTGATACGTTTATTATGCAATTTATTCTGTTTTTTTCAGTATTTAACTTTTTCTTTGTTTTGATGACACGAATGTATGATTTTACCACTTGCCCTTCTTGTTGCTTTCATGCTGGTTGCGCCAAATTGTCACAACTCACAACTCTGTGCGGTTGGTGCTCAGCCAAAGCACAGCTTCGGTGTGCATGTGGAGCCAGCATGGAGCTATGTTTGGAGCTCCATCCAACTGAGTTTTCCCTCATGCTTTTAATGAATGGTCACTTAATGGCTTGTACAAGGCGAGCATTTAGGGAAAGAAACATTGGTACTGCTTGTGAATGTTCTGGATACTGGGGATTTGAATTCAAATCCTGTTCATTTGAACAAAATCCAAATATTTCCAAAGCAACCCCCTCATCAAAACACCCCTTAAAAGGTGTTCATAATGTTCACTTTCACTAAATCATGTACTGCTTGCAAATATGCATGTGAAATACACAAATGTTCTTTTTTTAATTCTTGGCTACTGATATAAATTTGGGTACCAATTCTTACGTACTTGTTACGGCCCAGAGTCCTTCTCTGTGGCGGCAAGGGAGACACTGGTGGTGCTGGTCCTTTGCTCCGCAGGTGGTGATCGTCGGCTGGGCGCCTCCGATCAATGGTGGGCAGCAGGGGGAAGATTAGACAGAAGGAAAGGTAGAAGTAAATCAATTCTTGCTTAACTTGATCAATGCTATGCGGCTTACATAAATAGGCTGGCTGCCTTATTCATCTTTCCTAATAAACACACTTAAGAAAGGAAACCCAAAATCCCCTTATTTGTCTTTCCTACTAAACCCTCTTAAGAAAGGAAACTCAAAAGACCAAATCCAATCAAATCCCTCCAATCAGACCCAAATTGCCATCCCCTCTAACCTGCCTTTGGCCGATGGCTATAGGTTCGGCCCCACATAACATCTCCCCCCCCCCTCGACAAGCAGGTTGTCCTCAAGCTGCCAAGTTGGGTAACGGCGTCGGAAATCTTCCACATCTTCCCAAGTGGCTGCCGAGGCCGGCTGATCTTCCCACGGAATAAGCACTTGGCGAACTCCACGGGCAATCCTCATCTTGACAGCACGGGCCGGGGTAGCTTGGGCTGCGCCAAAATGTATGGGCGGCATAGATGGAGGTGTGGCTGGTGGAGTACCCATGAACTTCTTGTGGAGACCCACATGGAACACATCATGGAGACGGGCTTGTGGCGGTAGGGCCAGTTTATATGCCACCTCATTGACCACCGCTAATACCTTGTAAGGGCCATAGAATCTTGGGCGCAGCTTGCCTTTGGGTAGTGCTGGTAGCGACGCCGGAGCTCGATGGCGAACGTGTAGCCAAACCCAGTCACCCACGGCAAAGGACACCGGACGATGCCCACGATCGTAGTATTTCTTAGCCATGCTTTGAGCCTGCAGCAACCTAGCTCGGACATCCGCCAAGAACAAATCCCTGTCCTCCATGGCGGCGATGCGGCATGGAACCCTCTGATCCCACGCTTCATAGGACCGAATAGTAGGAGGGTCCCGGCCATAGACCACTTTGAATGGCATCTCCTTCAGTGCTGAATGGAAGGAAGTGTTGTAAATGAATTCGGCCCAAGGGAGCCATTTAAGCCATTGCCGTGGCCGATCACTTGTCATGCACCGAAGATACATGGCGATAGCTTTGTTTACGGCCTCCGTCTGTCCATGCGACTGCGGATGGAATGCGGAACTCATGTGGAGCTTGGTGCCCAGCAGTGAGAAGAGGGCTTGCCAGAAAGTGGAAGTGAACACCGTGTCGCGGTCGAAGATGATGGACGTGGGCACTCCATGGAGTCGGACAATGTCCCGAAGAATGCGGTAGCTACTGACTCCGCTGAATATGGGTGTGCCAGGGCAATGAAGTGCGCATATTTGGAGAATCTGTCCACCACTGTCAGGATCACCGATTTGCCACCCACCTTAGGAAGGTGCTCGACGAAGTCCATGGAGATATCGGACCAGACGGAGGACGGCACTGGAAGTGGCAGCAGCAGGCTGGCCGGGTGGAGATGCTCCGTTTTGTTCCGCTGGCAGACCAAGCAGTGGCGGACGTAAGCTTGGATAGCCGCCCTGTCACTTGGTGTGTGGAAGTCACGGCGGAACCGCCGCAAGGTCTTCTCGACGCCCTCGTGTGCCGTGTCGTGGACGCCTTGGAGCACCTTCTGGAGGATCGTGGAGCCCGGCGGAAGATAAAATTTGCCACCATGAAGCAGGATGCCGTCCACCACAGACCAGGGGGAGCCGAGCGTGCGGTCAGCCACCTGGGCGGCCAGCGTGATGATTGCCGGGTCGCGGTCGGCCTCCTACCGAAGGTCCCGGACGATGTCGAAGCTAGGCCCGGAGATGCCCATGAGAGCGCCCTCAGCCACGTCGCGATGGGAGAAGCGTCGGCAGCGATGTTGGTGCGACCGGCTTGTACTCAGCGGTGAAGTCAAATCGACAACTTGCTTACCTGCGGTCTTTGCGGAATTGTGGCAAGCCGTTGGTCAGCAAGAACTTCAAGCTGTAGTGGTCGGTCTTGGCGACAAGCGGGCGTCCCCATAGGTCGGCCACCAATGGCGACGGCTGGACAAAGGCCGATCGGCTTCGCGCTCGTCTGCGCGCGAGACCTCGGTGGCGAGCCATCGGCTCTTGAAAAAGCCACATGCGGCTTGTTGATGTAGCACATGCGCCGCCAGCGCTGATCGTCGCATTCTACCACAAAGGCGAGGTGAAGTCGGGCGAGCGAGGACAGCGCCGGCGTCGGGGCCTCGCCGAGGCGGAAAGCCGCTTCGGCCTCCGATGACCAGGCGAAGCCGTCCTTGCGGAGTAGGGCGGTGAGGGAAGCGATAGCGCCCGTAATCCCAGCGTACTGCGGTAGTACCCTGCCAACCCGAGGAAACCGTGGAGGGCACGCACCGTGTGCGGGGTCGGCCAATCGACCACGGCCTGGACTTTGCCGACATCCATAGCAACGCCGTCGCGGGAGATGACGTGGCCCAAATAGGCGACGGAAGACTCACCAAAGAAGCATTTAGACTTCTTGAGGACGAGATCATTGTCGCGGAGCGTAGCGAAGACGGCTCGGACATGCTGGAGGTGTTCAGACCACGTCTTGCTGAAGATGAGGATGTCGTCGAAGAAGACGAGGACGAAACGGCGCAGGAATGGCCTGAGCACCGCGTTCATCAAGGCTTGGAAAGTTGCCGGTGCGTTGGTGAGGCCGAATGGCATGACCAGGAACTCGTAGAGGCCGTTGTGGGTATGGAAGGCCATCTTCTCGATGTCGCCGGTGAACATCCGGACTTGATGATAGCGGAGCGGAGGTCGAGCTTGGTGGCGGGTGTCGTGGAGCTCGTCGGCGGCTCATCCTGGCGGGATCGGGCGTGTCCCGCCGTCCGCTCATTGAGTGCCCGATAGTCCTTGAAGCGCCCGAGGCGTCCGGCTTCTTGACGAGCAACACCGGGAACGAGAAGGCGGACGTGCTATGACGAATGATGCCGCGGTCGAGCATGTCCTTGCACTGGCGCTCGAGTTCGATCCTTGTGCATGGCGGGGTAGCGATGCAATGGACGGCGACGGAGGCGTTCCTGGCAGGAGGTGGATGCGGTGGTCGCACGGTCGGGGAGGAGGCAGCCCCGTGGCTCGGCGAAGATGGCGTCAAACTCCTGAAGGAGAGCCGGCATAAGGTCGGAACCCAATGCCGCAAGTTGGGGGAGCTGTGGAGGGCTGCCAAGCCCCTGCCATCGGACCTTGTGATCGCGAAGCCAAAACTGCATCGTGAGGGTGCCGAAGTCCCACAAGATCGGCCGAGGGTCGCCAACCATCCGGTGCCGAGCACAAGGTCGTAGCCAATGAGTGGGAGCACGAAGATTGTCTCGCGGAATGGCTCGTCGTGGATGGAGAAGGTAGCGCCCTCGAAAACCCCAAGGCACGAGAGCCGTTCTCCATTGGCCACGGTAGCCTGCAGCCCGGTGCGGAAGTCGTAGGAAGCGCCCGTCCGTGTCGTAGCTACCTCCGAGATGAAGTTGTGGGACGAGCCGGAGTCGAGGAGTGCATGGAACGTGACGTCGCCCCACCGCACCGAAACTTGCCTTGTGCGGCCAGTGCGAACTCCCGAGATAGCGTGGAGGGAGATTACTCGGAGCTCGGCGTCCTGCGCGTCGGCGGTGGTGATGTCGGGAGTGTCGTCGTCGCTGGCGTAGGCCATTTCCATGAAGAAGAGCTGCTTGCAGAGGCGATTGTGGCCCCGGACGTACTTTTCATCGCAGTTGAAGCAAAGGCCTTGGCGACGGCGATCATCCATCTCGGCTGGCGTGAGACGGCGGCTCTGGCGACCGCCGGTGTATGGTCTTTGGTGATCGTGAAGTCTTCTTTGGGCGTCGGCGGTGGGGCCTTGTGGCGGCGGCGGTGTGGGCAAAGGCCCTGCTGGCTGGCGAGCCGCTGGACCACTGCTCCGTCGCTCGTATGCGAAACAAGGTTGATGGCGACCTCGGGGACATCGGGTTTTGGGCTGCGTCGATCTTGAGAGGTTCTTGGAGGCCGGCCATGAACATTTGGATCTCTTGAGACTTCGGTGAGTGGACCGCTGAGCAGGAGCTCCATGAAGCGCTTCATTGTACTCGTGGCGGTCCTAGTCTTGGCCGGCAGCAGCGAGTTCGCCCATGGGGTTGGCGCGGAGGGTGGTCAAAGCGGATGTTGAGTAGCTCCGAAACCGGCGCCGGATGGGGTGCCCTCCTCATTGGATGCGCATGTACCATTCTTTGGCGGGGCCATCCATGTTGAAGGCGCCATCGGACCTTCTCCTCCTCCATGATCGGCTTTGGAGGAAGAAGGACTCGCACTTGTTGATAAAGAGGAGGGGGTCCGTCTTCCGTCGAACTTGGGAAGTCTAGCTTGTGGAAGCGAGGCGCTTCGGCATGATGCGAACCCACGGGCGCCGTCGCGGCCGCCGTCATTGCCCTGGACGATGATGGCGTTGTTGGTGCGCTCGAGCCGCTTGATGGCGCGATGATCTTGCTGCTGCTGCTGTTCCAATCTTGTGACCGCGCTCTCGATGGTGGCCAACTTGGTGAGCTGCTGGGTGATGGCGGCGAGTTGATCCAGGATGGCATTGTCCCTGTCGGCGGCGGCAACCATGGCGGAAGACATAGTCGCAGGATCGTTGACTCCTGATACCAAGATGTTATGGCCCAGAGTCCTTCTCTGTGGCGGCAAGGGAGACACTGGTGGTGCTGGTCCTTTGCTCCGCAGGTGGTGATCGTTGGCTGGGCGCCTCCGATCAATGGTGGGCAGCAGGGGGAAGATTAGACAGAAGGAAAGGTAGAAGTAAATCAATTCTTGCTTAACTTGATCAATGCCATGCGGCTTACATAAATAGGCTGGCTGCCTTATTCATCTTTCCTAATAAACACTCTTAAGAAAAGAAACCCAAAATCCCCTTATTTGTCTTTCCTACTAAACCCTCTTAAGAAAGGAAACTCAAAAGACCAAATCCAATCAAATCCCTCTAATCAGACCCAAATTGCCATCCCCTCTAACATGCCTTTGGCCGGCGGCTATAGGTTCGGCCCCACATAACAGTACTGGATGCACATGCACATGAGGCATTGGTACCCCATGCCTTAGCTGCAGTGGCGTACAAAGGATAAAAATAGAGGGGGTGCTTACTGACTTAGTGTTGCTGCGCTTCCTTGCATTCATGGAAGGCGGCTGGTGTGGCACCTTGAACACTATTAGAAAAAGACTGCGGGACTAAGGGGGTGCCAATGGCACGACGGTCGGAGCCGGTGCTTTAGCCCCTTCGTCCCCCTCCTTGCATATGCCTTTGCTTAGCTGGAAGTTGGTGAGTCCCCCTACCTGATTATTGCATCCAATCCTATTAAATCTTGTAAATCTTGTGCCATGTTTTTTTTTTGAGAACCCTTGTGCCATGTTGAAAAAGAAGAAAGTAGAAGAACTATCCATGCTTGGATTTAAATGATATTAACCCTAGTAGTATCATGTGGAACCAAGTAGTTCCGGACTTCCTTCAGCATCTCATGTCTTACATGCGACTTTGACTTGGAAAAACTGAGCATTGGAACTAAGTTCTGTGTTCTAACACGTTGAACCAAAAACCTGAGATAGACTTTTCCCGATCACAGGTTATTTGTTTTGGAATTGAACCAAAAATCAAATCTTGCATCACGTTTTGTACCTTTCCATGTACAAATTGCTTGCCGTGCTAGCTCCGGCGTGATATAATATTCCCAGGCATGTTCATTTTGTTATATGAGTAGTTAGGACTTAGGAGCTTGGAATTCTGTTGTAGAAAGTGATATTTATTGGATGGCACTTCTACAGATAGTCCCACAACAAAACAGAGCAAAGCCGTTGTGGACAGATTTCCAACATATGCATGCCATGAAAGGGTATGCAAAGCTGTAATATGTTTGATATTTAGCATGAGGGATGGCATACTTTTCATCAATGATATTCGTACTAGTTAACATTTGAAAGAGTGCATAGCAACTCCGTATGATTTTAAATATAGTCAGTTACTACTTATGATGATACATAGATGACGAGTAAGCCTTGATACCATGATTATGTGAACCAGAGCTCATCTAGTGTAAGGTCACTGAAATTTCTTGGAAAGGAACTAGGAGGCTGATGGTGGATAAGTGTCTGGTATGCCTCCTGCATTGTTGGCCTTGCTTGTGGAGAAGCTTGCAGGCACGAAAATGCCACCTTCACGAGGAGAACTATGTCTCCCTCTTCTGTTATTGTTGGTGCTAAAGGTTGTTGGTCCAGGATTCCCGTAAGTAGCATATGCTGCTCCCTTGATGATGCAAAGCGATGCAGAAGATCTCTTGGATGCTTCCGCATAAAAACTGTTAGACATTATCCTAGTTGCCTTATAAGAGATTGCTAGCTGCCTTGTATAAAGATTGTTAGCTTTGCATAGATATTGCGTTATATAGGTTTTCCTTTTATACCCTCATGTATATGTATATATATTGGCCCATTGGTCTCATGTTCGATACAAGTGCTATTAAGTGTTGGCAAATTTGTGTTTTCCTCCAAATTTCACGATAGAAAAAAAAATCGGTAGGCCAACTGGGCTGACTCGGCCCATGTGACCAAGGCAGCCCAGGCAGCTCTGCCGGCAGAGGAAAAACGGGACAGCCTTGAGCTGCCTGTTGTGGACCGAGTGTTGAGGGAACGGGATGAGGGCAGGAGAATCGGGAGGAGGAGGCGGCGTCGACCGCTTGGCTCGGATCTGGAGACGAGGCCGTCACCCGCGTCGCCCGGTTGACTCCGGCGGTGGCTGCGCGTGGCCGGTGGAATTCGTTGCTCCTCATTGCCTCCCGAAGTCCCTTATAAAATGCCGCCCGCTGGCTCTCTCGGTGAGATCAATCCGATTCCCATCTTTGATATGAATTTCACACAATCTGGTTGGAGTTCTTGTAGTGCTTCTAGTGATCCCTTGCTCGATCTGAACTTGATTCAACTTGTGGATGACCGCATTTGTGTGTAACCCTAGTTGAGTCTTGATTAGATCTTTGAGTCTAGGGTTCTTGCTTGTTGATCGTGGGAGCTGCACAAGACGAGAACATCCAGTTGCGCAGAACAATCTCTATCCTCTTGAACCGATTGCGTGTGATTCTTTTCGGCTTAATTTGCTTGCGCTAGGTTCTGACCTGTGTGGTCTTGTTCTTAGTGCCTAGCTTGTTCGTCCCTCTCAGCTGAAGGGTTGATTATGTGGCTTTGAGCAGTGTTTGCTGGCATCTCGGGTTCCTTGGTGAAGTGCCTCACCTGGGTACTGCAGCTTTGTATCTCTGGATCGATTGTCGGTGATTTCTGTGGCATTACAGCGGCAATATCGTTTTTGGACAGCGTCTTTGACGTGCCTAGCCGGCTGCACTAACTTGGCCTGTTGGTGCTTTGTGAGTATTTCTATCATCTGTGATTACTCAATTTCTATATTGTGCAAAGAGGTCAGTCAATCAACTTGGGTACCAATTTTGCGGCCAGTTGATTGCTTGGGGACCTTGCTTGTGGGGAGACTGTTGTTCTGTGAGGTAGGAGTGAAAATGGGTCGGATACGGTCAGGTGGTAAGTCATCCAGTATCCTACCCTAATTATTTTTTTCGGACACGGATACGGGTAGTGAAAAATTGGGTAGGATATGGATACGGATACCAGGTATTTACGAACGGGTAGAAAACGGATACTGGATATTATACGGACGGGTACAATACGGATAACGGGTACTTAGTCGAATAGTACGTAAACTACCCAGGATCAAAGTATGTGATAAAAATAATTTAACTAACATACATGGTCCAATTATCACACATAATTCAACGCATAGAGCCCTTTACCTTCTATGCATCATAGATAAACATGAGAAAATTAAGCATTAGAGGATACGATTATACAAAAACAATGCATAGTCCAACTTAACGGTCCGAGGTTTAGGATGAAGAGTTGGGAATTCTGATCAGGAATGAGCATGAAATCTACTGGGTGAACACTTAAAACATACAGAGAACAATGATAGTTCAGCGGAGATTAGCACTGCTTGCAATTTGGAATATGGTGGAATGTAAAATTTGGAAATAATGGACAGTGGTTCTTATTGCAGAAGCTCTCAAGTACATAAGTCATGACTAAACTGTTGTAATGCTACTGAAAACACACACAACAGAGTATCCATACACCAAGACAAACAGGTATCAGTCATCGCATAAAAGATGCAAGAAACAACCTTAATCTCTAGATCAGCAACCACGTACTGCTTTAAGAGTTTATCACCAAATGCTCGAGAAACAGCAAGAACACCACCTACATGCCATGTTCCTACAAAATTGTCGCAAATAGATAACTTTTAAATATAATGGATTGATAAGTTCATGACTTGGCCCAATTTAAAAGTTGAAGAAAAATCAATAAATTGAGGAAAACCAGAAAATCTATAGAACTGTTAGGAAAGATAAATGAAAATCGGTACATATTCCTCCTTGATCTTGCATTATCTTTACAGGAAGCTAGTGAAAGGCCTGCTGAGGGAGAACGATCATTTACCTGTACATTGTTGCAGAGCGCAAAATACAGATACCAATTACATTTTTCCTTTGTGCCCTGACCGATTACAACAAAATACAAAATTGCACAAACCGACACCTTCCAGTATGGTTCATGAAACATATTAATGAGGATAACAGCCAAATTCTAAAGCCTTGTCCTAAAAAAGATGCCAACATTGTAGGCATACAAAGTAATAAAATACAATCAAAGGCATATAAAAGAATCATGAAAGAAAATAACAGGTCAATGACCACAAAAGACAGCTCATATATGAAGGTTTAGGGCTTACTCCAGCCATTCCTTGTAGTTTGAACGGTTGGGGTATTAGGAATCATAGAAATACTACTACTATTGCAACATAATTGGCAGTAAGAGTTGCTACTATTTGGGAACAACCAGATAAAAAATTGCACAAACTGGCACTTTCCAGTATGGTTCATCAAACATATTAATGAGTTAAAAGAATAGGCACAAACTTCAGGATTTAGGGTTAAATGTCACCATTCAATCTCGATTAGGCGTCATTGCAGGCCATGTTCGTTAAGTTCATAACTCGGCCCAATTAAAAAGTTCAGGAAAAATCAGTAGATTGAGGCTGATGTTTGTGGACTGCTCAAGACCATTCTGATGTAAACTGGGATGAACTTCATTTACTGTCTTTCCGTGGTCATATATGATCATGCAGCAAGAGGCTGAATTGAATAAGAGGTAGTCACATAGATACAATGTTTATTTTTAAAAATGAGGAGTTAAGGACCAAACAGTAAACAATATAATGGGCAATTGTGTCTTCTCATAGTTGCAGCCACAACAGGAAAGTCTGATGAGCTAATACTTCCTGACCATATGAAAAAGAACTTCTAAAGATTATAAATAGGCATAATGAACATCTGTTGATACAAACCTCCAGAAGCTCACAGTATGTTATTTCAGACTTCCCAAGAAGATGAGTTTCCATTTTCTGTAGACAGCATGCAACATCATTCAAAGATATTAATTTCACCAGCTGAGTCAATTGTTTTGCTAGCAACCTTTCATTTGACATATATAAATATATTTGGTAAGAAATTAAGGGATGAATTAATTATCCTCCCCATCTAGATAATATATGGTTTCTGCATGAGAAAGAACAAAAATAGATATATTAGCTCAGAGAGCATAATGCTTACTTCACGAATCAATGCAAATCCGATTAAGGAGGGAATGATTGATGCTACATATCTTATGTATTAATCGCTAATGCATCTTCAATCACAGCAGTCACATTCTCAAGTTCCGCACGAAAATAGATTCATCAGGCAATTCGAAACTAAGTGACATGAGGGCAAAAAGGGACGGGCAGAGATGGCGCAACCTCTGGGGCCGAGGGTGACGCCGACGGCGGCGGCGAGCTTCTCGACGCCGGCCTGGAGGGAGGATCGCGACTCCTGGTCAAAGGCGATCTCCTTGGCGGATTGCGCACCGCTGCCGGAGTGCGACGATGGCCGCCGCCGGGCAGCCTCGCTGCTGATGCCCTCCTGGACCTCTGTCGTTACCCACGACTAAACAGAGCAAAAGTTAGCAGCAGAACATAATAGCATCGCAGGCAAACAAGAAACAGGCTGATCTTGGTTTAGGGGGTTGCGTACTCGGAGAGAGGAGGAACCGAAGAGGAGGGAGGAGCCGAGCGGAGGAGGACGCCTCGACGGCCTGGCCACGGCGTGGAGGGGCAGCGGCGTGGAGGTCCGCTCGGCGCTCGGGCGATTTAGGTCATGACTCAGGAGCTCGTGGCCTCGTGCAGCTGTGCCTGTGCGGGACGGGGACTTGGGCCGTCGGGCGACGCGGCTAGGAGATGGGACAGATGGCCGTGGGCTGAAAGCCGGGCTGGGACTGGTGCACTGTTCTACTAGGTACCCAATTTTAATTACCCGTTTAATACCCGTATCCGACCCGTTTTCATCGGGTATATTCTATCCTGTATCGTATCCGTATCCGAACAAAAATTATCCGGGTAGTATCCGAACCATACCCGGTCCGTATCCGCAATTTCGGATAAATTTATCCCGGATATGGATATGGATCGGGTATTACGACCCGTTTTCACCCCTACTGTGAGGAATTGGGTTAAGGTAGATTGTTTGTGAGAACGAAATTAACTTTCATAGATTACAATACTTGGTAGATCATTTAATTGATAACTGTGACTTGTAGATTCATACATAGGCTGTTCAATAGGCTTACTGCAGTTCTGGTTTATTTCCGTTGGTAGCAGTCTCAGTTCATTCATGCTATTGTCGTTATCTTCTGTCCAGTAAGCATAGTCTACTCTGGTTTACTCATGTATATCTACTACACTGTTCTAGATTATCAATTGATCAAATTCTAAAACTACCAAGTATATAAACTGTTAATTGAGGTAAGGTTGTTACAAACAAATCTATATATTGCCCTAGTGGTGAGGATGGCCTTTAAAGGCAACCCGACATCTGAGAACAATTCAAATGAAATCAACTTGAGTATTATTGCTAGTTGTATGTCTCCATTCTTGTTCATTGTTATGCATCTGCAGATACTTGTTTATGAGCTCATTTACTATGATATTGTCATATATTTGGTTACACTACTTGTGCTTATGCTCAATTAACAATGAAATGTCATGGTTGTCTAATTGGTTTGGAATTATTGTCTTAATAAAATTGCTAATACCGCAAAATTTACAACAATCCGGAAAACGATATTTAATGGCTTCTAGTTCCGATGTCGTTAAGCCTAAGGTATTTGACGATACGAGCTTTAAGCGCTGGCAAGCTAATACTAGACTGTGGTTAATAGACCTCAAATTATTTTGGGTCATCGCAAATCCCCCTGAAATTCCCATGGAAGTAGAGGCTGAAAAGCGATGGGAGGAAGCGAACCACTCAGCTCTAGCTAGACTGTTGGTCGTCATATCCAATAGGCTTTTTGATGTGTACTCAAACTTCACTTCTGCCAAAGCGCTATGGGATGAGCTTGAACTGAAATTTTCTGAAGAAAGCTATCTTAACTATAAGATGGTAGACGGTAGATCTGTATTGGATCAAGTCCATGAACTTCAGCTATATATCAGGGACTTGACTCAATACAACTGCAATCTGCCAGAAAGCTTTCAAGTGAATGTGATACTAGCAAAGTTGCCGCCTTCGTGGTGTGACTTTGTGACCGCTCGGAGACACATTAAGGAGCGACTGTTTCTCTCTGAGATGACAACTGCCATTAATGTGGAAGAACGGGCACGCGCTAGTAACAAGACTCCCATGCCTCAGGTTCAGGCTCATCATGTGGAGACCAAGAATGCCAGCAAAGGGGCCAAGAAGAAGATCAAAATTCCTTCCCAGACCAAGCCAAAGCAAATAAAAAAGAAGAAGGAGAATTTTATTTGCTTTGTTTATGAACTCCCAGCCACATTGCTCGCAGTCCGTGAACAAAGAACAGCGGACTGCGCCCTGACAAAAGGGGCCAAAAGGCCGTGGCAAATGTCGTACTGGTTGCAGCTAGTTCTGACGGGTATGTACTTAGAGCCTTTATGGCTAATCCATCAAATGACTAGTGGATTGATACAGGTGCTACACGCCATATTTGTGCTGATCACAGTCTATTCTCCTCTTTTCAGGGTCAAGGAGGTGGCTCTGTTTTAATGGGCAACGGTGCGGCTGCAACAATTCGAGGAATGGGGCAGGTCTGCTTGAAGCTTACTTCAAGCAAGACATTGCTTCTTTGAGATGTGCTGTATGTACCGGCAATGAATCGGAACCTCCTTAGTGGAGCTTTGCTTTGTAGACAGGGTCTAAAATTTGTTTTTGAATCAAATAAGGTCGTGTTGACCAAGTTCGAAACTTTTGTTGGGAAAGGATATGAAAGTGGCGGAATGTTCTGCCTTTCTATTTTAGATCTTAATAACATCTCTCTTTATAATGTATCTTGCAATAAAGTGGATGATATTTGGCATTCTCGTTTGTGTCATGTGAACTTTGAGGCTATTGTGCGGTTAAGCAAAATAAATTTAATTCCAAGTTATAACCATGAGAAAGGCTCAAAATGTGAAGTGTGTGTGCAAGCAAAGCAACCTTGAAAACCGTTTCATTCGACTGAGAGTAGAGACACTTTACCTCTTGAGTTTGTCCATTCTGATCTTTGTGAGATGAATAGTATTCTAACTAAAGGTGGAAAAAGATATTTCTTAACCCTCATAGATAATTCGACTAAGTTCAGTTACATTTACTTACTTAGATCGAAAGATGAAGCACTAGAACACTTTAAAATCTATAAAGCCGAAGTGGAAAACCAACTAGAAAGAACAATTAAACGACTAAGGTCGGACCGAGGAGGAGAGTATGTCTCCAAGGAATTCTTCCAATTCTGTGAAGAAAGTTAAATAATTCATGAAATTACTCCACTATATTCACCTCAATCAAATAGAGTTGTCGAACGTAAGAACCAAACAATTTGTGACTTGGTGAACACCATGTTATAAAGTTCTGGTATGTCGAACTCATGGTGGGGTGAAGCAGTTCTCACAGCTAATTATGTCCTAAATAGGGTTCCACCTCGCAACCGCGAGGAGACACCTTATGAAGGATGGAAGGGGAGAAAACCAAATCTATCCTTTCTTCGTACATGGGGATGCCTTGCTAAGGTTAATGTTCCATTACGGAAGAAAAGGAAACTTGGTCTGAAGACCGTTGATTATGTCTTTCTAGGTTATGCTCGAAACATCACGGCTTATAGGTTTCTAGTGGTCAAATCCGAGGTTAGTGACATTTCTATAAATGTCTTAATGGAATCTCGTGATGCAACATTTTTTGAAAATGTATTTCCTATGAGGACAAAAGAAGTCATTGTTCCTTCGAGTTCAAATGAACACTCTATTCCTCCTAGTATAGATGACATCGCTCCTGATATGGAGTTAAGGAGGAGTAAGAGGCAAAGGATTGAAAAATCCTTAGACGATGACTTTGTCACCTATCTCGTGGATGATGAACCACGAAACCTTTCAGAGGCATATGCATCTCCTAATGCGGAGTATTGGAAGGAGGCAATCCGTAGTGAGATGGACTCCATCATTGCTAACGGAACGTGAGAGATCACTGATCTGCCAGTTGGTTGCAAGCCAGTGGGTTGCAAATGGATTTTCAAGATGAAGAGGAGACCCGATGGTACTATTGAAAAGTACAAAGTCCGTTTAGTGGCTAAGGGTTTCACTCAAAAGGAGGGAGAAGATTATTTTGATACTTACTCCCCTGTGGTTCGCTTACCCACAATCCGTGTGCTTGTAGCAATAGTTGCCGCATGTAAACTCCATGTCCATCAAATGGACGTAAAGACTGCTTTCCTAAACGGAGAGTTGGATGAGGAGATATACATGAGTCAGCCAGATGGATTTGTGGTTAGCGGTCATGAAAATAAAGTGTGTCGATTGATTAAATCTTTGTATGGTCTCAAACAGGCCCCCAAGCAATGGCATGAGAAGATCGATAACACATTGACATCTGTCGGATTCTGTGTCAACGAAGCCGACAAATGTGTGTATTATCGGTTTAGAGGGGGCAAAGGTGTTATTCTGTGTCTATACGTGGATGACATATTGATGTTTGGGACTGACTTGGATGTAATCAATGAGACAAAGAAATTCCTCTTTGAAAATTTCGATATGAAGGATTTGGGTGAAGCTGATGTGATTTTAAACATCAAACTTCTAAAGGGTGAGAATGGGATTACATTATCGCAATCCCATTATGTGAATAAAATCTTGAACCATTTTGGGTTAATGGATTGTAAGCCTGTAGCCACACCCTATGATCCAAATGTCAAGTTGCATAAGAACATTGGACTTGGAAAAGACCAGCTAAGATATTCTCAGATAATTGGATCCCTAATGTATTTGACCAGTGCTACAAGACCTGACATCTCATATGCTGTAAGCAGATTGAGTCGGTACACGGCCAATCCATGAGATGATCATTGGATAGCACTTGAAAGGGTACTGAGGTATCTAAAGGGAACCATGAATCTTGGGATTCATCATTCTGGCCATCCGGCTGTCTTAGAAGGATTCAGTGATGCTAACTGGATCAGTGACTCGGATGAGATGAAAACCACAAGTGGATATGCTTTCACTTTGGCTAGTGGGGCTGTGTCATGGAAGTCCTCCAAACAGACTATCATTACACGCTCTACCATGGAGGCTGAATTAGTAGCACTCGATTCAGCAGTAGTAGAGGCAGAATGGCTCAAAGAGCTCATTTCTGACCTTCTTGTGCTGGATAAGCCAATTCCAGCAGTTCTTGTCTGCTGCGATAACCAGACTGTAATAGTCAAGGTTAAAAGTAGAAAGGACAATATGAAGTCCTCGAGGCATATAAAGAGAAGACTTAAGTCAACTCGGCATGCGAGAGAGGCGGGTGTTGTTTCTGTAGAATACATCCAATCTGAAAGGAACTTGATAGATCCTTTCACAAAGGGACTGTCCCTGTTAGAGGTTTCCAACGGTGGTAACCCATCCTGTAAGACTGGCGATCCCGTGAAACAGGCTCTGGGACAACTAAGCTATGTGGGAATCAGAAGCACAATCTCAAAGAGTTCCATTAGCTGCTGTGCTTATTCTGTATGAAAGGTTGAGCTAAAGCTCTTAATGAATTCAGTGCCTTATGGCCGGGAATTGTCCTACAGAATTTCCCGAAGAATTCACCTATGTGAGCTGACTGTGAGGTCGCGGCCCAGGAGAGTTTAGGCGTATACTCTCTAGTGAGCTCATGAATAGATACAAGGACATGACCGTAAAAGTCACGCTTCGAAAGAGGTGTGACTTTCTTTGCTTATCTTGTGTGTTACTAGAATGAAAACTCTCTAATCAAGACCTTGGATCAAGGCCTAGTCCTCCTTTATGCATGTGAGTCGTAGTTCTTTTAACTAAGCTTTGGTTCAAACCGCTTCGATACCTTGCTAAACAACAATATATAAAACAAGGCATTTCAGAATCTTTGGATTTGCCGAAATTTGAAGCAAATGGTGGGGATTGTTGGCAAATTTGTGTTTTCCTCCAAATTTCAGAATAGAAAAAAAATTGGTAGGCCAACTGGGCCGACTCGACCCATGTGACCAAGCCAGCCCAGCCAGCTCTGCCGGCGGAGGAAAAACGAGACAGCCTTGAGCTGCCCGTTGTGGACCGAGTATTGAGGGAACGGGATGAGGGCAGGAGAATTGGGAGGAGGCGGCGGCGTCGACCGCTTGGCTCGGATATGGAGACGAGGCCGTCACCTGCGTCGCCTGGTTGACTCCGGTGGTGGTTGCGCGTGGCCGGTGGAATTCGTTGCTCCTCATCGCCTCCCGAAGTCCCTTATAAAATGCCGCCCGCTGGCTCTCGGTGAGATCAATCCGATTCCCATCTTTGATCTGAATTTCACATAATCTGGTTGGAGTTCTTGTAGTGCTTCTAGTGATCCCTTGCTCGATCTGAACTTGATTCAACTTGTGGATGACCGCATTTGCGTGTAACCCTAGTTGAGTCTTGATTAGATCTTTGAGTCTAGGGTTTTTGCTTGTTGATCCTGGGAGCTGCACAAGACGAGAACATCCAGTTGTGCAGAACAATCTCTGTCCTCTTGAACCGATTGCGTGTGATTCTTTTCGGCTTAATTTGCTTGCGCTAGGTTCTGACCTGTGTGGTCTGTTCTTAGTGCCCGGCTTGTTCATCCCTCTCAGTCGAAGGGTTGATTCTGTGGCTTTGAGCAGTGTTTGCTGGCATCTCGGGTTCCTTGGTGAAGTGCCTCACCTGGGTATTGCGGCTTTGTATCTCCGGATCGATTGTCGGTGATTTCTGTAGCATTACAGCAGCAATATCGTTTTCTGGGACAGCATCTTTGACGTGCCTAGCCGGCTGCACTAACTTGGCCTGTTGGTGCTTTGTGAGTATTTCTATCATATGTGATTACTCAATTTCTATATTGTGCAAAGAGGCCAGTCAATCAACTTGGGTACCAATTTTGGGGCTAGTTGATTGCTTGGGGACCTTGTTTGTGGGGAGACTGTTGTTCTGTGAGGAATTGGGTTAAGGTAGATTGTTTGTGACAACGAAATTAACTTTCATAGATTACAATACTTGGTAGATCATTTGATTGATAACTGTGACTTGTAGATTCATACATTAGCTGTTCAATAGGCTTACTACAGTTCTGGTTTATTTTCGTTGGTAGCAGTCTCAGTCATTCATGCTATTGTCGTTACCTTCTGTCTAGTAAGCATAGTCTACTCTGGTTTACTCATGTATATCTACTACACTGTTCTAGATTATCAATTGATCAAATTCTAAAACTGCCAAGTATATAAACTGTTAATTGAGGTAAGGTTGTCACAAACAAATCTATATCTTGCCCTAGTGGCGAGGATGGCCTTTAAAGGCAACCCGACATGCGAGAACAATTCAAATGAAATCAACTTGAGTATTATTGCTAGTTGTATGTCTCCATTCTTGTTCATTGTTATGCATCTGCCAAGATAGTTGTTTATGAGCTCATTTACTATGATATTGTCATATATTTGGTTACACTACTTGTACTTATGCTCAATTAACAATGAAATGTCATGGTTGTCTAATTGATTTGGAATTATTGTCTTAATAAAATTGCTAATACTGCAAAATTTACAACATTAAGAACGTGATATTAGAGCCAGGTTAGTGTTTACCAGCGTTGCATTTGTGCTGTCCTCGTTGGCAAGCTCTTCCCGCTCATCTCTCTTGTGACTCTGGCCAGCTCCTCCGCTCGTTTGTGGCTGTCGCTTCGTCGAGGCCGTTGTCCGTTCTGGCCTTCGCTTCGGCTAGCTCTACTGCCATCTTTGCCTCGCTTGGCTACCAATGCAGCTCCCTCCTGCATGTGCGCCGCCTTGCCAGGCCGAATCCACGTGCTCCTGCCTTCGCTTTGGACTCAACGCCTCTACCCACTCTGGCACCACTACTCACCGGCAGCTTCATCTGGCCATCACTCCGCTCATCGAGGATCCCGCGCAAGATCGGTGGCTTCATCCGGTTGTCACATGGCTCACTGAGGATTCGACGCAACGTGAGAATCTCCTGTGTAGAGCCATTGCAGGCCGGAGTCAAAGCCAAGGAGCCAAGCCGACGAAGAGCCAAACTGAAACAAACAGAGCGAAAAATGTAGCCGGAGCTGATAAAGAGCTGAGCCGATAAAAGCCTAAAAACCGAAGCTCTAGTTTCGGAGTTGAAAGCTGGAACCAACTCTCACGAAGCCGGAGTTGGAGCCGAGAGCTAAATCCTGAGAACTAGAGCGAGAGTTGAAAAATAAAGATTAAAACCCGATTGAGGCAGGCTAGCTTCGGCCAGGCACTCAGGCTGGAGGAGGCACGTTGGGGATGGTGTCACCCAGAGCGACGGAGTGGAGTAGCTGAGCCGGAGGCGGTTCAGGCCGACGGTTGCGGGACGGCAGAGCAGAGGTAGCAGCATGCGGCGTTGACTGAGTGAGCCGACAGAAGGTCTCCCGAGAGGCAGCCGCGAGCAGTAGTTGGCATCGCGCCGGGGCGACGGGTGGAGTTCCTGTCGGCTGAAGGGAGCGAGGGCGATGGCAGATGTGGCCTAAAACGACAATGTGCTGCTGGGATCAAGCTCCACAGGTGGTGGAGATGGACCCTCTCCGGATCCGACCAGTGGTGACGGTTGCCAGATCCGGTGCGGCTTGGAGAAGATGGATCAGGCGCTGACGGCTGAGGGATGGAAGATCCGGCTATGCTGCTGCTTCTAAAATTACGGCCAAGAAGAAAAAGGTGGCCGCCCCAGGAGAGAAGATTGCTCCTTCCGGGGCCAGCAGCGCCAGCAGTGGAAGGGTGGAAGCTAGGAGAAAACTTAAGGCTCTGATACTATGTTATGAATAACACTTGTATTCAATATGAGGCTAGGAGGCTAGAATATATAGAGTACATGAGGGTACAAAAGAAAAACATATGTAAGGCAACACCTAAATAAGGAAAATTTATATAAGGATGACAATATCTGTACGTTAACCAAGCTAGTGCATGTCTTCAAGCTCCTTGGAACTGGACCATTGAACATATTCGAAGAGATATAGAAGAATCGGTGTCTGCCACCTATACATATATTTGCGGGCAGAGGTCCTGAAAGGAAGCTATCAACTAGGCCAATAACAACTATCCTTATAGCGCCGAGAATTCCCGGCCATTGAGCCCACCCACGTCACCCCCCTCACAAATAAGCCCTCCGGAAAATTAAAAATTATGTTTAAGTCCTTTTGACGATTTTTTAATAAAATAGATCTGAAAAATATCAAAATTACGTTTAGGTCCCTCCGTGGTTTACGTTTAGGTCCTTCCGGTGGTTTTTAGTAGAGCGGACCCCGGAAAAAAATAATTTATATCTCTCTACAGTTAAAACAACACTTATAGCGCCGAGAATTTCCGGCCATTGAGCCCACCCACGTCACCCCCCTCACAAAAAAGCCCTCCGGAAAATTAGAAATTATGTTTAAGTCCTTTTGACGATTTTTTAATACAATAGACCTGAAAAATATCGAAATTACGTTTAGGTCCCTCCGTGGTTTACGTTTAGGTCCTTCCGGTGGTTTTTAGTGGAGCGGACTCAGGAAAAAAATAATTTATATCTCTCTCTGATTAAAACAACACAAATTTGTGAAGGTTTATAGCGGCTTATAGATTCACGACGGGTTCTAACACGGTTTTCTAAAAAAATACATATTCGTCAAAGGTCTATAGTAGCCCATAGATTCGCCGACGGGTCACTACTACAGATCAGGCCTTCCATACCGGTCCATCGGTCCGATTGATTTGAGCGATTGATGAGAGGCTTCAAGCAGTTCATTGGCTACAGGACTATCGTGGGCTTTTACGGTTCGGTTACGTAACACGATCGATGTTCTCATCGATCGGTTAGTATTCGAACCGTACTAAAGGTATATATTAGTCGGTTCGTAATACTAACCGATCGATAGAACATCGATCGGTTCAGGTTACTTAACCAGATCGATGAGGGCTTCAAGATCGTTCGTGTTACTAACCGCATCGATGCCTCGTTGAGGAAAGTTCAAAAGGAATGCATATTCTATATATATCAAGACGCGATGGTGGGTGGGTTGGTTAGAAGGGTGAGGCCGAGTCACGAGGTTCGTGTTCGAGTCTTGGGTTCACCATATTTTTAGACCGTAGGAGGGCTTTAGTCGGTTGAGAAACCGACTAAAGGTCTATACCTTAGTCCCGGATGGATTGTCGGTTTGAGCAGCCGACTAAAACCGCTACTAACCGACTAAATGTCGTTTCCCTGGTAGTGGGTCCTAACAGCGGTTTTTTCAAAAAAAAATACAGATTCGTTGAAGGTTTATAGCATCTCATGGATTCGCCGATTTGTCCTACCGACCCATTTAAAAAAAAAGAACGAAAACCGAAAATACAACCAAATTCTTCAGATTTTTCACGCTACATCGTCGCGCGCGACGCGGCGTAGCGCATTATTTTTGCTAGTGTAAACTATGCTTGTGAGATTTCCATATTCCCGAGGAAGCGAACCAGTAAATTGGTTACTGTTCATGATCAGATATTGGATGCCTTGTAAGTTTCCGAGACTTTTCGGTATTTGGCCAGAAATTTGATTCTGATCCAAAGCCAACATTTGGAGCATCACCAGATTGCCAATTTCATGGGGGATGGAATTGGTTAGATGATTTTCATTAAGCATTAGTGTTACTAGCTTGGTAAGGTTGTTGGCCAGGATCAAAGACCGGAGATTTAATAGGGTGCCTAGTTCTGGGGGGTGTTGTTCCTGTAATTTTGGGTGTGTTTGGTAGGGTCCCAGCTCCACCAGATTCGTGGATCTGGTGGAACTGGATATTCCTAACTTCACAGATCCGTGGAACTGGAACTGTGAGTATATTAAGAGTGTTTAGATAGATCATCTTGTATATATTTTAGACCAAAAATATACACTTAATTCACTTTATTTTAGGCTACAAGTTTTAGATCTCAGGTGAAGCTGGAATTTGGAGTTTGCCTCGCAAAGTGATTTCGCCTAGTTCCGGGGGAATGGAGCTGTGATATCATTTTCATGTAGAGAAAGATCGTTTAGCATAGTGAGATTGGCTAAACAGATTGGAATTGCACCTGTGAGTTTATTACTGTTAAGTTCAAGACCTTGTAAGTTGACGAGCTTGGCGAGTTCTGGAGGTACAGCCGTACAGGTGTTAAGAGATATGTTCTAGATTCAATCATAGATATGCTTATATTTCCTTATATTCATGATTAATTATTTATTCGTTAAATATTGTCATTATTATTTATTAGTAAGTATGTGACTTGTTTGTAAAACTCTATATACGACTTTGTTATGATTACTCTAAAGTGATCTCTAGTCGATGAACATATGAGAACACATAATTAGACTAGTATATGTATTGATTGACGATCATGTTTCACGAGTCATAGATATGAAGATATCAAACCAATAATATAGACACATGTTAGAGAACATAGAGTTGGATCGATCCATCTTCAAACACTGCAAGAATGTTGTAATCTTCTTGTCAACCGTTAGTCTCATATACAATATATATACTATATCCTTAGACTTGAGGTTGGTGCATGTACTCGAGATGTGTAATGACTTATTTAAGGGGTTGCCAAACGCTACTCCGTATCTGGGTAGTTATAAAGGTGGCTTTCGGGTTTGTCATGAAGCATGCTATGAAGCACTGTCGATTAAGATGGGATTTGCCCCTTCATTCAACATGAGAGATATCTCTAGACCTCTCGAGTGGTCGGATTCCGGAAATGCATGGCCATACTACTTGCGGTTAAAGAATTAACCGTAGTTGGGGATTGCAAGTCATGTGATCGAGAAAGAGTGGTTGAGCTAACTAAACAAGGATGTCATGTACTCGCCTTGAGTTTGATCGATATCATGAGGCAAAGGGAAATACATATAATTAAGCATTGTTTAGGTTAGTTCGATGTGATCTTTACATATACTCGGGAGTTGGCACGTCCTACTAGGGACCGATATCGATTAATGGTCGAGTAAGTGTACTTGGGCTATGTCTAGGTATACATGAATATATAGGATCGCACGTTTATAGGGTTGGGATTTAATTCGGATAGTGATATGAATTCTGTTGGGTTTTAAGTTCCTAACGGGCCTCTAATGTAGAGCCCATTATAAGGGGGTATTTATTTAAAGGGAGGGGGTGTTGGCTTAAGGGTTATGATGTATAGTAAGAATTTGGAATTGAAGAAACCCTAGTCGCCACCCCTCCTCCACCCATAACTGCACAGCCGGCGTTAGTACTTCGGCGCGTGGTGTTCTTACCCCGTACGTGTAGATACCTTGAAGGCGTTGCTGCAAAACTTCAACACTAAGACGATCCGTAAATTGCGACAGTTACAAGGAGCTGTTGGAGGAGGCACGAGGCTAGTACGACATCTGCACCACCATGCTACATCGACTCTACTTCCGCACGGGTCTGCGCGTTTAGTGGTAATTTTGTGATTTCTAACTTGCAGTGGTTCATTAGTTAAGTGGTAGAAAATTTTGATTTTATGTTGAAGTAGCCTATCTGTTTTCCAACAATAGGCCCTGACATTTCATTACCAAACAGATAAAAAAAAATTAGCTGGTCAGATTTCCAAAAAATTGTAGGTATCTCACCGCCTAAAGTGGTTTTGCTTGACTGTAAAAGCTGTAGGTTGACAAGCTTTCTATCTCCTTTGGAATTGGACCTGAAATCATGTTTGAATCCCAAGAGCAAATGTTGAGCGGGATCTGACAGTGCATTGAGCATAGCTGTAGTGGTGTATGTGGGTCCACAGCATAGTAGAAGAGAAGATGGTGCCCTCTGGTGCTATGTCGAGGAGCGGTGATGCTGACGACATGGCATCACCGAGGCTAGCAGCCAGAGGCTATGACAACATTGAGGCTCCATGCGAGGTGGTGGCGAACAGCGCGTCATGGTTCTATGGTGATGACACACCAAAGATCAACGTTTTGAAGCCGTTGGTGATGGTGATGTTTATCTTCCTAAGATGAGATGGTCATGCGATGACGTGAAACCATCCTCAGTTGAGATTGTAGGAGATGAGTCTGGGACGTTGAGGGGATATGTTCGTCGTCCTAAGTTGAGTTCGTTTGAGGTGGGTCTGAGATGTTGAGGAGATGTGTTCGCCATCTTGAGTCAAGTTCGTTGAAGATGAGTCCTGCACGTTGAGAAGATGCATTCACTATGCTGTCTCGAGTATAAGTTAGGCAAGTCGTAGTTCAGACCGATTGCCTCAATGAGTTAGAGTCTACAAATCTTGATTAGGGGGGAGATTGATGGAAAGTAATCAAGGCTTGCGGAAACTATTGACTTGTGTCGTGCAAGGCAAGTAAAGATCAAGATGCAATCGGTAATCGGATCAAATTAGTTAGCTTGTTTTATTAATTAGTCTTTCTAAGTTTAATTGTTGTCTTGGTTAGTAAGTTGATTGGATGGTCTGTCCATTATAAATGGGCATATATCTCATGAGTTTGATAGAAAACAATAGAAAAAAAAAAAAAAGATATCAAGTTGTGGCGATGTCGAAAAAATCTCTCTGTATGCTATTATGTTCTTCATCGTCTTTATGTACGTGTGTTCACGATGAAACCAACACAAGGTACATGATGCGTTGGCTTGTGCGCATAAAAACTCGGAGAAACTCACATGGTAAAACGACTCGACGATGCCGCCTGCACTGTGACAAAATCAAGGCCTTCCCGCGATGTCTTGGAGTGATATGTGGAGCTGGGAGAGATGGAGCTTGTTGAAGTCGGCCTTGATGGATGCGTAGCACTTTGTCGCTATGTACTTGCTGTTGTGGTCGCTGGCCTGGCAGTCGGTGGTGCTCGAATCTTCCTAATGAAATAGAGTGGCTCAAAAGAAGCCTATCATCTTGGTATCCATAGCTACGTTTATTCAGTTATCCTCTAATATCCCAGCTTATGTGTTAATCTAAAACTATGTTGAACCACTTATGTATCTAATGTACAGTCAAATATTTCTATGGGTATAATACTACTCATATTGTAGTTGTTAGCTTGCAGGAGCAGGGTCCTTTTATAAACCAGCAGATTCAGCCTGTAATGGATCATTTGTGCTTGTATGATGACTTATAGTGTGAGTTGCCAGAACTGATGGCCATGCTCATTTGGCCTCCATTGTAAACTGAATCTGATTACCAAGCGGGATTTGTGACATTTACAACGTGTGATGGTGTTCACAATTTCTGCATTCTGAGTGTGATGCTTTCAGGGTGCTGAAGGTCCCTCAGGATTCTTCTGGCCGAAATGGGATCGATGCTGATTGCATGATTTTTGGTACTTGTTGGTGGTTTGCCCTTTGCGTTTCATCTCAATTCTGAGCAAGGAAAATGATGGAAATACCACCCCACAGGAGTCCGAATCATCGTAGGTGGTTTTGCCCTGTCCATACTTGCATGATTATCTATGCTTGTATAGGGAGGGTTCCAAAAATCATCGAAAATCTCTTGATTTTCATCCTTATCGACACGGTACGATATCCAAAATTTTTTGTGATTTTTGCCCTTATCGATGCGGTATGATATCCAAAACCGCTTGATAAATCGGTCCAATTTTTAAAAATAAAAAAATTCAAAAAATATTGAGAAATTTTATGCGACGTAAACCGGTGGAAAATTGGTGAAAATCATCGATTTTCGATGAAAATCGTTCAAAAATTGCTTGCCGGAATTTCGATTGCTTGGTCGTTTTGCGCTAAAAATTGACTGAATTTCGGTGAAAATCGCTCAATTATCTATGAAACCGGTCGATTTTTGATTTTTTTTTTACCACCGAGTTCAAAGTGTTATGACTTTGGTATTCATGTGATTTCTAACGATTCTCGAGTGATTTTTGGTACCGATAGTGATAGTGATTTTTGAATTGAAATCGCGATTTTGTAAACCCTCTTTGTAGGTGGCATGGCTTGCCCTTTTAGATTAGTAACATATTCCAATCATTGCCAATTTGAAAGCCAGACATGACTGAAACACCATCCCACGTGACTCTCTAGCCACCAACATAATCGACAAAACAAGCAAGCTGTGTCTGGACACAAGCCTTTTTTGACTAAATTATCTCTGGCTTACTTTTTGTTACAAGCTACCAGCAAAGAAAAGAAGTGAAAACTAGGAGGCACACAACTTTCACACTCCAGGAACATGCACAATTAAGAAGTACCACACCAAGTCACCAAGAGTCATGCACACAATGCCACACCAAGAGGGATGCTCATCTTGCCTTGAAGGGGGTTCATCTTCCGAAGCTGAGCAGAGAGGTTCATCTTGCCTTGATGGGGGTTCATTTTGCGAAGCTGAGGAAGGAGGTTTATCTTGCCTTGAATCAGCAGCAAGCGGCATGAACAAGATGAGGAGGAATATCAAACTCCAAGAGGTGTTCCAGGCCGGGCAAGACGGCGAGAGATCCCACCGCGTGGTAGACTGCCATGTATTGCTGGAAGAGATGGAGACTGTCGAAGTCAGCCATGGTAAAGGCTCAGTGCTCGGTGGCTATGTACTCGCCGTAGTGGATGCCGGCCAGGCAGTTGGTGGAGCTGCAGTACAGGGCTTCTTCCCAATCAAGTGAAGTGGCTGAAAAGAAACCTATCATATTGGCATCCATAGCTACGGCTCTTCAGTTATCTTCGAATATCCCAATTTCTATAGCTATGTTGATAGCCAAACATTTTTGTGGGCTATACTCATATTGCAGTTCTCTGAAAAATCAGCTTGCAGGAGCAGGACCCTTTTATAAACCAGCAGAAACATCTTTTCTATTCACCCTACATCATGAGAAGGTCACTTCATTTTGTACAAAGTATCATGTTCATGCTAGATTTGTGTCAACCTGTCTGCAAATAAAGCATGATGAAGATCAGTAGCATAGTGTTGCACACGCATGGGGACAACTGTAATAGGATGTAGCAACCAGCTGCTACATTGATCGTCCTTCGCTAGGGCTATGCAGAATGCTCTTATCACTCCTTAGAGCATATAAATCTATAGGTGCTCTTAGAGCAAAATTTGCAAACCTAGAGATGATTTGTTTAATTACACCAGAGGACGCACACTCACGCTCACCTGACTAACACCATACCAAATGCCCACACACACGCTTAGGACTCAAGCAAACTTCACTAGAAAAACCCTTTGATCTATCATGTATCTCAAGAAGCGCACACGCTTTTTCACGGAAGCACACACCTGTGTTGGGTGAGTGAGGCGAACCAACCTGTTAGTTCTCATTTGCGAAATTTATATTGTGATGATTAATTTAACAACAATTTAATATATGTGTGATGATTTATTTGACAACAATATTTATTATGAAATAAGGTACTGCGAGAGTTTGTTTTATTTGTGAAAGGAGATGCAGCGCCGGCAACAGAAAGTGCAACGCAGGGACGCGAGATGCACGTTGCAGTGCAGGCGGACACAGATGGACGTACACTACAGGTCGGGGAGAATCCGCGCAGGTGGCGCGCAGCCCGAGGGAAGCACACGCGAAGGTCGCAGAGGTGCAGGCGCAGCACGCGAGGTCGCAGAGGTGCAGGTGGCACGCTAAATCGCAGGAGTGAGAGCGCAGACGCGAAAGTCGCGGGTGGTGCAGCGAGTTGGAATGCGTAGAGGTCTACATAGACGGATGACGTAGTGTGATGGCCAGCGGGCCATGCAGATGAACAAGTCATGCAAGTGCGGCAGGTGGGCCGTATGTATGCATATATGAATTTTGGGTTGTGCACATATAATTGGGCGGTACGGAAGAAACGTCTGGATTTTGCGTGCTACAGTAATCCGCGAAGGATTGTAGACGTAACCGAAGCGGTCACGTTTTCCTTGCGCCGTTGGAGTTGTTTCCGAGTCGAACGGACGAGCTCTCTCGTGAAGAATAAAAGGAGAGTCGCACGGAAGAACAGGTTGCTATGTAGCGAGAAAAGAGAGGCCGCACAAAGAAATTGTAGAAGAGAGAATAGCAGGTAGCTCTGGCGGCGGAACCGAAGACGCGAAAGAAAAGTCGAGCGGCAGCCGCAGGACGAGCGAAGGAAATTCAGTGCTACAGTGCACGAAGCTACAGTGAATCGGTGTACTGCAGATGGACGTGAGGTTGAGAGAGAACAGGAGATCAGAGAGAGATGAGCATCATTGTAAAAGGAACTCATATATCCGTTTCGAATTATTGAGTAAGTATGAGTTCTGGTATTTGATCTGTTTTCTTTCTCTAGCAGATTAATTTATATTTATGCATGCGTATTTGTCTTGATCTACTATTCAAATTAAAACACAAAAAAATTAAGTTTTAGATGTTAGTTTGCATCAATTCACCCCCTCTTGGTGCGCCTCGATCCTACACAACTCTAGGATCAAACCTGGGTGGGCTGCACGATGGAAGAGTTAGCCACCCAAGCATAGCTCGGTCCTCAAAACTCGTCATGATTTTGACTAACGCGACTTGCTATTCTCTCCTCGTGAATTGCGATTCTTCATAAAGTTTGTTTTGTTTGCAAGATTTACGCATTGTAATCACAATCAACCTAGTCATCCCACAGCCACAACCTAAGGGCAGTATAATAACAAAATCAACTGTTTATTCCATCTTCTATTCATATCATCTAGAGTAAATACTAAAGCCAACTTATACAATAGTTATCTCTAAAAGTTGACTCTAGATGCTATGCATTAACTATCTCTTCTCTCTTATACATAACTAATCTACCTATGCTCTCGTGCAATGCTTACTACTAAATAAGAACCAGCTTTCTTCTCTCTTTCTTTCGCACTCTTCCACATAAAACGAAACTGATGTGGACATGCTAAAAGTAAGTTAAGATGGTCTTATTGTACATGCCCTAACGGACCAAGATGACTTCATCCCGCACCACGTAGCAAGCGCTGAAGTACCTAGGGGTACCCTAGCCATGGGGATGGTGGGGCTACATCGTCCTAGGTGTGCATGTCGCCGTCGTTGTCGCAAGCCTAGGGGAAGGATAATAGGGTGCATTTGAGTGTTAGGATGAGATATAGTTATCCAGTCTAAATGGATGGAGTCATACAGATGGCTATTTAGTTGGGTGGATAAGGATAAATCAAAATTTTGTTTATTTGGATAGATGGGAATGGATAAGATGAGCTTATTTTTTGTTTGGTTGGATGGCTCAGGATGGATGGGCAAGTTGTAATCAAAGTTTTGAATTTTGATTTGAAATTTTAGACAAAATTTGATGAAAATTTAATTTTTTGGATAAACTTGAATTTTTGGACAAAATTTGATCAAAACCTGAATTTTCAGACAAAATTTAAATTTTTGGACAAAATTAACAATAACTTCACTACTACAGAACCGGCTACCACAAGCGGGTCGTAACCCCCTTTAGAAGCGGTTTTATAACCGCTTTAAGCAACGCGTGTGATACCCGTCGGGTATCTGGCGGTTCTCAACCGCTGTCTTTGTGGCACGTAAGCGGTTGGGAAGGTGTCCAGAAGGCGGTGAAGCCGCCACGTGGGGACTCCTGGCGGTTCGTGTTACAAACCGCTTGTTACAAACCGCTTGTTGAATGAGGATGTGAGGAAGGATGGAGACGATCGGAAAGCACAAGGTGTCAATTTTTTGGTTCGGGCCTCCCAGTGGAATAACAACCTCGTCGATGGAATTTCACGGTTAGTCTTACCAACTAGAGGTCCTAAGGACTGGGTGGGCTCAGGCGTTGTGAGAGAGTTTTTCGATTATATGTATTATAGAATATGCTCGTGGGCACAGTGGGCATACGGTGTTTTTGTATATCGCTTTTGACCATAAAATTAAATATGAGTGGAGGAGTTTTTGTGCAATTAAATATATATTACATATGCATACTCATACACATGTTCACAAGCTAGATCACTACACAAAAAACAAACTTAATAGTGTAAAAAATGGACAAGTACATACACGCAACCGACGTTTACAAGTTTGAATGATTAAAAAAATGATTATCAAACTCATTTCTTGCATCGTCACTCTTTATGTCCTTGGTCGACGTGGATGTCGTCATCGGTTCAGCGATGTTCAACGCAGAAACCTTACGTGGAACTCGCCATTTGGAGATACAACCTCGCCGACAATGAAGCCGATGAGTTGTTCTTGGAGTCGCGCAGACCGATAAGGCGGAGCATGTTAACGTGCTTATCGATGTTAGGCGAACAATTAATTAAGCGGGAAGTATATAAATATCCAATCACATGCAATTAATTAAAATGTAAGTTGTAGCTAATAAATTGACATGCATATCTGAACCTCGGCATAATGTTCGACTCATCGCCATGGATAAAACTTTGAATATAGTGGAACACGTAGTAGCCACATAAGTTGTTTCGGTAGTATGGCGTTTAACCTTCACGGGAGAAATTTCAGAATATCAGATGAAGAACTGATATGGCGCATGTATATTAATAATAGTTTTTGTAGTACGTACCTGAGTACTTACTATGACTTCGAATTCTTTCTTGAATTCTCCTTTTTGCTTCTTCTTGAACGTTGCAAATGTCCTGTTAAGGACGTTAATAAACCATTGGTATTTTTGGACTGGATTTCTTCTTGAGTCATGAACTATAATCCTGCTGTTGTCAAGCTCGATGACTAGAAGGATCCAGAAACCTATTCGTATATTGCAACATATGCGTAAGTAGCTAGTCGTACTATCAATGACTTAAGAAATACAAGAACAAGAGGTTTGTGAGAACATGTACTTGAAGTTGAAGGGCAGAAGTATGTACGGTTTGTAGTGCTGTTTCAACATTGCATGCAAAATGTATGCCTCAACTAGCGGTTTTTGCTGGTCGTATGACCAGACTTTCTCGTTGACAATCTCTGGGTCGATGAAGCCAATGTTCTATTTGCCCAGTTTTTGCGTGACCAGGACATCGATGGAAGCCTTCGTAGCTCTAAGCTCTTCCTCCAATCGGCCCACTCTACCCTGATCTCTCCTCTTGCTTCGCCCCGGCCTCAGAATCGCTTGAGTCTTTGGCAAAGTCGTGCCTCCATGGCACCTTCCCGAAACCTCGTGTCCGTCTCGGGTGCTCAGGGTTTTGGAGGGCATATGTTAGCTCGTCATTCTCCCTGTCCGTCACCAAGGATCCTAACCGAGTCTGCTCGATGGCTTGTACAATCCTTTCACCAACATTTTGGAGGGCATATGAAGACAAGATTGTTGAGAACAATTCGAGTTTGAAAGCATAGTATCATAAAAATCAACGAAGTATATTTTTTGTCCCTCTAACTCTTGCATTGGTTTAATTTAGGTCCCTCAAGTGAAACGGACTAAAACGAGATTCCAAACAAAGCCATGCATGCTTTTATTTTTTTAATAGTTGTATAAATATTAAAATATGAATGAAAGATATATATATATATAGTGATTATTTACCTCTTCGTTTATTTCAATATTTATGCAATTTATATTGAAAGGAAAATCACTAAATCAGTGCTCCCATCGTAGTAATAATCACTCGTGTGAAACAAGTACAACCAAACGATAGTACCGCAATGATAGACAATGATAACAACTAAAACGAACTCAAGACGCATCTTACCGAAGTCATCGACACACCAAAGACACAATGACGCAAGCGCTCACGTACGCAATTCACTAATTCATTAATAAGTCACTGTAATATGAGGATTCAGTTTCTGTTTTTTTTAATAAGGAAGATTCAGTTTCTGTTTTTTTATAAGGAAGATTCAATTATACAACAAACTGAATAGTGCAATACATATTCAATGTTGACTTTTGTCATGTACATATAATAGGTAGACCAAGTTCTAAAAAAAAGCATTTCCATGTCACCCCCAACCAAGCTTGCAAGGCACCCCAAAGAAAATATCTGCATTATCATGGAGTTGTAGAATACCTAAAAGCTTAAATTGGCAGTAAGGAAGTAACGCATCCCCAAAGAAAATATTTGCATGTGTTACATTTTGCTTTAACATCCTAGACTATGCTCAATAGTAGTTTACACAGCTACACCAAGCGCACTTCTGAAAGTCCAAATAAATGGCACATAAGACCCAACAAGCTTGTTTCTCACGTTCATCTTAGAAATAAGGCTGCTAATCACAGCACAGCATAAACACTAGGTATACAAACATATATACAGCACAACATAAACACTAGGCTGCTAATCCTTGTGGGCATTTCACCGAACACCTTGTGGGCATGAAAACAGAGAGAGCAGGAGGGTGCGTTTTGCCAGGTACCTAGGCCCTCCGGTCTTCTCGGGTGGAATGGCGGGCGGTGTGGAGCGGTGGCAGAGGAGGTCCTTGGAGAGGTGGCGTCGGCGCGGGGTCTCGACAGAGGCGGCGGCACTGAGACTTAGAAAATTTGGGGTGTGAGCTAGGAAGCGCGGGGACTTAGAAAATTTTGGGTGTGAGGAAGAACGGGCAGTATCAACTTTATATAGGGCACCCACTTCTACAAGCGGTTGGTAATAAGAACCGCTTGTAGAAGTGCTCTACAAGCGGTTGGTATTATCAACCGCTTGTAAAGAGGACTTCTACAAGCGGTTAATATTACTAACCGCTTGTAGAACGCATGGATGGGCGGGAGTGGGAAAGGCCCTATGCAAGCGGTTAGTATTATCAACCGCTTGTAGAGCGCAAGTTACAAGCGGCTATTAATACCAACCGCTTATAAAAGTGCTGACCGGATAATATTCAAAACAATATGGTGCCCATATCGTTCGATAAGATCTCTTCCTCCCCCTTGGCTAGCGCGTGGCGTTTGAGTGTGCGGGCTCGTCCACCCCGGTTCGAACACGCCGCGCCTTGCCATTCTTTTTTTTTTATTGCGACTTTCTACAAGCGGTTGTTACTAAGAACCGCTTGTAGAAATACCTCTAGCGGTTGGTAATACAAACCGCTTAGAGAATCTACAAGCGATTAATATTACGAATCTTGTAGAGGTACTTCAAGCGGTTTATATTACAAACCGCTTGTAGAAGTGGGTAGAGCTTTAATTTTCTAAGTTCCCACACTCTTCCACACCTTCAAATTTTCTAAGTCCCCGATCGCCTCCTCTCTGTCGCGCGCGCCACAGCCACCGCCGATCTCACCGACGCCCCCCAGCCAATCCACCCGGAGGACCTAGGTAGCCGGCGAAACGCCCCTCCTGCTCTCTCTGTTTTCATGCCCACACGGTGTTCAGTGAAATGCCTACAAGTAGTTTTGTTGATATGTTGATGTTTGAGTAATGAAAAAATATTGTTGATGCTAATTTGTTTCACTCTTTGTGCTTGAAATACTTCTTGTGATTCGGATGAGATTGGAAAGGTTTAAATTTGAAGCTATTAATTCATGTCGACGGCTTCATCAAATGGCGAGACGAAGAGACAACTAGAGGCATTGCGGATGAAGCTATCGTGTCCTCGATGCGGAGATCCTGTAAATGTGTTCACCTCCCATACATCCAAGAATCCATCCCGAGTGTTCATGAAGTGTTCGAATATGTCGGTAAGTTTTTGAAGTTATTCATTTGTTCATATTCCGTGACTTTCACCTTCCGTTCCATTCTTTCTGTTTGAAGGGCACAGCATGTCGGTATTGGCAATGGGCTGATAAAGCCGGCCATGGTGTTGAAAATCTTGCAATGCAAATTGCTGCATTCCAAGAAGATTTGCTGCCAAATGATGATGGCCTACGGGCTGTAACATTTAATCCTGTTGCAAGCCAGAGAGATGCACATCCGACTGCTTCTGATGATAACAAGAGTATTAAAAAGCTAGAAGAAAGGATGGAAAGAGTAGAGGACATGCTAAAGAAATTAGTTAATATAGCTATCATTGTAATGTTGCTCCTTTTATATGATGTACTAGGTAAGTAGCAGTAGACAACCTATGCTCAAATTATTGAAAGCTTGTATGTCAGTTGTGTAAATTTCACACTGCTTTTGGGGTTTTTGTATGGGAATTTATGAGCTAAGTATGCTAAGCTGAATTTCTCTTTGTATGTTTGTAATTTCCTTTTTTAGGTATGCTAAAATTTATGCAGTCCTTTCATAGAGTGGATATAAATCACAGAATAAATGTCATTTGTATTAAAAGTGAACTGAACAAATGAATAACTTGTAGAAATAATTTTCAGGCTTTGTTCTCATTTTAAAATTTGTACAAATGGTTTTCAGGCTTTGTTTTCATTTTAAAATTTGTAGAAATAATTTTGTAGAAATTATGTACAAGCAATGTTAAATATCAACATATCAACATGATCATATGGAATAATTTGTATACAAGTAGTACATCTTAAGTCTTCATCTTTACAATTGTTCCTTCGTTATGATCGTGACGTATGTAAGGAGCATCGACATCACTGTCACGCAGGACGTTTATGTCGACATCAACTATAAAGGGAGGGAGCTCGTCGAACTGGCCATACTCTTCCTCGTCGGTGATGTTCTCAACTCCTACAATCCTTCGTTTGCCTTGGAGAACCACATGTCGCTTTGGCATTACCTTTTGCTTGTCCTTCTTCTTTTTAGGTTTGCTTGACATGTCCATTACATAGAAGACCTGGATCACATCATTCGCGAGAACAAACGGTTCGCGCCTATAGCCGACTTCTGTGAGATCCACGGTTGTCATGCCATATTTGTCGACCTTCACACCGTTTGGAGTCAGCTTGACCCATTGGCACTTAAATAGAGGGACCTTCAGAGGTCCATAGTCGAGCTCCCATATTTCTTCTATGAAACCATAATATGTGTCCAACTCCGCATTTGTTGTCTTGGCGTCTATACGGACAATCATTGCTCGTTGGTGCTCCTGTTATCCGGGATCCGGTGTAGAATGTGTAACCATTGATCTCATACCCCTTGAATGTCACGATTTCTTGTGATGGTCCCCGGGCCATGCGTTGCAATAGTTCATTGTTTGACCCTTCCTCAAGGATGTACTTCTGTAGCCAGCTGCCGAAAAAATCCATGTGCTTCAGGGTTATCCAACTCTCTGTCTTCCCTGTGAACTTGCGGCGAGGACACTCTTGTCTTTGAAGGACATAGGGGCAACTATAGTTGATTGCTTGAGCGATGAAATGTGCTTGCTTGAATGCAACAAGATCATTGCATGCAACTGCTTGCCTTCCTATTGTCCCTTTGCCCCGTAGCGTCCCCTCGTGTTGTAATATGGGGACGCCGATAGGATTTAGATCATTCATGTAATCAACACAAAACTCTATCACCTCCTCCGCCACGTAGCCCTCGGCAATGCAGCCTTCGGGCCTTGACAGATTACGGACGTACTTCTTGAGGACACTCATTTACCTCTCGAAAGGAACATGTTGTACATGATACATTGGTCCGAGGATACCTATCTCCTTGACAAGGTGAACGGTGAGATGAACCATGATATCAAAGAATGCAGGAGGAAAGATCATCTCGAGGCTAACCAAACTTTGTACCACATCGCCTCCAACTTAGGCGGTTTAGCTGGTTCGACAACCTTTCGCGAAATGGCGTTCAGGATGGAACATAGCTTTGTGATTGTCCCCGCACCCACTCAGGCAATATACCTTTTGATACCAAGGAGCAATCTGTGTCATCAACACAAGGCGATCATGTGATTTTAGGCCTTGGAGTTTGTTCTCTTCGTGTTTACGAGTCTCTTTACATTTGAGGAGTATCCGAAAGGACCTTCACACTGTTCAAACACTCAATCATGCTTTTTTCTCTTCCTTGCTTGGAGTGTAGCTCGCAGGATGTAGATAAAGTTGTTTTGTCCCTTCTTTGTTTTTCGGATGTAGGTCACTCCTCACCTCCATGTCTTCAAGGTCCTTCCGAGCTTGCAGTGTATCTTTCGATTTGCCGTACATATCTATGTAGCCTAGCAGGTTCAAGCAAACATTCTTCGTGATGTGCATGAAGTCAAGCGAGTGACGAACCTCCAAAACTTCCCAATACGGCAGGTCCCAAAATATTGATTTCTTCTTCCATATGGGTGCATGACCATCCTCGTTAAACGCATGTATGCTTCCAAGACCCTTCCCAAATACTACTTTTAGATCCTTTACCATAACAAACACAAGTCGCCCATTACGATCTTTGAGGCTTAACATGAATTTCTATTCCCTAAATTAAATCGCTTTTCCACCTCAAAGCATGACTGCCAGAAGAAACTGCGGTGGCCCATGTACACACACTTCCGAGAGTTTTTCGGTACATGCAATTCCGTTTCATCTATGCCTTTGGTGCGAGCTTTAAACCCTTTGACAGTTTGGTAGGACAGTTCCGAGAGCGAGCCAATCGTTGATTGTTACAAACAACAATGCACGCAGGTTGAAATACTCTCTTTTGTACTCATCCCAAACCCGTACACCATCCTCCCACAACTTCACAAGGTCTTCAACCAATGGTTTCAGGTAGACATCGATGTCGTTTTCAGGTTGCTTCGGGCCTTCGATCAACAATGGCATCATGATGTACTTCCGCTTCATGCACAGCCATGGAGGAATGTTATAGATGCAAAGCGTCACGGGCAGTGCTATGGATCTTTGCTCAACCGACCGAAAGGATTTATCCCATTGGTGCTCAACCCAAACCTTATGTTTCTGACCTCATTTGCAAAGTTCGGGTAAGTCCGATCGACTTTCCTCCACTGCGAGCCATCTACAGGGTGTCTAAGCATCCTGTTTTCCTTTCGCTCTTCTTCATGCCAACGCATCATCTTGGCATGACCTCCGTTAGCAAACAGACGCTTCAACCGGGGGGATCACAGGGAAATACCACAATACTTTGGCTGGAGTTCTCTTCTTCGACGATTCTCATCTAATTCACGGATCGTCACGCCGCACCTTATCTGGGATTCTTCGCACACTTGGACAAACCTCCAAATCGGCATACTCATTGCGTCTGAGGATACAATCGTTAGGACATGCGTGTATCTTCCGTACTTGCAATCCTAAAGGGCAGAGGACTCGCCGCTTCATCGAGATTCGGGTAGAGTGTTACCTTCCGGAAGCAACTTCTTTACGAGTGATAACAAACCATTGAATGCCTTGTCTGACACACCATTTGTGGCCTTCCATTGCATGAGTTCTAGTGTAGTACGTAGCTTTCTGTGGCCCTATCCACAGTTTGGGTACAAAGCAGTTCTGTGGTCCTCTACCATGCTCAAACTTCTTGTATTGTCTTTCCTCCGTGAACTCTCCTCTTCGTCACGGAGCATCCGATCTAGCTCATCATCGACAAACTCGTCGAGTATATCTTCCACGGACCCGTATTGAGTGGTGTCCCAGCATACCGTTGGCTCTATCTTCCTCTTCTTCGTCTTCTTCATCGTCTTCTGTCGAATCGCCTGTTTTGCCATGGTGGGTCCAGCAGTATAGTTTGCCATGAAACCTCTCGTGATCACATGCCTCATAACCATCCATCGCTCGAGTGCTCTTTCTCATTCTTGCAGTCTCATACGGACAACGATGAAGCTTTCGAGGCAAGAATGCAATGGTCGCGTCGAGAAACTCCTTCATGCCATCTCTGAACACTCTTGACCGACGGTCCGCATTGTACATCCATTGCCGGTTCATCTACACTAATAAAAATAATAACAACATCTATCACAATATTTAATTAAAGCTAACTATGTCTAATAGTTTTGTATTTTTTAATCATTCTGTATTCTTTTAACTAAAGCCAACTAATTATTTCTAATCCTCCTGCATTATTTTAAATAAAACTAACTAATTGTTACATTTTCATGCAAATCTTTTCTATCATTCCGCATTTTAATTTTACTAAATAAAAATTATTTTTTACCCCTTCCTCACCTTTGTAATTTTTCATCGTTTCACATTTATTGCATTTCATTTCATACACCAAACAATATATCACCTTAAGAACAAAAAATAAGCCAACAACAGAAACACTAATTCCCACAAGAACAAAACATGATTTCTCAACATCCAATGCACAAAAAACATCAATATCTAGGTGAGAAGGATGTCAACAACATATTACTCACCTTAGGAACAATTAATTCGAGCTAATAGCCTCAATTGAAAATTTTGGCAAGACCTCCCCAATGAACTGCTCTCGGCCCACCACTCTACTGTCATGTGCGAGCTCAGGGAGGAAGATGGGGTTTAAATGCACTAGGCGGGAAGGGGGTCTCTACAAGCGGTTCTACAAACGAACCGCTTCTGGATCCCCACCTATAGAAGCGGTTCGTGTCTCGAACCGCTTCTAGATCTCTAGAAGTGGTTCTAGACACGAACCGCTTCTAGAGGTGGGACTCCAGAAGGGGTTCGTGTCAAGAACCGCTTCTAGAGACCCCCTCCCGCCCATTGCCCACGAACCACTTATGGCACGTAGAGCACAAGCGGTGCGCACCTAACCGCTTGTGATAGACCAGTTGTGAAGGCCGGTTCTATAGTAGTGCTTGACCAAAATTTGAATTTAACCAAATACACTTCTGCGAAATTTGAATTTGACCGAGTACACCTCTTCATATAACAAACTAGATAAGCCCATCAGGCTTTTCTTAGGATGACTTTATCCAGTATCTTGAGGAAATATTCTCAAAAACTGGATGATCATATCACATCCATCCACTCATTCAAACAATAGAATAACTTTAAATCCATAAATGGTCATATTCTATTTACCCAACCAAATGCAAGCTAGGTTTGGTGTTGGGGAGGGAAACAAGGGTTTGAAGTTTTTGGGGAGATATTCACAAAAATGTCTGAGCAGGCAAGGCGACCTTCGAATCTGCACGCTTAAATGGAGATTGTAGAGACTAGTAGATTGGATCAGTACATGACTGCACGAAGGGGCTACGTGGATAGGATAAGTCGCCTTAGAATAGAATATACTAGAAATTTTTCACGGCGTAACACGCCGCGCGCGTCGTTTTTTCGTAGAAAAAATTTATTTTTTTCGACAGCATTTAATTTTTAAAATCGGTGAAATAATGGGCGAAATGGCTGAAAGAACACAAAATTTTTCGGGGCGTAACCCGCCGCGCGTGTCGTTTTTTCGTAAGGAAATTTTTTTCGGCGGCATTTTATTTTTTAAATCATCGAAATAATGAGCGAAACGGGGAAAAATAGAGAGATAGAGTTATAGAAATATCTCTTTCGACGAATTATTTAGAAAATATTGGAGACCGAGCTGAAAAATCGCGGTGGGGAAAAAGTCTAGAGGGAAAAGGGTGAAAAATTATTAGAGATGACAACCTTTTTTTGTTGAGTCTAACACTCTACGCGTTCACCGAGTAATACTTTGCGAATTATTTAGAAAATATTAGAGACCGAGCTGGAAAACTACAGTGGGGAAAAAATCTAGAGGGAAAAGAGTGAAAAATTATTAGAGATGACAACCTTCTTTTATCGAGTCTAACACTCTACGCGTTCACCAAGTAATATGTCTGGTGTAACATGACGATGTCGGTTTTTCAGAGGTTTTTTTTGAGCGTTTAATTTGAAAATTTTCTTTCGGTGGCGTTTAATTTTTTAAACCGTCAAAATAATGAGCAAAACGGCTGAAAGAACATAAAATTTTTCGCGGCGTAACATGCCGCACGTGTCATTTTTTCGTAGAAAAAATTTCTTTTTTTTCGGCGGCGTTTTATTTTTTAAATTGTCGAAATAATGAGCGGAATGGGGGAAAAATAGAGAGATAGAGTTGTAGAAATATCTCTTTCGATAAATTATTTGAAAAATATTGGAGACCGAGCTGGAAAACCGCGTTGGGGAAAAAGTCTAGAGGGAAAAAGCGAAAAATTATTAGAGACGACAACCTTCTTTTGCCGAGTCTAACACTCTACACATTCATCGAGTAATAACACATGTTCTAAAAAATATCAGAGACTGCGATGGGAAATCGAGGTGGGAAAAAAGTACAGAGATAGAGCTGCACAAATATTTCTGGCGACTAAAACATTTTTTTCCCGAGAAAACGGAGAAAGGACCTAGACGTAAGGAGCAAGGACCTGTTTGTTACGTTTTTGGACCTGTCCACTATCCTTTAAAATTAGAAAAGGGTTTGTTCGTGATTCGAATTTAACGGGAGGTTTTTTTCTATAAAATGGCGCATGAGGGACCCAAACGCAATTTTAGAGAAAAATATCTTCCTCTCACAAAAAATCACGAAGGACCTATTCGTAATTTATAAAAGGACCAAAACGCGAATTTTTTTTAAGCCGAGCTAGCTGGCCGGCTCGAGCCGAGCCGCCGGCTCGGCTCAAACGCTCAGGAGCGCGGCGTTTCTCCAAGATTTAGTATAGGTATGATTAGGATAGTTTGCACGGTGTGACACGTCGCGTGTGTTGTTTTTTTCGCAAAAAATATTTTGTTTTTTTCTATTATTTTTTTGTAAAATCATCGAGGAAACGCGCAAAACGGTTGAAAGAATACAAACGCATCTGCGATTACGCAAAATCGAAAGGTCCTTTTCGTGTAAAACAGCTGGAATGATCCAAACGGCACTACGTTTTTTTTGGTATTTATTTAGGGCCCTCTCATAGAAAATTCACGATTTTTCTGAACCAAAAGGGCCTCTTCGTAAAAAAACGCGGGAAGGACCGACCTACATAATTACGCATTTTTGAGGGACCTACACGTGAAAAGGAAAAAACGAGCCGAGTCGGCCAGTTCGTGAAAACAATTTCATTTTTTTGCGCCAGTGGTTTTTTTAAATCATCGAGGAAACGTGAAAAAATGGTTGAAAGAATACAAATGCATCCGCGTTTGCTCTAAATCGAAATGCTCTGTCGGTGAAAAATAGCTGGAACGATCCAAATGCCACAACTTTTTTCCGTGAAAAATCACGAATGATCTACGATTTTTTCTGAACAAGAAAGCCCTCTTCATAAAAAACCGCAAAAGGACCTATACGTAATTACAAATTTTCCTAGGGACCAAAATGCGAAAAAATATTTTGAGCCGAGACGGCTGGCCGGCCGAGCCGATCGGCCGGCCGGCTTGGCTCAAACGAACAACAGTGTGCAAACTTTTCTCACATTAGAAGGGTTATTATATGGCCTCGATTCTTTGTATCGCTATAGAAAATTATACACTGCAATGCTGCATCATGACATAAAATTCCTTTTATGGTTTTATTATTGCTATTTATATATATGAGTACATAACTGACTAGCTAATAAATTTTATCCACTACTACAGAATTGGTCTTCGATTCCGACCTATCAATGTTGGTTGGATTGAATGGACCCAACGATTATAACGATCCGATTCAATAGCTCTTTGAAGTGCATGGAGCTCTTTAGTACCGGTTCAAGGCACCAACCGGTACTGATGATGTTACATCAGTACCGGTTCGTGTAATGAACCGGTACTAAAGAGGGGCTCTTATTAGTACTGGTTGGAGGCACTAATCGGTGCTGATGTACCCAATTTAAATTTCTTCCTCCCTCCTAATTTGAAACCGCCATAAATAATAAAAATAAAAATTTTAAATATTGCTAATTACCTCTCCTGCCTTCTAATTTGATAGAATTGAAATTAAATAATATTACATTTAAAATAATTGAAACTAATATTCCATTTGCAATAATTGAAAAGAACGACCGAAACAGATTCAAAACTTCGGAGGCCGTTTTGAGGCCCTAAATGACGTTTTTTGAATTCCGTCGCCGCTCACGCACTCGTATGAACCATCAGGATCCGATCATCTAATTTTGGTGCACATATGAAATTTGGGTGCTACTTTTCATTATCTTTCAAACGAGCCAAAGAACACCCCGATCGGAGTTACGAGTCAAAAGTTATGACCGTTTTAACAAAAGTGCCTGGATTTCTTATTTGCAAACTAGAATCGGTGCCCAAAAAATATAATCGGAGAGCTCATTGTCTGATTATTCCGAAAAGCTCAAGAGCACCAAAATCAAAGTACGAGTCAAAAGTTACGATGTTTTTACAAGTTATGTGAATAGTACTAGCACATATATTACAAGCATAATTAATAGTCAAAAGTATGAAAAATAAATTTGAAAGTTTTAAATTTTGCTAATTACCTATATAGTTTGGTAATTACCTCTATAGTTTCCTAATTTGAAATAATTGAAAATCAATGTTTGGGTTCTTCACAGGGTTAAGAGGAGAGACATATTATATATCAGATGTTATCATACCACCACTAGAGTAATGGATCTTGTTCTGAAGTTAAGCGTCCTTGAAAGAGAGTAGTAATAGGATGGGTGACCTCCAGGGAAATGAAATCCTTGTTTGACATTACAAATGAACAGAAGAACTAATATGTGTACATATAATACATTAGTTGTAACTAAAGTTGTACACACATATATATTATTTTATATATAATATAATACACACACATATATATATATATTATATATACGGCTCATAGCTCATTAGTACCAGCTAGAGGCACCAACCGGTACTGATGCTAAGTATCAGTACCGGTTGGAGGCACCAACCAATCGATGAGTTATCGACGGTGAGAGAACAGGACTAATGCATCGATCTGGATGGCTCAGACGGTTCAAAACCGATACTAAAGACCGTTTTTAACAGTCTTGAATCAATACAAGGGTGAGAAACCAGATCGATGCTCAAGAGCATCGATCTCGGATGGCTGCATCTGGGTTCAAAAACCAGATCAATGCCACCTGTAGTAGTGATCTCTTAACAGCTAAATAACCATATTGCTAATGCTTCGTGCACGTACATAGGTAATCCAACAACTTCCATCTCTTCGTGCCACACGACACAATTAGGACGTAACTAATTAACAAACTCATGATGAACTAACTAAAGTCAAGATTATACCTAATATTTTCCCTCCTAAGCTTGACACACCAACTCATACTCATTGAGGCAATCGATCTCAACTATGATTTGTCCAACTCATACTCAACATAAGATAGAGAACACATCTCCTTAGGGCCTGTTTGGTTGCCTGCATGTGTAGAAATTTGCATCTATAGATGTAGCCTCTAGCTTTTTTGTGTGTTTGGTTGCCTGCATGTTGCTCAGAGTCTGCATGAGCTGATGCAAAATTCCTCCTCTAGCCTGCATTACCAGAAACGTGGAAATCGGCCGTATGAGTGGAGCAGGGCTCGAGTCAAGATGCATGCTGCGACATCAAGATGATGTCAATGTTTTCAATTCGATTTTCTTCTAAATTTTTGATATATCTTTTGATTAGTATCTTCGATCACTGAACCGATTTCACCTATGTGTTCTTCACATTTTTTTGAACAAAACTAGACCACACTTGCCATATAAATTTCAAAAGATTAAAATTTTCATTTTTGGATTTTTGATTTCCTATTGTTTGTTTTTAAAATTTTTATTTTCTTTTTAAAATTTATCGATTTTCTAGTATTTGTTTTTAATTTGTTTCATCCCTCTCTTAAAATTGTCTCCCCACTTCTCTTCTAGTGCAACCAACCAAACAACATCTCTACGTAGCCTGCTTACTCTCATACAACCAACCAAACAACATCCCCTTGCATTCACTCAGCCTGGCTCCTACCATCTGGCTGAGCTGAGAAGGCAACCAAACTGGCCCTTAACATCCTAGACACAAAACACAAAGCTTCTCTGATCTCTCTGCTGCTTCTTACGTGCAACCTGAGCCACAGTTTTCATTCTTTTCCGCAACCTGAGGCTTTGCTTCGAGTACATCTCCCGGCCACTACCAGGAGCAAGCCATCTACTGCCCACGTCACTAGGGATGGCAATGGGGACCCGTTCCCCGATCCCCGGCGGGGAATTCCTCTATTAGGAGATGGGTATGGGAAGAAATCGTCCTCATGGGATGGAAACGGAAAATTATTCCCTGCTTGGGATGGCGAGGGACAGGAATAGGAATTTTTTTCCCATGGGGACCTTGCTAGATCCAAATTTAGTTTAGTCCAATTTAGTTATTAGATTGCAAACATATTCTCTAGCCCATCATATTCACATTTTCATAAACGGGATAACATAATCTTCAATGAATTCATGCATTCTTTTTTTTCCTTGTATATTGATATGATTTTAGAGTTAAAATGGCTATAAGAGCTCAAAATGGCTATAAGAGCTCTTCTCTTGCGTGAAATTTTCGCGGGGATGGGTCCTCGATGGGGCCCCGACATGCCTAACGGGATGGGGATGGGGATTTTCTCCCGAGACGGGAACGGGACGGACGGAAAATTTTGGATCGAGGACGGGACGGGAGGCACTCCCGTGGGAATGGCCTCTGCCACCCCTACACGCCTGAGCTTCTCATGCGGACGTGTGATGAGCACGTCGTACACCACCGCGGTGCGGCCCACACGTGTAGCCTGCCCTCAGAAGGCCTTTGTTTCCACGTAAAAACCTCCTGAAGTAGAGCAGACTATTTACGTGTTGTTGGGAAGACTACATGAAGCGATCGATTCACCTCTTCAAGATACGGTTTGCTATTCTGCAACACAAAGTAGCAGTGCAATATTGAAAGAAACAATAGTCGGCAAAAACAGCTGACGGCAAGGAGGAAATAGCAAGAACAGATCAGAATTTTGGTGCTGCAAAACTTCCCGTAGCCTTTTCTGATTTTCTTCCTCAGTACTTATACAAGTTAGAGATTACAATCTAAACTGAATTCAGTTATAGGAAACAAAACCAGACTGCTAAACTTAACGGACTCGAATCAGACTCTACTGAGTTTTATCCAGATCAAACACTATTTGTCTTCCGGCAAAACCAACCGAGTAACTACCAGACATATGAATAACCAGCAGACTCTGAAACGTAAGACTCTTAAGTTCTGTTCGGACTAGACCAAAAATAGAACCATACTGTGCACAGACCTGAAAACCTAGAACCTATTTCAGATAAACCGTAACTGGAACAAAACTAAACCAATTGGATTCCTAGCCGACAAACCAGAACTCAAAATCTCTAGCTTTGAACCTCCATGAACAAGATTAATTTCAACAAATCAATCTTGTTGCAAATATTTTGAGTTCCTTCTAGGCAAACATCATAGTAACACTGGCTCGTCATCTGCTATAGCAAAGTGCGCTTCTTCCTTCTTCGGCTTGTGGCATTCAACAACAAAATGCCCATGTATGCCACTGTTGTAGCATTTTACCCTCTTCCTGTTGAACTTGCGCTCATTGACGTCGGAATCCCTGTTGTCCTCTTCGTCGTCAAGGTCGTCACCACCAGCCGCCACCATAGCCACCACCGGTTTTGCCGAGGCCACTGCCACGGACATGGTTTTTCTTCATGCCGCTGCCTAACCCTTCTCCACCCTTCTTCTCTTTAGTGACAAAGGTTTCCCACTACATGCGTGAGCAACAAATTCTCCCTCTCCTTCGAGTCATCGAAACTCATTCGAACGCACTCATCGTAGGCTTTGTACCACTCGACAAGGTCTTCAATGGTGAGGGTCTTCAAGTCCATGCACTACTCAATGGAGGTGACGAGTTGCATGTAGCATGCTAGGGCAACACGAAGAAACCTACGCACAATAGCAATTTCATACACCGTATTGTCACCCAACGCGCGGATGCCGGTAACCACGACGTCACCCGACCGGCGAAATATTCAACGATCTATCCTTCCGCCATCTTCAGCTCCTCGAAGTTCCTCTTAAGGGTCTGCAAATTGGCCTCGTGCACACACTCATCTCCCATGAGCGTCGTCTTGATTGCTTTCCATGCTGACTTCGCCATGTCTTTCCCGATGAGGGAAGGCATGACTTGCTCCGGCACATCCTGGTAGATGGCATACAAGGCCATCCGGTCCTTCGGTTCTTCGCGGTACTACATTCCACAACTTCCTATACGTTCTGCGCTTGAAGAGCCACACGCATCTTCATCGCCCAAATCGTGTAGTTTGTGCGGGTGAGTTGTGGGTACAACATCATCACCGCACTCTCCCTCTTTATCACGTGCGAGACGGATGAATCACCTCGCAACAGGCATCACTCACTGGACAGAGACATACTCCTTCCCTCCCTTGGCATCCTTTCCGATACGCAGAAACACAAGGCTATGATATTAAATGTTGGAAATTTTTCCCAAAGACTGACCAGATTACTTCTGAAATAACCTGAACAATGCTCTGCTATTATCAGAAAACCTCCCTGAAGTAGACAGATTACTTCTTACGAGTTCTTTGGAAGATCGCATGTAGCGATCGATCACCTCTTCAAGATATTGCGGTTGCTATTACGCAACACAAAGTAGCAATGCTGTCTGACAGAAGAAACAACACCAAGAAAAAAAACGGTGACGGCAAGGAGGAAACAACAAGAATAGATAAGAAGTTTGATGCTACAAAATTTCCCGTAGCCTTTTTTGATTTTCTTCCTCAGTACTTATACAAGTTAGAGACTACAATCTAAACTGAATTCAGTTACAGATAACAAAACCAGACTACCAAACTTTAAGAACTTGAATCAGACTCTACTAGGTTTTAGCTGGATCAAACACTATTTGTCTTTCAGCAAAACCAATCGAGTAACTACCAGACTCACATGAACAACCAGCAAACTTTGAAACGTTAGACTCTTAAGTTCTGTTCGGACTACACCAAAAACTGAACCGGATTGTGCATGACACGAAAACCTAGAACCTGCTTTCAGATAAATCAGAATCGAACAAAAACCAAACCGACTGGACTCCTAGCCGACAAACCAAAACTCAAAAACTCTAGGTCTAAACTTCCATGTACAAGATTAATTTGAACACTTATGTCATAATTTATATGCCACTGCATAAATATTCCACAAAAAGGGCACACATCCTTATGTCATTAATTTTCTGCGGAGAACTAGCTTCCAATGCTTCAGGTAGGGCAGCATCTGGCATGTCAAGCGATGAAAAGGACTAGATTGTTCTCTGCAGTGTGTTTCAAGTTGTTCCAATTAGCTGTCGTGGTTTTGATTCCTTGTATTTAACTCTACCCATCATGCTTTGCAGGTTTGCAGCTGCTGAGAGATGCTCGAGTTCTTATGCCACCATCTCGCTCATTAGCACCAAATAGAGCTAGATATGTAGATAAACATGTGCTATCCAGCTCGTGCAATACTACAATCAGCACAAGTGGTGACTCATTCAAAAATAGGAGAGCACCAAATCATGGTTATCATGGCGCCCTGGCGAGGCGAGTCGCCTCCGGGGCGCCTGGACGCCTAGGCGAGGATTAGGCGACCAAAAGTCCATTAATATCAGTATATCTCAAATAGATATTTAGCAATAGCAGTATATTTGAATCTTCTCAGCCCAATTCATTGGCCCACCTGGCCGGCCCAGTCGGCCCAGCCTCTCTAAACCCGCTCCCACCTCTCTCTCTCTTTCCTCCCCCTCTCCCTCAATATGAGCGAGTCACTCAATAACCACGCTCAGTCGGTACTACTACTACTTAATCGGCCGGCATCACTGTCATCGCCCAATCCGACCTCATCCCATTCGGCAGCTCGGTACTCAGCGCCTCCTCAGCGCATCACCGGTCGCCGCATCCCTCTCAAGCTGTCGAGCTCAGCAGTCAGCACATCCTCCCGAGCTGCCAAGCGGAGCACCGAGCAAAGCATCGACGCCGAGCAGAGGAGGAGCAGCGGATGGGGAAGGGGAGGAGGAGCGGACGCAGAAGGGGAGGCGGAGGATTTCCGGTGGTGGAAGCGCCGAGGGCGGAGCAGCTGCTGGCGGCGACGCGAAGGTAGGGTTTCTCCACCTCTTCGGTCCGGTTCCTTTCCACCTGTGAGTCCCGCTTCAATTCTTTCCTCCTGCTTCAGCTCACTGGGCTCTTTTTATCTTCAGCCAACTAGTAGTCGCCCGCCTAGACCCCCTGGCCGACGCCTAGGCGCCCCGCCAAGAACGCCAGGCGTCAAGCGGCCGCTTCGGCGGCCAAAGCGAGGCGCCGAGCCAAGGTGAGTCTAGCTGGCCACCTGGACGCCTAGTCGGCGCCTAGGCGACGCTGTGATAAGCATGTATATGATGTTCTAATCTCACCTTTCTGACATTTTCCTCTGGCTTGGATTTGGAGGTAGCCTCTTCCATTTCTCCCCCAACCTTCTGCCTTCCCACATTAGGTTTCGCGCATTGCATTTTAAAGCCTTCCATCATTTCTTGTGCCCACCCTCTCCTTGGCTTTCGTCTGTATCTATCCGATTGCAGATTGAAAACTGAAGACAAGTTATATTAGTATCATTAGAAGGGTTGTGCCAGCCAACTCTTATCAGCAACTGAACAACATATTTTGCTAGGCATTACCACTTAGAATATCAAGATGACATTCTCTGGCACACAAGACAAATGCAAGGCTTGTGACAAGACTATCCGTTTTATTGGTCTCCTTACTGCAAATAGCATTCCCTACCACAAGTCTTGCTTGAGATCGGCCATGCAAAGGTATTCTTCGGTATGCAAAGGTATTCATTTTCCATGATGCAAAGCATCGGTTTCTCACACCCTCTATGATGTTCTCAATTTTATGTTGTGCATGAGTGATGTTTAATTGTGCTATTTCTAGATGTGCAACTTCTCCTCCATGGACGGGTTCTTTATTGCAAGACCCATTTTGAGCAACTTTTCAAGGAGAGAGGCTTCGCCAAGAACTTCCCAACTGATACGCTTGAATTGCATCTCTCCCCCTTTTATTGTTATGAAATCATAATAGGAATCTTATTGCTGTACTTCTTTTCTTGCTGTTCAGGTGCGAAGGCAAAACAATGACCAGGTATTGCACTATCACCATCTTTCCAATTGCTTTGAAAGTTTATTTAGCCGTCCTCTAGGCCAGAGTTCATATTTTGGTATTGAAAAGAATATGAAACAAGTAGGCATTATGATCTCCAAAAAACTGGCTCCCCCAGCATGATTGGTTATATGTGCTGTTGATTCAAATATTTCATGGAGTACAATCAGCAATATCGTGCATTTTTAAATTTGTCATGGATTGCAGCTCATGCAATCTGTTTATGTATGATAAACAGTCTAAGGTCCCCAACAAGCTATCATCTCTGTTCTGTGGAACTCAGAACTGTTCGATAGTATCCTTGTTACCTTATATATGAGATTGTTAGTTGCCTTGTATAGAGATTGTTTGCCTTATATAGATATTGCGTTATATAGTCTTTCTTTCTATACCCATTGGCCTTATATTGAATACAAGTGTTATTCATAACATGGTATTAGAACAAAGGTTTTAGGGCTAGGGGCCTCACCGTGGTTGCTCTTGCATTTTTTTTGCCCTGGCGGCTGTCTCGTCGCCTCTTCTTCTGCTCAACGCCCGTCCGGCGCCACTTCTCCCTCCTCGCCGGCTTCATCGCGCGTCGCGCCAGCCTCCGTCCTCCTGCGTCTTCCGTGTGCTCCGGATCCGTGACCACCTCCGACCACGCTGTTGCTTCATCTTCTGCGCCGACCACTACCTTCGGCTCCTGGTGTTCCTCCGGCTGCCTCTCAACGACTCGATGCCTATGGCACCATCAGCTTCCGTCGCCTGTTGTCCTTGCCGGTAGCCCCATTGCCTTGTCCGCCACCCATGACACCGTCACCAACCCGGCCGCTGCCGCCCATGACACCGTCGCCGACCTAGCCACCGCCGCCTGAGATGTCGTCGCCGACCCAGCCGCAGGCCTCCTCTTCTTGGATCCTCTGCTCGGTTATTCTCAAGTGCGATCGGACTTTAAACCTGTTTAAGTCTGGTGAAAATGCTTTGAGTTCGGTAAAAAAAATTTCTTCATCTTCTGGTTCTTCTTTGGGAACTGTTTTTGTTTCTCGTTGTCCGGTTATCTTTGATAAGTCTCAATTATCGAGACTGGGTTCTTCATATGCACCTTCACATGCGTGGTCAGCATCTTTGGGAGTTTCTTACTAATGATCTATCTTGCTCGCCTCGTCCTGCTCCCTCTGCCACGCCTGTTATTCCTAAGGAGGTCGATGATACTACTCAACAGAAGGCGTCTGATGACTATTCTGATGCTGTGGAATCTTTTCAGACTCAATTTACTTTATACAAGACATGGATTGATGAAGATGCTCGTGCTTCTGCTATTTTGTTTGCTAGCATGGAGGTGCGTCTCACTGGTGATATTGTTGGTTTGTCTTCGGTGCAGTTGATGTGGGCGCATCTTCGCGACTGCTATAAGCCTTCTGGCGATTCTTTATACCTTGTTGTACGACAGGAGCAGTCGTTACAGTAAGGTGATTCTACCACGGATGAGTTCTATGCTCAGCTGTCCTCGGTGTGGCGTCAGCTTGATTCTTTTGGACCGGAGGTTTGCCGCACCTATCAGTGCTGCCAGCGTCAACACTCTCACTTGGAGTTTTGTCACATCTACAACTTCCTGACATGCCTTCGGGCTGAATTTGAGCAGATTCGTGCTCAGTTGCTTGCTCGTCATCCTTGTGTGACCTTGTTGGAGTCCCTTGCAGCTATTCATACTGAGGAGACTCATCTTCGTGGTGTAGGTCTACTGGTATCTCCTTCAGTCCTGGCAGTGTCTCGTGCTACTCCACTAGTGGCGCCTACTCCAGTGTTGGTTACTGGTAGTGGAGGGTTTCACTGCACCTACTGCAATAAGAATGGATATGTGGAGCAGTTCTGCTACTGGAAGAAGGATCTTGCTCATCGAGGTAGTTGCTCTTCTAAGGGTACTGGACTTCTAGGTGTCTCCTCTCAGCAGACCTCTTCTGGTTCTAACTCCACTCAGGAAATTCTTACGCTGCTACGTCGCATGGCTGCCTCTATACCATCAGGTTCTTCTGGTTCTGCTACTCAATCCTTCAGTGAGAGACCACCTTCGTCCTCATTAGGTATCACACCATGGATTCTTGATTTTGGAGCTTCTTTTTATATGACATCTAATCCTACGAGTCTCCATTCCATTAGTCCTCTTGCTACTCCTATCACTGTGTAGACCGCAGATGGTACCTCTCTTTCTGTTGCAGGATGAGGCACTCTTTTGTCTTCCTCTTTTTATGTTCCTGTCGTTTCTCATGTTCCCAAACTGACTATGCAGTTTATATCCGCTGGTCAGCTCACTGATCATGGTTGTCGTGTTATCCTTGATTCTGACTCTTGTTGTGTTCAGAATCATCGGACGGGGTATCTGGTTGGTACTAGCCCTCGTCGACGTGACTTTCAGCACCTCTGGGAGTTTGACTGGCTTCGTCTTCCTTCCGCTACCCCTGCCAGTCTCTCACTTTCCTCCACTGTTTCTGTTTCAGTTGCATCTTCTACCGGGCCATTTGCTCAATGGCATCTCCGTTTAGGGCATCTTGGTGGGTCACGTTTGTCTTCTTTAGTTCGTCGTGGCTTTTTTAGGATCTGTCTAGTGATACCTCTTTAAATTGTGTGGGTTATAAGCTTGGTAAATAGCTACAACTCACCTATCCTTCCAGTGAGTCTGTATCCTAGCGTCTTTTTGATCTTGTTCATTCTGATGTTTGGGGTCCAGCTCCTTTTATAGATGATTTCTCTTGCCACACTTAGATATCCTTTATGTTCTCTTGTAGCGAGGTTTTATTCATCTATAAGAATTTTGCCACTATGATCCGTACTCAGTTTGACTCTCCCATTTGAGTTTTCATGTTGACTTGGCAGGGGAGTACCTATCAGGAGCCCTTCGTGCTTTTCTTGCTACGCAAGGCGCTCTTCCTCAGTTTTCCTATCCTAGTGTTCATGCTCAGAATGGTGTGGCTGAGCGCAAGCATCGTCATCTTCTTGAGACAGCTCGTGCTCTTTTACTTGCTTCTGTTGTTCCCCCTCACTTCTGGGCTGAGGCTGTTTCCACTGCCACTTACTTGATTAATATTCAGCCTTCTTCTACTCTTAAAAGTGGGATTCCGGTGGAGCATCTTTGTGGTATGCCTTTTGCTTACTCTAGTCTTCGCCTCTTTGGGTGTGTATCCTATGTCCTTCTTGCACCTCGTGAATGCACCAAGCTAACTGCTTAGTCTGTTGAGTGTGTTTTTCTAGGCTATAGTGCTGAGCATAAGGCCGACGGATGCGCATCTCTTGGGATGTTACTTTTGATGAGTCTCATCCTTTCTACCCTCATCCTTCACTCCAGCATCTCTTATCGAGCCACTTCCTTTTCTGACCTTTCCTGATACCCCTGTTGTCATTTTTCCTTCTCCACGGTTGGCGTCTCCTTCGCCAGCCTCTCAACAGGAGTCTTCACCTCCTGTGCCTCCTCCAGCTATTTCTTCTGACATTATTCCTTCTTATCCCCTCTACTACACTCGTTGTCCACGAGTTAAGATTTTTTTGATGTCTCTTCTTCTCCTATTGGGTCATCTTCTTCCGTGTCTCCTCCTCGCTACGCTCTTCGTGATCGTCAGTCTATTTGGCCTCTTGAGCGCCTTGGTTTTTCTTGGTCTGTTCTTGCAGAGCCAACTTCTTATCGTTATGCTGTTGTTCATTAGGAATGCAGCATGTGATGGCAGAGGAGATTACTGCCCTTGAGCGCACTGGCACATGGCATCTTGTGCACCTTCCTCTACATGTTCGTCCCATTACATGCAAGTGGGTTTATAAGGTTAACACTTGCTCTGATGGTTCTCTTGAACATTACAAGGCAGGAGCATGGTCATTATTATGATGAGACTTTTGCTCCGGTGGCTCATATGATCACTATTCGCACTCTTCTTGTTGTGGCTTCTGTTCGTCAGTGGTCTATCTCTCAGTTTAATGTCAAGAATGCCTTTCTTAATGGTAAGCTACGTGAGGAGATTTTTATGTAGCCACCATCAGGGTATTTTGTTCCTAAGGGCATGGTTTGTCACCTTTGTCACTCTCTTTATGGGCTCAAGCAAGCTCTTTGTGTCTGGTTTGAGCGTTTTTCTTCTGTGGTCACTGTTGCTGGCTTTTTTGCTAGTGCTCATGATCCTGCGCTCTTCATTTACACTTCATCTCGTGGATGAACTCTTCTTCTCTATGTTGATGACATGATCATTACTGGCAATGACTCAATATATTGCCTTTGTGAAGGCAAGTCTCATTGAGCAATTTCTCATATCTGATCTCGGTCCTCTTCGCTGCTTTCTTGGGATTGAAGTCTCATCTACACCTGAGGATTACTTTTTATCCCAAGAGAAATATATTCAGGATCTTCTTGATCGTGCTTCTCTCACTGATTAGCGCATTGCTGAGACTCTTATGGAGCTCAATGTTCACCTTCGATCTACTGATGGTGAACCTCTTGAGGATCCTACTCGCTATTGCCATCTTGTTGGGAGTTTTGTTTATCTTGGTTTACTTGTCCTAACATTTCATATCCAGTTTATGTCTTGAGTCAGTTCGTTTCTGCTCCTACTCAGCTTTACTATAGTCATCTTTTTCGTATTCTATGATATCTTTGTAGAACTATCTCTCGTCGTGTTTTCTTTCCTCGCTCTAGCTCCCTCCAGCTTCAGGTATACTCCGATGCTATCTGGGCTAGTGATCCCTCAGATTGCCAGTCTCTTTCTGCTTATTATGTTTTTGGTGGTTTTCTCATTACTTGGAAGACTAAGAAGCAGACAGCAGTTTATCATTCCAATGTTGAGGCTGAGTTACGAGTTATGGCTCTTTTGACAGTGGAGGTTACTTGGCTAAGGTGGCTACTTGAGGATTTTGGTGTTTCTATTTCTACACCGACTCCTCTTTTATCTGACAGTACAGGTGCTATTAGCATTGCTCGAGATCCAGTGAAACATGAGCTCACCAAGCATATTGCCGTTGATGCTTCCTACATACCGACAAAGGTACAGGATCAGATTGTGGCTCTTCAGTATGTACCTTCAAAGCTCCAGTTAGCAGATTTCTTCACGAAATCACAGACTAGAGCCCAGCACAGTTTTTATCTCTTCAAACTCAGTGTTGTTGATCCACCATGAATTTGAAGGGGGTGTTAGACAGTATTCTTGTTACCTTATATATGAGATTGTTAGTTGCCTATTGCCTTATATAGGCTTTCTTTCTATACCCTCTTGTACATGTATATATATTAGCCCATTGGCCTTATGTTGAATACAAGTGCTATTCATAACAAGAACAAGTGTGCTGCCTGCAGGAACACTATGTACCCATTGGAGAAGGTACAAAATCTCCTTTCCCAACGATCATACTATCTCAGTTTTGCAGTATCATTTTGTCTGTTGACAAAGCAGTGGAGACTTACGCATCAAGGCAATGGAACCAAATGTTCATCTTTCAACTTTTGACAAACAAAAATAAAGTAGAATGCACATGCATGTACGAATATGCATCATGTCAAACTTAACCAGATTTCATGATTAAACTTTTGACAGTATACACATGCGTCTATTTCAGTTTTTTTAAGAGTTCATCTTCCCTTGTGTTGGCACCAAAAACGTGAAGAGGGTTTCTGGTTCACAACACACCAGACGAACGCCGGGTTCAGTTTTGCGCGAGCGTGCCAATCGATTTGACCCTGCAATCGATAAGGGAAATAATGTGAAAACTCGATCAAGCCGATCCTCGAAGTGAATCGGCTGAGAATCAAGAATCAGCCAGAAAGCCGATTAGAAGGGTAACTAGATTAGCCGATTAAGACTAATCCGGGGTAAAGGTAGATCGATTCTGAAAAGGCGATGCACAACAAGACAAAATAAATCAAACCTGAAAAAAGCCAATGACGATCAAACAATCGGCGATGCGCAACTTTATTTGATCGATGTCGACTTACAGAGGAAAGATTATAATGCTAAAAGACTAAGAACTACGGAAAGCAAAAACTGGTAGATGTATTGATTGTTGTGGATGCCCTCTCCAAGCAGCCCTAGCGCGCCTTATATACCCGCTAGCCGATCAGAGTCCTGCTCCAACACGACGATGCAATCCGAATCGGCTTCGTAGTTTCCTATTTGGACTCTGTTTCCAAATATTATCCATACATTATCCAAATCCTTTGAGGCGCTCCGTGTTGTATCCAAACTTACTTTTTCTACCGATTCCTCTCGTAGTTTCCAAAAATTGGTGCAAACATATGCCCCCCATTTTTGGAAGATAACTTGTTATCTTTCAAAAATATATCAGCTTCTCCACCCATCGGCTTCCTTGTTATCTGGTTAGGGAATCGCGTCAATAACTGCTATTTTGATTGCGCCGTAAAATCTCAGTGCGGTTTAATGACATGCGTCGCCTCGGGTCCACTTCCCGCCATTTTTTACTTTTCACCACGCTATATATATGCGGGACCCCCACGGTCATTTTCACGCTTTCCTGCTCTCGGACCTCCTGCAATCGGCTTTCTTCCCTCGATCGACTTCTCTGTACTGGTGATCAACCCCTCATCTCCCTCAGTCGGCTGAATGGACCCTTCAAAGGTACTCATCCCGATCCCAGAAAGTAATAATCAGTATTACTTAGGACCGGTAGGAGACATAGATGCCGATACAATGATTAATGTAGAGATCCCGAGACTTCCTCTATCGGCTCAAGGTTACAACGTAAAAGAGTGGGGCAAGAGTTTTAGGGCTTGGCCGACGGCGCTCAAAGGATGGAGAAGTTGGTATATTAGAGTATCGGCTCAGAAAAGAGCGGAATGGGAGCGGATGGGCATAGCCGAATGTCTTCCTTTAAGCCTAGCCTGCCCAGAAGCCAATGAGCCTTTAGTGACCACGACATGCTATTTCTGGTCCGATACCTTTAACGCTTTTCTGTTCCGCCTCGGTCCCATCGGCCCAACCCTTCTGGATGTGGCCGAATTGTGTTGCTTACGGCCTGATGGAGACCAGTTATCGGCTTACAGCGGAAAACCTCAGTACAAGCTGATCCAGACGAAGGGTGAAGGATGGTCGAAGTACATCCAACATAACAACAAAGTGAACGGGCTTGTATCGGATGAAGAACATGCTGCCTTCTTGAACCTTTGGCTTGATCGTTTCCTTTTCTGCGGTGCATCTCTTGGGCCAACACAGGTGTATCAGCTGGTAGCAGAGCAGCTTATAGAGGGTTGTCGACTTGCTCTGGGAAAGTTGTTTCTGGGGGCTGTTTATCAGACGATGTTTATTATCAGAAGCCGATTGTTTTCTAGTTTCGCTGATTTTGTAGTTGGTAACGTTGGCGGCCCTTTATGGTTTATCCAACTCTGGCTGTATAGTATATTTAGCCGACAGCTTATTTCTGAACCCATCGAAGACTCCGCCTTCCCTTGCGAAGACTACCCAGAGAACGCCACCCCCCGATTCAGAGCGAGCCGATCTCGTGGCCAAAGACTCATCATGTGCTCAAGTGGCGACACAAGGATTACATCGGCTGGTCTCCACAAATATCTTACATTCTTCCTGGGCCTAGACAGTGTAACATTTACTCAACAAGATTTCTTCTCTTATGGTGATGCGGCCGATTTTCAATGGCCATCTTTCCTGCACTTAGATGCCGACAGCTCTTCGATGCCAGAGTTGTCACTGATGTTTTATCGGATTTTCATTTCCCCCTGCATTCTCCATGTCGGCTTAAATTCCAGAAACAGAACATTTCAGCCTTCATATGAGTTCTACCACCCTTCCGTTTACTCCCGTCAGCTCGGTTTTGGTCAAGTGGTCCCTTCATTGCCCCTTCTTGATCGGCTTCAACCCAGAGCCAAGGTGAAGAATGCGCTATCGGCCAACGTACTCCTGGAAATTGCCGATGAGCTTCAGATTTCTACCCTGCCGCGCTTCTTCCTGAATTCACGTCGAGCTAGTCATTTCTCTGTTTGGTGGGCACGCGCAGCTGAGGCCCTTTATTTGGACCGTGACCCGTCGGCTATCATAGAAAAGTTTTTACCGGATTATCATGAACCGACGGTAGTCACCAGCAGCAGCAGCAGCGACAGTTCGGGCGAAAGTAGTTCCTCGGGTTATACTGATTCGTCGGTAGCTGTAGAGGTATCGGCTCTTCTAAATAGCTCTTATCACTTGCAATCCCTGTTATTTGTTGGCTAACCTTCTTATTACCTTTGTAGGTTGCAACCACAGGCGAGCGGGCCACCGAAGGTCCATCGGCAAGTGGGACGAGGGGTAAAAGGCCACACCAATCGGTCGGTTTGACTGGCTATACTTCGGGTAACCTCGGAGTGAAGAGCCCATCGCTGGAGGAACTAACCAAGGATCGGCTGCCAAGTAAGCATCTATTCTGCTTTGTAGGAATTGGAATTGTTTTTCTGAATCTCTCTGACCTTTAACTGCTGATTCCAGAAAAACCAAAATCTACGAAGGTAGTTACTAAGAAAAACCCAAAACGAAAAGAACAAACAGCCGAAAGTTCCTCCCATGCGCCAACCAACAATATTGAGGTGAGCATTTATTATTTTACCCTGCTTATGCACCTTTTAAATGTAGCAATACTAACTCTCCAGTCTCTTTCAAATTGACCCCATCGGTTCAGTAGTGGCATCTTGGCGATCTCTGAGATACGCCATCGCCGACCCTCACCGCCTTCTCCAGATGAACTTCCTATTGTTTCACTACCTCAGTCGACCCCTGCTGCTTCCCAAGCCAATTTGCTGCCCCAGCCGACGCCTACTGCATCTCAGGCTGTTCTGCCGCTTCAACCAACTTTCGCTGCGCCTGCGCAAGAAAACCCTGATGACCCGATGGACTTGCTTGGTTTCACCCTGGACGAACTGGACGACCCAGAAGTCATGGCGACCGATGATTATGTTGAAGTACTCCGTAATATCATCGACGTCTCTGCAAAAGCATCGGCTTCAGTTGTTCACTCCGAACCAAGTATGCAAGAGAAACTGAATCGGCTTCTCAATGAGGTCAGCCAGCCCGAAGCGCATATCTTAGCAAACGCGCAGCCGCTACGGGATGCGATGGCAGCGGTAGAAGCCGACCTCCCGTCGGAGACCATGGGGGAACAGTGCGAAGTCGCCATTTGGACGGCGGAGGTGGAGGTGGAATTGCTTCGTGAGCGAATCGCCCAATGAAGCGCAATGAGCCGATCGCCGACTCTTGGATCGGTGGTGGCAAACGAAGATGATGAAGCAGGATTTTGACAAGAATGCTGCTGCTCTGAAATCCTCCAAGGCCCGAATCCTCCAGCTGGAATCGGACAAGAAAAGACTTGAGGACCCGTGGCCGAGCTCAAAATCGACCGGCCGATGAACAATCGCGGTCTTGAGCAATGTCGGCTACTCTCCTTGACCAAAAAGCAGAGAATCGCCAAGTCGTGACAAAGGTGAAAGAGCAGCGGCGAAAATAGTCCGTGTTCCAAGCAACACCCAAGCCCGAAAAAAATCGTTGATGACATTGATGCGCTTGCTATAAGGTCGCGGAGCGTTATCGCTTTAGGTGCTAGGCTTCTGGCTCGGGCTTGTAAACTTGTTGTGTTGTGGTGTTTCAAACAATGTTGCTTTTGCTGTACTTTTGTTACATGTTTTAATCGGCTGTTTAACCGATTATTTATATCCTACTTAATTGGTTGTTTAAACCGATTTTGTTTCTGCACTCTTTGTACCGTACTTTGATTATGCACCGATCCAAACGCTAGGGTAGTACCGCTTTAGATACTTTCCGTTAATTGCTTTAGGTAACACCAACCCTTCAAGCGTTTCGAGTATATACGCGTTTCCACCGACAAGCCGATTTACTTTATATGGTCCTTCCCAGGTAGGTGACCATTTGCCGAATCGATTATCTTTAGAACCAATCGGCAATATTGTTTTTCAAACCAAATCGGCTTCCACTACTACAAAACAGCACATAGGTGACGCCCTATTTGTGGCGGTTCTTTTGGAACCGTCACAAATACATGTATCAGTGGCGGTTCTATATGGAAATTGGCGGGAGGACCATTTGTGGCGGTTGCATCAAAAAACCGCCACAGATAATACTTAATCTGTGCGGTTTTAAATAAAACCGCCATCGATAATGGTGGGACTATTTGTGGCGGTTGGTAGATGGAACAAATCACAGATAATACATTTTTCGTGGCGGGTTGGTTTTAGAACCGCCACTAATAATGCTTTCTATAAATATCCCCTGTTGCCCTGTCATTTGGTCATCTTCCTCCGAGAACAAAATTCGACTTTTTGATTTGATTTTGTTTGGCCAAGATCTTGTGCTTCCACTTCCTAGAATTGTTCCAAGGTGTGTAAAATATGTCTCCTCTCTTCATTTCTAGTGTAAAATTGCCATTAAAGGTTTATTCTAGCTTAATTAAGGTTTAGGTGCAAGGTCTACATTTAGTTTGTTTTTATTTAGGCGGCAATTTGTAGATGATGAATTTATTACCTTCTTTGTATTAGATTAAGTTCTCTACCTTATTTAGATGATGAATTTTTGTCAAGCATATGTCAAATATATGTATTTACGATTATTGGATATTAATGATAAATAAATTATAGTTAATATGATAGATGGGTGATCATGAAGTATAAAATTATAGTTAATATTCGAAGGATATGTATAAAAATTACGTTGCTCTTAGAAGGATATGTATAAAATTTATGTATTTACGATTATTGGATATTAATGAAAAATAAATTATAGTTAATATGATAGATGGGTGATCATGATGTTAATTGCCTTGCATTTTGAGATGAGGAAATTTATTATATTGCTCTTAGAAGGATATGTATAAAAATTACGTAGTTAATATTTTTCTTAGTTACCATTAATTTTTTTCATTTGGCGTGTATATACATCTTGCTTCATTAGTGGGTATTGTTAGTGAATTTTTATGAAGCATATAAACCCAATTTATGTAATTAAGATTGTTGGATGTGAATGATAAATAAATTTTAGTTAATATGGTAGTCGGGTGATCATGAAATTTTGAGGTGAGAATTTATTATGTTGATCTTAGGAGGATATATATATATAATTTTTGGTTACGTATGAGTATATATTAAAATTAATTAATTAAGTTTGCAACATTTACTTAGTATTAATGTTGTCCGTTAGTGCATATTGTTGAATATTGAATAACAATTTATTTAATTAAGATTTTTGGATATTAATAAATTGCTTAAATTAATGAGCTGTAGATGGACCGGAGATGGATGTACGATCGAACCGTTGCGACCAAGAATATATCGACGGTGTATCTGTTTTTCTAAGGGCGTAGGAGAACGACTTGCAAAAGAAGGCGAAGTACATACACTTGTCCATGCATTGATTGCAAGAATGAGAAGATGTTTTGAACAAAAACCATATCCATTTGCACTTGATCGGAGGGTTTTGTACTGGCTATACAAGTTGGACAAGGCACGGTGAAGAGGAGATCATACTTGAGCGTGATAACGTCGGCGGCAACGGAGGCGGCAATGTGGCGGTGACATCGTTATGGATCCGATGAGGATAGGTTGGTCGTCGATGGCGACATTAATCTGCTCAAATGTTGCGCGATGCGTAAGAGAACTACACTAGTCGAGAGAGTTTAATCAATTCACGGGTTTGATGGAGGATTCGGAGAAACCTTTGTTCCGGGTTGTAATGAGGAATACACAAAGTTGCACACGGTGCTCTCGCTCTTGAAATTGAAGGCAGCCAATGGTTGGTCAGACAAGAGTTTCACGGCGTTGTTATATCTCTTAGCGGACATCTTGCTGAAGGAAGCGTGTTGCCTAAAACCACGTATCTAGCTAAGAAGGTTGTATGTCCTTGGGATTGGAAGTAGAAAGAATACATGCTTGTCCAAGCATTTGTATACTCTATCGCAAAGACTATGCGAGACATTCATGTATGTCCGTGTGCAAAGCGTCGCGATACAAGCGTAAAGGCGATGGCAATGAAGCTATCGAGGTGAAGAAAGGAGCTCCATAAAAGTGGTGTGGTATTTGCGATAATACCTCGTTTGAAGCGTTTATTTGGAAACAAAAAGCACGCCAAATTGATGCGATGGCACTCGGAAGACCGTAAGAGGATGGAAAAGCGAGACACGGTGATTACGCGATGGAGAACCATCGATAGACTCTTGAGGAGAACTTCGGAAATGGGCGAGGAATGTAAGGTTTGGCTTGAGTGCGGATGGAATGAATCCTTTCGGTAACATGAGCGGCATTCATAGCACTTGGCCCGTGACTCGTGTATATACAACCTTCCACCACAGTTGTGTATGAAGCGAAAGTACATTATGATGTCCTTGCTTATCCAAGGGCGAGACAACACAGCAGCGATATTGATGTATACCTACAACCATTGGTGGAAGATCTTGTGATATTGTGGAGCGAAGGTGTATGGTATGGGGCGAGTACAAGCGAGAGTACTTCACTCTACGCGCATTGTTGTTACGCACCATCAATGATTTTCTGCGCTTGGTAACCTGTCGGCCGTACTATAAAGGGCGAAAGCATGCCCCGGTGCATGGATGAAACCGCTAGTGTGTGGCTCAACAACTCGAGGAAAGCAGTGTACATGCGTCACCGGAGGTTCCTTGAGAATCATCCGTACCGCAATATGAAGAAACAATTGACGGGACAAAGGAGGGCGGTTTAGCTCCAAGGCGTCTTCGTGGGGAAGAGGTGTATGATATGGTTAGGGATCTTAATGTTGTACTCGGAAAGAAGTCTTGGTAATACATCGCGGTCCGTCTTGAGAAGACCACGTGGAAGAAGAGATCCATCTTTTGGGACTTACCCTCTTGGAAGGACTTGGAAGTTCGACCTTTGCATCGGCGTCATGCATGTAGAGAAGAATGTATGTGACAGCGTGGTTGGTCTTTTCTTGAATATTCCTAGCAAAACAAAGGATGGGTGAAGGCACGAAGGGATCTGGAAGACATGAAGATCGAGCCGAGCTACATCCTCAAGACCTGGAAAGGCGGCTTTACCTTCCCCGACTTGCTACACTTTGAGTAAGAAAGAAAGCAGAACTCGCAAGTGCACGCATGGTGTGAAAGTTCCGTCCGGTTACTCGCAAACATCAAGAAGCGGTATCGATGAAAGATTTGAAGTTAATTGGCATGAAGTCTCATGATTGTCATGTGATGATGACACAAATGCTCCTGTTGCAATTAGAGGTATTTTGCACGACAAGGTCAGAGAGGCAATCACGAGGTTGTGTTCCTTCTTCAACACGATTTCACGAGAAGGTCATCGATCCGTTGGACTTTATGAACTTGGTGATGTGGTAAAGACTACGTGCCGACTAGAGATGTATTTTCCCCATCATTTTTGATATCATGGTTCATCTCATTGTTCACCTTGTCAATGAGATAAATATTTCTTGACCCGTATTCTGCATCGGATGTACCCATTTGAAAGGTATATGGGTGTTACGAAGAAATATGTACGTGTCGATCTCGTAGGAAGGCTCAATTGTAGAAGGTTATGCAAGCGAGGAGGTTATTGAGTTACGTATCGATTACATGGAGGAGGTCGAACCGGTAGGAGTGCGATATCTCGCCATGAGGGTAGGCTAGGTGGGAAAGGTGTAATAGGAAAGAAATCTACAAATTCCTCGATAATATTTTGTTGAACAAGCCCATTTCACGATGTTAACAATCACTTGAGGTGTGCCGTATATGGACATACACAAGGGTAAGCTAAGGAGGAAAACCGAGGAAAGTCGAGATTTGGATAACAAAAGAGCACAATCGTTTGTTAAGTCATTGGTTCGAGGAGTACATATGCGGTGAAGAAGCAGAGTGTTACATTGAGGTGGTTGGCAAAAGGGCCTTGGTACAATCACGACATGGCAAGGATATGACATCAATGGATATACATTTTACACGAGAGCTCGGGATAGCAAGAGCACTTACCAAAAGCAGTGGTGTCGTATAGATGCCTCGACAACACGAGCGTCTGAAGAGCATCTACTACGGGTTCATAGAGGAGATTTGGGAGCTGGACTCTGCATTTTCAAGATCCGGTGTTTGATGTCATTGGGTGCGACTCCCGAATGGTGTCAAGGTGGACAAGTGCGGCTTTACTCATGGACATCGAACATGTCGGATCTGAGAGCGAACCATTCGTACTTGCGAATCAAGTAGCACAAGTATTCTACATAATCGACCGGCGAGATAAGAAGCGCCACGTAGTTACGCAAGGAAAAAGAAGGATCGTTGGAGTTGAGAATGTCGTGGATGAGGAAGAGTACAACCGGTTTGATGAGTTGCCTCCTTCGCATGCGACGACATCGAGGCCGAGGAAGAAACCACTCAAGAAGTTACCTATCATCGCGATGATCTAGCGAAAACCAAATTGTGAAAGAAAATAATTAGCTAGGAGTAATGGCAACATGTCGCCATTTATATGGAGTAATGGAAATGTGATGTAAGAAATGTACATTTCTGTCGAATTAATAGGAAATAAATATGCATGATTTTGATGAGAAAGCTTCTAGGACTTATGTTATACATGCTTCATATGTATTAATGTATGGAAGAAAAAAAATCATGTATTGTCATATGCAACATGGTTTATTATGATTTCTGCAATTTTTAGAGTTATGCATGCTTCCTGGAGTTTATACAGATTGTCATCTGTATCTATGGCGTGGGAGGGGTATACGTGGCGGTTAAGAACAATAATAAATCACGAGATAAGCGTTATCTGTGGCGATTAAGAACAATAACGTCACGAGATAAGCGTTTATCTGTGGCGGTTATTGTTCTTAACCGCCACAGATAACGTTATCTATGACGGTTATTGTTCTTAACGCCACAGATACCCTCTACATATAGCTCGGCCGCGCATATACGCATTCGCAAATTTCGCTTCCGCTCCTGTGCCTAGCTCCGCCGCCACTCCAAGTGCCCTCCACTCCTGTGCCCTAGCTCCGCCGCCGCCACTCCAAGTGCCCTCCTCTCCGCCGCCGCGCCGCCGCTCCCATGACGTGCCGTCCTGCGCCCTCCCGCGCCTTGCTGCCTTGCAGCCTTGCGCCTGCAAGCCACCGGCGCCGCCCCTCCAGCGACTTCGCTCGGCGACGGGCACGTCCGTCTGCGCCGCCCTCTCCAAGCGACCGGCCACCGGCGCCGTCCCCTTCAACGCCCTTCAACGCGTCCGTCTGCGCCGCCCTCAAGCGGCCGGCCGTCGCGCCCTCCCAGGGCCTGCCCCTTCAACGCCCTCCCGCACCGGCGCCTCCCCCTTCAACCCTACCCAGGTAAGCTACTAAGCCACAGAATCCGTGCTGGAGTGCTTAGGTTTAAGATTTATGTAATCTTGCTGCTACTCTGATCATATATATATATATCTGCTTAGCTTGTTTGAGTATTCAGTTATCAGTCCAATCTGAATCTATATGATAGTTTTGGTTAACAGGCTGTTAAGTTGAGATTCTCTGGTTGAAGATAATCTACTAACGATGAAGTGAAAATCAATTATTGTGCAAAGAGGCTAGTCAATCAACTTGGGTACCAATTTTGGGGCGATTGATTGCTTAGGGACTTTGCTTGTTCTGAATACTATAGAAAAATAGTAAACAAATCTGAGGTTTGAAGGAATGAAATACAAGCGATTGATAAAATTTCTATTTTTGTTGGGAAGTACATTGTGGATGCCCTTAACATTGTGGATGCATTATACTCTGCTGCTATTACTTGTTGCCTTAATTGTCTTACTTGTTGCCTTGAATTGGGGCGTGGGTGATGCTCTGTGATGAACACAGGTACTAGAATGATCGAACCTTTATTTATGTGGTTTAGGCCTTGAACTATAGACTTAAATGCTTGAAAGAATTGCTTATTCTGCTGCTATCCTTTTGCTTTCGTGTGCGAAAACTATGATAAGTACATCAAGATTAGGGTAGCGGTAGAATAAAGGATCCCAAGCATCAACTACTATGACACATATAGTAAATGGGTACTATAATTTGTTTCCATAGTTAAAAAAGTACAAGTAATTTCACCTCTACATGGCAATGGGTCCATAGTAGAATTCTCAAACAAATTCTCCTAAAGTAAGCGAATTATATGGACTCTTTCCATAGTAAAATAAATAAATAAAAAACAGTGCCGATAATTTTACCTCTACATGGCAATGGGTCGAGCACATGACAAGAGGTGAGTGAAGGCCTCAACCCTAGAAGGCCATGTTTTGCTAGAAGATTTGGAAGATAACTCACTTAAGACATGTTTAATTTGTTAAAGATAGAAAAAATAATAGTGTTATAGAGATAGCTTTGACAATGTAGAGCGAAATTATGGCTTTTGGGAAAGATAATATTCGACACTACATGCTTTAGGAATAATGATATTGCCCTATGTCGGGTAGTGAATAACTAGTAAATATCTAGGCAATGAGAATTCTTTAGTGTGCATTTTAAGGTGGTAAGAGTTCAAGGCCTATTTCATTGAATAAAGTGTTAGCCCATTTGTGATTGTGGTGAAGATCCTTATCTTCATCCATACCCAAATCTGAGAGCACATTAAATTAATTCTCTTTGAGATATAAGGCAACCCGACATCGAGAACACTTTAAAAGTAAAACAACTTGAGCTAGATGCTACTTGATTTGTTAATGATCATGCCATTGTTGATATCTCTGTTTGTGTGGATGAGTGCTTTAATATCATGTTGGTATTGATCTTGTGTATGTGCTTGATCTTGTGTCTATATATATATATTCTTATGTATGTGCTTGATCTTGTGTCTATATATGTATATATATGCTAGTAGTTGTGTATAGTGGAGATAGTTGATATCATTAGCAGGAACAATTCACTTAGTCTTGTAAAACCAAATAACTCTAAGCACTTTAAGGATCTAATATAGTCATCAGTTAGTACATCTTCTATCTTATGCCTTTTGTCCGAATTATGAACCATAAGTCATTCTGGTTGGTTGTGAATTATGCTTCCATTGAGTATTCTTATCTTCATCCATACCCTAAGTCCGAGAGTACTCCTTACACCGCAATCCTCGTGAAACACAGAAATTCTTGAAGTAGTTCTCATCTTCATAGAACATGAAATTTTTCATTGGAAAAGTTGGAGAGGAAGAACATCCACTCTTAATAACACCACTAGATTTAAAAGAAAATAATATTATTTAAAAAAATTCCCAAGAAAGGTAAGCAAAAATCATAAATTTCTTCCTGATCATGCCATTGTTAGTACATCAGTTAGTACATGGACTCGAAATGAGCCATGGACAGGCACTTTAAGGATCTAATATAGTCCTCAGTTAGTACATCTTCTATCTTACTCCTCAGTTAGTACATATTTTCCTCAGTGTGCTAATTCAATATGATACACTTAGTTATTCTATCAGTTAGTACATATTTTCTTTCCTCTCTGAAATATCTCCTTTCTATTGAGTAGTTCTAATGGAGCCCGGCCGAGCCTATAATGGAGGAGAGCCGGCGGTACCTTACCCTCCACCCAACCACCGAAGTTGCCGAGGCCTCCTTGCTGTTCGGGGCCTCCACCGCTGTTCCGGGGCCTCGGCATTGTCCCGAGGCCTCCACTTACATTGCAACACGCCGAGGGCGAGGGAAGAATAAAAGCTGAAGGCGGTACACCATCACGGAGGTCTCGGATCTTGGGTCCCTGTTGCACGAAAAAGCGCAGACAAAATCTGAGTCAACATGCGGGTACATCGTAAGGAGAAAGTGCCAATCACCTATTTGGATTGGCATAAAGTGCTAAGCCACCAAAGCGGATCGTGGAATGAGCTCAAAGGAACCTTCGCATTCCCAGAAGAGTCGAAGAACTTCGTCGCGTCGCGATGCATTGATGACCATGGATGCGGCGTGGAGAAACTTCAAAGCGCGGTGAGCGTAAATTATGTGAAGCAAAAGCGGTCGACCGTCGGAGACTACCCAAGATTCTGACCATCTTTGGGATGAGTTAAGTGGCGATGAAGCAATCAAGCGACAAGGAAGTCTAGTGAGGACCACATTAGCATCGCAAGAAGGAATACTCACCCCACAGACTTGGCGCGCGTGGGTACACGGGTAAAATTGCTCAATGGGACGGCGGGAATTACAAGTGATCCAACGGTGGCACAAGTCCCTTGGTCGGACTACGGCCGAGTGAAGCACTACGTGCTAGCGAGGCGAGATCTCTTGTCTCTTGGGAGTTTATCATTCAAGAAGCGGCGAAAGCGAAGCGATGGCGCAAAGAGTTCATCGGTTATGCGGCGGTCCACCCAAGGATCCTTCCACCCAAGCAGGAGAAAAGAGCGAGCTATCGGCGCCCTCGGAAACAAAAGCACCCGGTCGAACACGAGGCGTCGGGGTCAAGGTTCCATGGAAGATGGGATTCACGAGCACGAAGACTCTTATAGGAGTCGGAAAAGAGCTAAAGAAGAAGCGGTTGCGCAGAAATGGAAAGTATGAAGGAAAGGGTTCTGCGAGAATTACAACCCACCATTCACGAACAAGTTCAACGACAAGTACAAAAGCCTTGAGCGAGCAGCGAAAAAACGCTCTCTCGGCCCTACAAGTCGTCGCGGCGATTCGGGTCCACGCCCGGCACAAGCGGACCTAAACCATTATCTGTGGGCGACATACATGACCCCACACCTGTCGACTCACGCGTGCGTGATGAACATCTTTCTCTGATGCGCTGAGGGTAGCTTATCCGTGCCAACAAGGGGTGTCTGCACAATGCCCGATAAGCGCCGAGTTATGCAAAGGTCGGTGGACACGGTAGTTACCGATTTCTTGATATCGGGCTAGAAAAACCCGCCAATGGCGAGATAACAACTCGGGAGGTGCCGTCCACTCATTCATCGATGGCGCAAGCGTGACATCATCTTGGACCATGCGGTGGCACCCTCTCGACATCGTCTTGGATCATGCCTTTGCCGACCTCTCTGCGGTGCAATCGCTTATCGATCACCGGACACTTGAGAGTGAAATGGTGAAGAAGCAAGATGAGGTAGAAAAGAAATCCATTGAGGGCCCCATAAATATGGCCCTGTTAGTACTCAACGCGAAACACAGTAACACACGGTACTTCAAAGGACAAACCTACAACCCCGATCCCAAAAATGGCACATTAGGCAGGCCGTATCGGCTAGATCGGGGAAGCCGGGACCTAGTATGATGTCGTCCGTGAAAAAAGTAAGGGCAAGGGAAGTCGATGAACAAGAAAATCAACCAAGATTGAAATTCGAGGTTGGGAAGCCCTTAGTCACCGATTCGAAGTTAAGCAGTCTAACACCCATGATCGGTGACTACATGCATGGTACATGGGCGATCCAACCAAGGCGTACTCGAAGGTGATCACTGCGGTGTTCCGTGAGGAACATTTTCACCACGAGGGCTATGGCTACTTCTTAATAGAATTCGATAACATGCACAACTTGTTCTATCATGGCGCCCTCGACATATGTTTTTGAGATCTTTGGACACTATAAGTGTCTAATATATCAATCTTGGTCTACATTCACGTAATCTGGATAAATGTCATGTCTAACTATTTCGTTATATAGATACGAGATTCAAGAACTACGAAGAACCAAGGGGCGATGGGATTCCTCGACCAGGAGCGGTTTGCCAAGAAGAAATCGAGAGTACCAAAGGAGGTCGAGAATGCGTCTATAAAGCTTTGCTTAAACTACAAGACAAGGAGTTTATACTTGTACCATACAATTTTAAGTAAGTTCCTCACTAGCGAGTTAAATTACTCGTTGGTTTCGTTATTTACTCTGACGTAACGACTAATGGCTATGGCATCCAGATTCCTTTGGATTCTCGTAGTAATTCATCGGACAAGAGCAAGATCTTGATCATGGATCCACTGGATAAACCTAAAGCAGACTATGAAGTGATGACACGTTTAATCAACGAGGCGTTCAAAAGATATTGTCAGAAGAGCACGAGACACCGCCCATACCAGAAAACCCTTACAATCCGTACTAAATTTCGATGCATACGCAAGGAATATTCTTATATCGTATTTCATAGTAAATAGCTCCTTCGACGACATCTTAGTTCATTCGATTTTAGGTGTCTGGCGAAGCAAGGAACAAATCTATGTGGGTACTTCGTGTTGCGGTACATGCGGAAATCTTAAGTTGCACAATAAAAGACAATGGCGTGGAGGTCGGTCATCTTGACATGACACATCGATTAGCGCCACTCGATTTCTATATGCTCTCTTAATTCATTTTTCATACCTCTGAAGCCTCAAAAGTCATCTCTACGGTAGGGCTTGCCGTTTTGAAATCCAAGCCGTTCGAGGCCGGCTCGCCTACTTCATCATGAAGGAAATACTCAACAAAAAAGCGAGTTTTATAGCCGAAGACAACAACGATCCACTCCTCCATACTCATGTCTCACATCACGTGTCTCCAACATCCGAAGACAGTAGGCGGCTTCTAGTTCTGAAACTACGAAGGCTTTTGTTACTTCAATTTTTTTCATTACAAAGTGTAAATAACTTTTGTACCCATTTGAAATGGGACCCCTTCTTTCGTCAATGCCACTTCTCTTGTCGGTGGTTACGCTCTTTGTAGCATGTCGTTTGTCTTCTTGAGGAACACATGTACACACATGCAGTGGCACTTCTAAATATTTCATGTGTTTGCCTTACATGGTTATTTTTTCATATGAAGTTATTTCATGTGTTTGTAATAGTTTGATAAACTAACCAAGTGAAAAAATTACTTGGTTACTTTGATAAACTAACCAAGTGAAAAATGTTGAATCTTGCCATATAGCTTACGCAAGTTCAATGTCGATTACGTGTTTTGCAGAACATTTCATGAAATAGATAATTGTCGGCAATATTGCGGGAGGAACCAACGCTTATGGCTGTAAGTACGTGTTTCATGTTTAGATGTCTATCATCATTTTTTCTGTAAATGATTTTGATCTTCTTGTTCAACACTTGAAATGGTTAGTGCTGATAGTTCTACAACCTTTTCATTGTATTGAAGGTTCCATGAGCACCTAGGGAAGAAAGGTATCAGTGGGTTCATCAATGTAGATTATAAGAATAAAACTCTGTCTATTGAGGTGAGTCCCTTTCACAGGATTTTCTTTTTAATTTTTAACCTCAATGTGCATATATAACTCAAAAGTGATGACCGCTATCCAGGCATCATCACTACTTGCCTGCTCGTGTTTGATTCTGCATCTCTCTCCCTACTGTGTGTTCATTTCATTTCTTTCTTGTGTTCATTTTAACACGACCCATTAAGCAAGCATAAGTAGCATAGCTACTTTCTTTGCACAATTTTATGCTTAACTAACAAGAACACTTGATCTTCACATGCATTTACGCCTTTGAACTCTGACACTATAGTCATGTGAATTTTTGTACTCAACTCTCCTTTTTGTTGCTATGCTCTTTTGTCTAGTTATGAACACTTAGCTCCACTTATTTGATCGAAAAAAAGCTACCTTGATCGATCTGCCTTGCTTTTAGGAAATATCCTCTCCTTTATCTATGAAAGTTTATGTGTGGTCTTACATTACAGGTTCTCGAGGTTAAGACTCCTCAAGTTGTCCTATATGCTCTTGCAAAGTATTGTCTCGAAAGGTGTTGCTCAAAAGATCTGAGTCCACTTCTCACTCTTTCTAATTAATCTACTAAGTGCTATGCAAGACCATGCATTCTTTGGAATTCTCCTTCTTTTGTTGAACTAATCATACTCGTAATAAGAACTTCTAATTAGAGAATGAAACTATTTTTCGATGAAGCAAAAAAAACAGTTGTTATCAAATTGAAGCATGTGGGATAAGTAGTTACTTTAGAAGGACCAAAAGCGATTAGTAGTACATGTTATTTGAATTATATTCTTTAGTCTACAACAAGCGCACATACTAATATGTATGCTCTAATTTCAATATATCCTTATTTACCTACTTTTGTCTTTTCCTTTACTCATATACTTATGTGGTGTATGGTCTTTGATGCAATAATGAGAACCATTAAGTCTGTGTTCCTTAAATCATTAGCGCCGATCATTGAGAGGGCGCCTTCTTTTTTAGTTCTAGGTGAGTTGGTTTGTTGTTGCTTCAGATTATTTTTCCCTAGCATTTGTTTGTATTGATCTTATGTGCTTTCCCATTTTATCTGCGTAGCCTTCGAATTATCTTGTCTTTCTGCTTGGTAATGTAGGCCACTTTTACGAGAGCTATTTATTCTGTGCTTGTGCCATTCGTGTGCTTATCATCATGCTGTTTAAGCCTTTTGTGTGTGTGTGTGGCGCTTATGTTTGGATTAATCGACTTTGTGATGCTTTAGTTGGTTCAGTTAATTTCCTCTACCATCTAGTTGTATTGATCTTTTGTGTTTCTTCCATTTGGTGGTATGCTTTGGCTGCTTCAGTTATTTCCTCTACCATCTAGTATGCGAAATCACCCCTACCGCAACCTACTCCCCCATTCCGGCGCATCATGGTGAAGCCCTCCACCGCTTGGTCGGGTGAGGCCTTTGAGCCCTATCTATATCTATGCTTGCTTTTTTGTTAATCTGAGACGGGCTAATCATTGAGATTTTGTGAGAACGTTTCAATTGGTCTTGCCGCTATATATGTAGCTGTAATCATGTAATTATCGATTCTGTCTTTCTTTGTTGAGAGTGATTCTGTTTGGTTTAGTTGGTATTTATGCCAAGTGGTGTTGTGGTCGACATATATATTTGGTAATTCATCTTTGGCATTTCCAATAACGAGAGGGCATGGCTAGCTTGCTGAGGCTAGCCACAAATGCCGATTTTTATTTTCTGTCTCGGACTATCGGTGGCGGTTCTAGCCAAAACCGTCCTTTGCTAGTGCTAGTTCGATGACGGTTTTTAGCTAGAACCGTCGCGATATCGAGGATTATCGATGGCGGTTCTGGCCAAAAACTATCGCGATAGTGCTAGTTCGATGGCGGTTTTGGCTAGAACCGTCGCGATATCGAGGATTATCGATGGCGGTTCTATCCAAAACCATCGCGATAATGTTATCTGTGGCGGTTCTAGAACCGTCGCGATAATCCTCGATTATCGATGGCACTAAATCGTGGCGGTTCGAAAACCGTCGCGATGGCGATTCGAACCGCCAGTGATGACTTTTTTCAAGGTAGTGTTCTCTGAAGGACTTCGGCATAACTTTCTTGTTATAAGTCCTTGCAACTTTTTCCTTATTCTTTTTAAGCCGATCTAGAGTAACCAACCTTAACTCCGCCAAATCGTCCAGATTATATAGCATCAACTCTTTATACTCATCGGCCGATAAACCGTTTTGTCTCGCCACTCGCATAGACTCAACGTTTATTTCTACGGGCAATACGGCTTCTTGACCATATACCAATTGATATGGTGACAATTTAGTCGATCCGTGAAATGCTAGCCGATAAGCCCATAGAGACTCTGATAGTGTAGTATGCCAAGTTCGAGGCTTTTCATCAATTTTCCTTTTGATCAACTTGATCAAAGTCTTATTAGACGACTCGGCTTGTCCATTAGCCTGAGCATAATATGGTGATGAGTTAAGCAATCTGATGCCCAGACTCTCTGCAAAGCTTTTAAAATCGTTAGACATGAACACAGTTCCTTGATCGGTTGTGATAGTCTGAGGAATACCGAATCGATGGATGATGTGTTCATTAACAAAGCCGATAGCTTCCACACTGGTGACCTTTTTGAGTGGAACGGCTTCTACCCATTTTGTAAAATAGTCTGTGGCTGCAAGGATAAACTTATGGCCCTTGCTTGATGCCGGGAATATTTGACCGATTACGTCTATACTCCATCCCCTAAACGGCCATGGCTTGATAATCGGATGTAAAGCCAATGCTGGTGCAAGTTGCACGTTCCCAAATTTTTGACAAGTTTGATATCCTTTGTAATACTTAAAACAATCTTCCAACATTGTCGGCCAAAAATACCCGGTTCGTCTTAGGACCCATTTCATTTTGTGAGCCGATTGATGTGCTCTGCAGATTCCTTCATGAACTTCACCCATAGCTACCTTTGCTTCTTCATCGCCTAGACACCGCAGCAGCAAACCTTCCAATGTCCGATAGTATAACTCTCCTTCTATCATAACATACTTCAGTGCTTTTTGCCGGATTTTTCGCGCAGTAGGTTTGGATGGGTTCGTTAGGTAGGCTTTTATTTCCGCCCTCCAGTCGGCATTATCAACACATAGCACTGTTTTGTCGATTAATTCGAATGCTTCGTATCGGCTTTTTCCCTTGTAGCCTGAAGCTGTCTGAGCCAATGTGTTGGCTCTGTCGTTCACTTCCCTAGGTATATGGCCGATACAGAATGACGTAAAAGTATTGATGATGTCAAGACAATGCTGTAGATACTTTGATAGCACCTCGTCGTTGCATTTAAACTCCCCTTTAACTTGTTGCACTACCAGCAACGAGTCGCCATATGCTTCCACATTACTTGCTCCGACACTATCTATTAATTGCAACCCTTTGAGCAATGCCTCATATTCGGCCTGGTTATTAGAGTATCGGCTTGTAAGCCGATATGCAAACTCGATGTTATGACCTTTTGGTGAAATCAGCACAATACCTATTCCACTCCCCTCTTGACAAACTGACCCATCAAAATACAGTTGCCATGGGGCTACATCGACCATTCCTGCCATGGTATCATATCCAGTTATAAAATCGGCTACTGCTTGACCTTTAACGGCTTTGGCCGATTCGTATTGTAGATCGAACTCGGTTAGAGCATAAGCCCACTTTCCAAGTCGTCCTCTCAAGATTGGTGCAGACAGCATATATTTGATGATATCGTTTCTGCATACTACTATGCAAGTTGATGCTAATATATAATGCCTTAATTTCGTACAAGCAAAGTATAATGATAAGCACAACTTCTCTATCGGTGGGTACCTGGTTTCGGCTTCCAGGAGTCGTCGGCTTAAGTAAAATATAACTCGCTCTTTGCCATCGACTTCTTGCGTCAATACAGCCCCTATGGTCTCGTTTTCAGCCGATATATATAGCTTGAAAGGAATTCCCTTCTGTGGTGCGGCCAAGACTGGTGGTGACGCTAGATACTGTTTTATATCGTTGAAAGCTTTTTGCTGATCGGTTCCCCATACAAAATTCTGATTATCCTTTAATTTTAGCAATGGCGTAAAAGCTTGAATTCTACCAGACATATTCGAAATGAATCGTCTTAAGTAATTAATTTTGCCGATTAGCTTCTGCAATTCATTTTTATATGTCGGCTGTTTTGTATCGGCTATGGCTTTAACTCTTTCTTGGTTAACTTCAATTCCTCTTTGGTGAACCATAAATCCTAGGAATTGGCCAGCCGATACACCAAACGCGCATTTCAAAGGATTCATTTTTAACCAATGAGCTCTTGTATTTTGGAATACCCTTTCTAAATCGGCCAAGTGCTGCCAGTCTTCCTTAGATTTAACCACCACGTCGTCAATGTAGATTTCAACCATGTGGCCGATTAGGTCATGAAAAATTAAATTCATGGCGTGTTGATAGGTGGTGCCAGCATGTTTTAAGCCGAATGTCATTACTGGCCATTCGTATAACCCTATCGCGCCAGGGCATCTGAAGGCAGTTTTAGGAACATCGGCTTCTGCCATGAATATCTGGTTATACCCAAAGATTCCGTCAAGGAAGCGATGATCTTATTACCGATGCAAAGATCGATAAGCATATCGGCTATAGGCATCGGATACTCATCTTTTGGCGTGGCTTTATTCAAATCTCTAAAGTCTACACACACCCTAAGTTTACCATTCTTTTTCATGACAGGAACAATATTGGACACCCATTCGGCGTATCGGCAAGGTCTTATGAACTTGGCTTCCAACAATCTCTCTATTTCTTCTTTTATCACACTGTATAGTTCTGGATTACAACGCCGTGGAGGTTGTTTATATGGCCGATACCCCGGCTTGATAGGTAGCCGATGTTCTACTAACTGTCGGCTTAACCCAGGCATTTCATAGTATTCCCAGGCAAAACAATCTCTGTATTCTTTAAGTATTTTGACCAACTTATTTTTGTATTCTGTATCTAAATTTGCACTCACAAACGTTGGCCTTTTCCTATCACCTTCTCCTATGTCAACTTCTTCAAGTATATCGGCTGAAGTGAAACCTTGCCCCAATTTTTCACTTTGGAAATCCTCGATGGCTTCACACGAATTTATCACTTGCCGATAACTTCTTGGTTTGTCTTGTAAAATTTGGATCATTTTTGACCCCATCTTCTTAGAACTTCATTTGCCCGATCAAATGTGCCTGGCTTCACACTGATCGGCATCAAACCCGACTTCCCAATGCATATAAAATCACAATCGTCTAGAGCTTTACCCGATATGCATTCTGCTTCTTCATGCGGCCAATTCGCGTCTGAACTAGCCATTGCAATATGAGCTGATGTATCGGCTGATACAACTTCAACCTCATCTCCGTTCCACTGTACTAGAAGTTGGTGCATTGTGGAGGGGATACAGCAATTGCCATGTATCCAATCTCGTCCTAGAAGTACACTGTAATTCCCTTTAGCTTCAATTACAAAGAATGCAGTCGGCAAAGTCTTATCACGACGGTCGATTCTGAACCATTACTCCTTTTGCTTCAGTAGGGTCACCTGTGAAGTCATTCAGCACCATGTTAGTTTTGATCAAGTCTTCATCAGTTTTGCCCAACGTTTTGCAAGTGGAAAGTGGCATTAAGTTTACAGTAGCGCCCCCGTCAACGAGCATCCTGGATATCGGCTTTCCATTGATGTAGCCCTTTAAGTACAACGGTTTAAGATGCCGATGGGGATCTTGCGGTTTTTCAAATACAACATCCTGTGCTCCTAAGCATAGTTGAGCAAATGTATCTTTAGCCGATTCTGTTTTAATTTTGAACTCGGCTGGTAGGGTGAACACCATGTTGATATCCATGGGAGGAGTGTCATCTCGAATCATTGGTGACAGCAAATCATCTGAAGAATCCGACTCCTCGTCGGCTTGTTGTTTTTTCCTCCACTCCTTTGTAACGAGTTTCACTGGTCGCAACTCATTAAATGCCTGGTCTCTCTGTTTCTCTTCCTCGGCCTCTCTTATCTCCTGTGTCCTCAGGCGTTGAAGCCGTCTGCGTTGCGATCGGCTAAGTCCAGTCGGACACCACCTGGGTTTAGGCTCCAATGGCTTGCGGATTTTACCGACCAAGCTTTCTGTTGGTCCCTTGTCTTGGTTTGTTGTGCCTAGTCTTTCTTTTATCGGCCTTCTATACCCTGGCTCGTTTTGATCCGACAGGCGCTCTTTCACCGATCGTTTCGGCCAATCCCTTTGCGGGTAATGTTCCATGGGGCATGCCCTCGCAGACGGTAGTGCCATGCCCCTTTCCCAACAGAATCGCCAAAAAGGGCATCTCTGGTGAGCTTTTTCTGCGTTGTCTGGCCGATACCAATTATTAGGCCGAAACACAGCATTTGGCCGATGCGATTCATCTGGTCGACGGAATTGCTGCTTCTGCCGATGGCTCATCCTTTCATATTTTTCAAGTAACTGCGAGAAGGTTGGCTTGGGCTTGAACGCTGGTCTTTGTGGTGGAGTTCTTTCAGCTTTGTACCATCGTCCGACTTGTAATTCCCCTTTTGGCTTCACAGTCCTAGAATTCTTTCCGTCTCGATCGGCTTCAATTTGAAGTGAGCCGATCGTTATCTTCAGTGTTTCTCCTTGTGAGCTTGACTCTATGTCGACTTGTCGCGCGTCACCACAGGATTTTAAATCGACAATCTGCTTTCCTTTCTTTGGAGCTTTGGACCATGTTAATTGGGAAAGGATTGACGTCGACTTCCATGGCGGCTCTTCGCAAACTTGAGCCGACCATCTTCAATGGCGGCTCAGATTCTTTGTCGAAAGATATTGCAGTCGTTAGTGTTATGGGAAAAAGAATGATGCCACTTACGAAGATCGCCGCTTCTTGATCTCATCGGCTGAAGGTATGGTATGCCCTTGAGGCGTACAGTATTAGTTTTTCCTGTAACAACATGTCGAATATGCGGTTACATTTGGACACATCAAAAGTGTATTTAACCTCCGACATACTCCTAGTCGGCTTGAGCCACGAACAGACAAGTGGTTTTTTAGAACCCTTTATCCATTCGGCTATATTCACGTCTGCTTCATCTTCAGAAGTTTCACTTGAACTATATTCAACCATGTTTATTTTAGCTTTATCTTTTCCATTGCCATTTAATCTAATTTTATCCTTGAATTCTTTATTCAAATATCGGCTTTCTGTCTTAATACACACGATGAAGCGGTGACTTAGATCGGTGAACTCTGTCCAAAGAAGTTTTTCTTTAAGTGGGGGAATTAACCCTTGAAAGGCCAAATCGGCTAGTTGGTTATCGGGCAATACTACGCTGAAGCAGCGATTTCGTACTTCTCTAAACCTCCTAATGTAATCCGAAGCCGATTCACCAAATTTTTGCTGGACAACACTTAGGTCTGAAATTCTCAACTCTAAACTACCGGAGAAAAAGTATTCATGAAATCGACTTTCTAAATCGTTCCAAAAATGGACCGAATTTGGAGGCAGATTGGTAAACCAAGTGAAGGCAGTCCCTGATAAAGACAACGGAAAAAGCCTAATCTTTAACCCATCGGACTGAGCCGCTTCACCACACTGAGCGATGAATCTTCCAATATGTTCTAAAGTAGTAACTGAATCATCCCCCGAAAATTTCACAAAATCGGGAATCCTAAAGTTATGGGGATATGGCATGCGGTCAATGTAATCTGGGTACGGTTTTCTATAGCCGATTGTCCTTCCTTTGGGCTGTAAGCCAAATTGATCTCTCAAGACTATGGAAATTTGATCAGCCCAATTAACATTGTTAGCCGATGGAACACTAGGGTTTGGCCAATTATTTTGGGTAGTATCCACGCCCAGAGTGTAAACTCTCGGCGATTAAACTTGCTCTAGCCGATGGATCTTCTTTGTTGCCATGATTCAGTATCCATCGCTCTGGCAAACCGTAACCTCGGTAATGGAGCAAACGGCTCTGCGTATGTAACTACTTTATACGGAGCCGGGTTTCTAACTTGGGTTGGTCCTTGAGGTTTATAGCTTCCATTTAATTCCATCGGCTGAGAGGCCGACTGGACGTAGTGAGTCCCTGATGCTGACGGATCCAACTTTGCAGCGTCAGTGTATGCATGAATATGAGTAACTAGGTTCGGGCGAGGATTTGGTGGAGCCAAGGGTGGGCTGGGTCGGCATTAGTGAGGGTGCTGGTGCCGATGCTTTGACCGTGTTGGTGTTTGGAGCCACAGAATATACAGGGTACGTTGGGAGTGGCTGCAATGAGTCCATCAATTCCCCAGACGTAGCCAACTCTTGTGCAATCGTTTTTACGCTATTCTCTATCATCGGCTTCAAGGTTGTGACCAAAGCCGATGATTGATTAATTAATGCATGATGCACAGATTGTTCGATTATAGCAGACAATTCAGCTTGAGTTGGCATGTATCGGCTTATCGGAGTTGATGTGACGCCAGCTTCGCCAAGCGGATTCAGTGTTGGAAGTGCCATCTTCTGCGTGACTCCCCGTCGGGTTTTTTGATAGCAACCCAACATCAATTCCTCTAAGGTAGCTTTTCGATCTTCAATCTCCTTGCGCTGCTCTGGAGTTAAATCGTCCAAAGTGGGGACGATTATGGCTTCGGTGTTTACGTCGGATGGTGCGACAGATTTACCTGCAGTCATCTTGTCGATCGTGGTCCCACCGGGCGTGTCAAAAATGTGTTGGCACCAAAAACGTGAAGAGGGTTTCTGGTTCACAACACACCGCATTTAACGCCGGTTCGCTTTTGCTGAAGGCACAATCGATTTGACCCTGCAATCGATAAGGGAAATAATGTGAAAACTCGATCAAGCCGATTCTCGAAGTGAATCGGCTGAGAATCAAGAATCAGCCAGAAAGCCGATTAGAAGGGTAACTAGATTAGCCGATTAAGACTAATCCGGGGTAAAGGTAGATCGATTCTGAAAAGGCGATGCGCAACAAGACAAAATAAATCAAACCTGAAAAAAGCCAATGACGATCAAACAATCGGCGATGCGCAACTTTATTTGATCGATGTCGACTTACAGAGGAAAGATTATAATGCTAAAAAGACTAAGAACTACGGAAAGCAAAAACTGGTAGATGTATTGATTGTTGTGGATGCCCTCTCCAAGCAGCCCTAGCGCGCCTTATATACCCGCTAGCCGATCAGAGTCCTGCTCCAACACGATGATGCAATCCGAATCGGCTTCGTAGTTTCCTATTTGGACTCTGTTTCCAAATATTATCCGTACATTATCCAAATCCTTTGAGGCGCTCCGTGTTGTATCCAAACTTACTTTTTCTGCCGATTCCTCTTGTAGTTTCCAAAAATTGGTGCAAACACCTTGCTTTCCGATTGCATGTTTGAAGTCTGATCATTTTAATTCCTTCGCAGATGACCTTAAGGGGTTGAGCCCTTTCACATGACCTGCTTCAAGTGCGCTCACGGCTGCTGCCTCCTGGGGACCGCCTCCTACGCCGCCCTCAACGGGATCTTCTATTGCAAGTATCATTTCTGGCAGCTGTTCAAGGAGACGGGCAACTACAACAACTTGCTCAAGCCCGCCTCCGTGCCGAAGAAGAATGACGAACCCAAGGCCGCGGTGCTTGCAAAGGCAGATCAAGAGACAGAGGTAACCATGGAAGAAGCGTCACCGGAGCAGGTGCCGGGAAGTCGTAGAGGACCAGGAGCACTTAGAAGAACCTACACGTGATGCACGCACGCATATACACGTTCCCATCTTGATGTTAGTCTTGTGTTGCTGCCCATATTTTTTGTTCGATTTTTTTAAATAATATTATTTTATTTACAAATTGCGACATTAATACTCGGATTAAAAAATTGTAGAAATAATATACAGTCGCCAAACTGTTTGGCGAAAATAGGTAGTCGCCAAACCGTGTGGCGAAAATAGGGTAGTCGTCAAACCGTGTGGCGACAATACCCTAATCTCACGTATTACTCGTTTTGAACCCTAACACCGAGATCAGGCATTTGTCACCACACAATTCGGCGACTAATCTGTTGTCGCCAAACCATTTGGCGATTACCTGTTGTCGCCACGCCGTTCGGCGATTACCTGATGTCGCCACACCGTTTACCGACCACTCTCTTCGCCACACCGTTTGGCGACCATATTAAAAATTGGTGTTTAATTTTCTTTGTAATGTTAAAACGTATAAAGGCAGATATATTCTGTACATTAATTTCATTCATAAATTTTCTTTGTAATGTTAAAAACGTATAAAGGCAAATACGCTGCATCTCGTACTCCCTCATCTGCTCTATCGCCCTCGATGAAAAATTGCCCTATCTAGAGTGCAACTCACGTAGTATTCATTTAGGATATGATGCCGGCCCGTCATGGCCCTTCCGTCATGTACTCCCTCTGTTCGAAAATATAGGGCGTATTAGAATTCGAAATAGTCTTTTGAAGTAAATTTTGGTCATTATTTTATGTGGTAATATGTTAAACTTTGGTCATTATTTTACGTGGTAATATGTTAAACTTTGGTCATTATTTTACGTGGTAATATGTTAAACTTTGGTCATTATTTTATGTGGTAATATATTATGAATTGATACGAAACAAACAATAATTGAAAGATTAGTGAAATATGAATCAAGTGATACATCTTTTGTAAATTAAACATGCACATCATTTAGGCAATATTGGTTAAAATCTATGTAATTTGACTATTTTGAATTCTATGCAATATTTTGGAACAGAGGGAGTAGTATTTAACAAAATGCTATTTTGTTGACAAAATTATTGTTGAATGCCATTTGTTCAGTAAGAATTCATGTAGTATTTTACAAAATTAGTATTCAGTGTCTTTGGGTAATGAATAATGCAAATTTCGTTGTTCTTCATTATCTTTGATGTCAAATTTCACGAGAAATCAATTTAAAACATCATGTGAACAACACGAAGGATACAGAAACGATAGACCATAAATAATTGGACAAACGACATTCCATTAACATGATAAAGGTCCAATATACCCGCAAGTACGTAACATATGATAAAATGATACTAAGAAAATAAGTTACATAATACTATGGAAATAAGACGTTACGGCGGAAAATAACATAGTCCACACTCTTTATTACAACTTAAAATTAGGAGGGGCATAACTTCACGTCTACTGAGTGGATCGAGGCCACTTCCGTTTCGCCCATGCCTCCGGTGGGGCTTCTCTGGCACGACGTGCCCTCTCTCGTTTCCTCTCTCTCGGCCTCCTTCTCCTCGCTTCCTTTCGATGTGCCTCCTCGCGTGCGGCGTCACGTTGCGATTCGAGCTGCCGCCTGGACTCCTCCCGCCGGTTGGCTTCATCAAGTAGTCTTTGATCTTCGGGATCGATCTCCTTATCAAACCACTGCTCAAATTCACACAGCGGCGGAGGCGACTGCATGAAACATAAATTAGCAAAGTTTCATGTAGAAATATTACGAAACACGTATACTTGTTACCAGTTGGCGATTCTTCAGGCTCTTCTCCGGCGGGTTGAATTCATAGTTGCGGCACTTCCAGTACCTCCTCTTCCAAGTTGGCACTTCCCAAGAATAGACAAGCCTGCAAGGATCTCCGCATAGGCACATCGGTGGGACAACCCTGAAAGGTACGAAGATGTCCTATTACGCAATGTTGCGCGGGCACGCCGAAACTCCTGCCTCTTCCTTCGCCTTCCCCTTTCCCTTTCCACTTGCACGCCTCGGCGTGTTCGGCTGATCCTCTACTTCTTTTCTCTCTTCTCTCGGTTCACCCTTTGGTCGTGGTCTCGCTCTGTGGGAAGGAAGGCAAGCGGGTGGTATAAAGGGCAATTATCGCCCTTATATAGGGTCCCTATCACCGTTGCTCCGAAAAGGCGGGCTGCAGCGTGTTGTCATCTCAATTGTAAAAAGCGGTGGGTGCCATGGCATTCTCACTTCACTTTCTGAGAAAGCTGATAGCAGCGTGCTGTGGCCTCACTCGAGAAAGCTGTTGTGTGCATCGTCGTTGTCTAAGCGTGTTGTCGTTTGATGCGGAAAAGCGGGCGCGGCTGCGTTGCGCTTTGTTCGAAATCGAATCAATCGATCGAAAAAGTGGGCTACAGTGTGTTGTCGAATCGGTCCGAGAAAGCTGCAACGTTCGTGTTGTCATGTCGCATTGATATCAGAAAGGTAAATAAAACGTGAACAACACTATTAACATTGTAAAACAGTACGGAGCAAAGTAACAAAGCGAGAACAACACTATAAAGACTGTAGAACAGTACAAAGTAAGAAAGAAAAATAGGACAACGGCTAGCCTAACAATGAGTCCCTAGTCGGCTGCACCCCCTACTATGGACCCTGTCCTGCACCCCTACCACGATCCCTCTTCGGCCTACGTGCTGAGGCCCGTGCATCGTCAAGAGGGCGTGGGTGAAGCTCCAGCGATTGCCACGCCTGCCCGTAGTCTAAGGGGCTGTAACGCTGCACCGGTCGACGCTCTCGGTGAGGCAACGCGTACCTATAGGTACCTGACTCTGCTTTGCATGAACTGCTCGGTGGAGGGGGGTTGTCTGAACTGCGATCAAAGGCAAAATCTTGGTCCGCCAAGATCGAGGCTCGATGTATCCCGAGGAGTGCGGTAACTGAGAGAACTGTCCTCGACCCTGAGTGTAGCTTGCACATTTGGATAATAACTTTTAATTACAGTTACGTGATACTTATACGAAACGTGAGTAGCTCGACTTACCTGGTGTGGGGACCGTAACGGGACCGCGTGGTGGCTGCCAGCAGGACCCTCCAGCCACGTCTGGGCCGGAGGCAAAGGAGTGTGGAAGCTGGACTCCGCCTCCGCTGTGTGACGAGGAGTTGGGGTTGATGTGGGATGCGAAGGCACGTGCGGCGGTCTGGAAGAGGTGGCATGATCAGTAGCATCGACGTGCCGACAAGAACCCAGCTCCACGATCCTGCGAGTGGCGCTCACCATGCGTCTCCACGCCATTGTCATCTCATCCAGCGAGACGCTGACTCCATCAAGTAGTCTGGACAAGACGCTGTTGCCGTGCTCGTGGAGGACCCTAGCGTGGTCCACCTGCCACAAACGACAAACTGATATGCACATGGACATAGAGTAAGGAATACATAATCTAATTTACAAAAATAAGACTTACCATGATGTGCATGGCCGCTCTGCCGCCTGGCACGGTGCTGTGTCGCCCACGCTAGGAGCGTCTGGCGTGGGCGGAGGCTCCTCCACCGATGAGGAGATGGGCACGCCCGGGCACGCATCGTGCCAGTATCGCTGGTAGGACGAGTCGTCGTAAGGTGTGTCCTCATCGACGACGTCGTGCTGCGCCCTGTCCCACTGCGCGAGCCACGGCTCCATCCTCCGTAGCAAGGTGGACAAGCTCTTCTGAGGCCCGTGGGTGATGACCCTGAAAAGAAATCCAAATTTTTAGACGTACGACGTAAGTATTTCACATATTTTTGGTCGAATAACTCACGTGTGTACTCTCTCCGGTACACGATCCCCCCAAGGAACAGGGACCAGCTGTCGAAGGCCGAACTGTTTGAGAACTCGGTGCGGCGCGTACTCCTCCATGAACACGTCGAGGATGATCTTTCTCGTCGTCAGCCAGTAAGCCTGGTTCCTATAGCAAAGCGCTGAGAGCCTACCTGGCACGGCTCTCTCCCGGACACGACGCTCGCTATAAGGGTCCCAGATCACCTGGTCCGCGTGTAGGTGGTCGAACGCCCGTGAAGGAGTGGTACACCGAACGTACCTGTACTCCCGCCCACTGTGGCTACAATAGAAAAAATATGTGTAAACACATGCGACTGCAATTAAAATTTGATAAATGCAATTCAAGAAAATAATTACCCGTCGCCGAGTCCAAAGCGAGCCCATGGTCGGCCAGTCAATGTCGTCGCCTCCGTACATCTTGGCGGTGTAGTGTCGCGGGTGGACTAAGGGTCGACCCACAGGGAAGTGCTCGAACGACCAAAGCTGGAGAAGAAGAGGCATCCCACTTAGGTTGGCGGTCTTGCTTTTCTTCATGCACGCATCGCAAAGGGCGCGGTATGTGCCAGCAAGAACCGCCAAACCCCAGGATACCTGCGGGACGTGGTCTGGGTCAGCGTCGGCAATAGCCCGTGCGTAGGCTATCCACCGTGCGTCGACGCTGTCGTTGTGTGTTGTCATGAACATGACCATCCCAAACAACCACAGCAGGTAGGCCTCCAAGTGTCGTGCCACTTGGTACTCCGTGGGGTTCTCCGCCATCTGCTGCACCTATGACAATTAACATATATTAATATGTTAATAACGTTACAAAAAATTAGAATAATATATACACGTACAAGCACTCACCTCGAACTGGGCCAACCACCTCCTCGATGGCCCGTGCTTCTTCCTGTTGATTCGTATCGCTGGGTCAGTGGGAGCCACTCCGGCGAACCTCTCCTCTAGGTCAGCCACCCACCCCGCAGGAGTCAACGAGGGTCCGATCGGTGTTCCCGCGATTGGCAACCCTGTAAGCATGGCGACGTCCTGCAGGGTCACCGTCATCTCACCGAACGACAGGTGGAAAGTGTGCGTCTCCGGGCGCCAACGGTCCACCAAACACGACAGTAGGGACCGGTCAAACGGAAAATGCCATGACCGCTCTGGACCATCCTCGCCCTCTGTCGGGACCCGAATTTGCCAATCCGGACCCTCAGGTATTCAAAGACTAGTCCAGATCACGCTAGTGCACACAGCCTCAACATTGGTACATATCATACCATAACCAACTAAATAATAAGTACTTTGATTAAATACTCAAACTAGTTGATCGACCTTATGGTCAAGTTACAAAGATACGCCTCGCAGGCAAAGACTTATTAAAATATTCAAATGCAATGAAATAAAATAAACTCGTGGCGCCAACCAATTTGCCACGTGCAACTGATCGGGCTCGCTCCCTAGTTTGTCTGGCCTCCCCGATACTCCTCCTCCGAAAGGTGGTTTGCTTCTTCTTCAACTGAAGTTGTGTTGTTGTGGGGTGAGTACTTTGAGCACTCAAGAAGTCATGCATGTAATGCAATTCTAATATTCTACATGCATGGCTTAGTACAAAGGATAGGCTATGGTTCATGAGCAAGATAAAGATTTCAAATAAACAAGAATAGATTGCAGCAAGAAACAAGAGTAGGAATAGTAGCTTTCACAAGCATTTCAATTGTAATTCATTTTTCCATCCTAAGTCAAATTCATCATCACCAACCCAAGCATTTTCCATCAACAATTCATTTTATGAAAATCTAACCCTTGACCGTAATCACTGAAGCGATGCTCATTACGTGAGCACGGCTATTCGAATAGGTTGTACACTGCACAAAGTTATACACTTTACCCACAAGATACAGGTCAAATACCACCAAGGCAAATAACCGTAACGGAAGCCTTTCCAAAGTTCCATCTAAACTCAAGATCGCCTCGCTAAGGTTTCAACTTTGGAGGGACTGTTACCACACCTGTGGCCCCTCTTGCGCCATGTGAGTTCTCATTCCGCTTCTCCTGCCTCACACCACCACGACAAGACTCAAAGAATAGATTTCTCCATTTACTCACTAAGCCCGTCCCATTACTGAGCTTGTGGGTCAGATGAGAGACTCAGTTCAAATGCTCGCAAGGTTAAGTCCTTAGTTGACCGAGGCAAGACTAACCAAGTGTAACTCAAATGTCCATGTCCAATAAAAACCAACACGACCGCCCACTTGCCACTCTTGGCCCACCGTAAACAATCTTGCCATTTGCCCCGCCTAAATCATTTTCCCACCCTGTTCTTTACCATTGCACCACGTGCCATCATCAATCAATAACACATGTCTCATTCACAAAACGTGTTCCATATCTCATTAAGTCATTATTTACTTTGGTGTTCCAAAATCATGAATTGTCCTCGTGGCGTGCTAAGCACACTACTTGGTCTACTCAACCCATGTTGGCAAATTATTAATGTCCAACTATTAATTCATAACCTAGGGTGACAAAGGATTCATGGCCTACAATTATATATGACAAGGTGGCATACAAAGAACTAGGCATTTAACTAATCCCAAAACTTATTCAAAATCATTTCTATCAAATTAGCATGCAATAGTTTAAATCAAAATAATTTGCTCTAATAGGTTCAACATGATCAAACACAACTTGCCTTCAAAAGTGCTGGTTCCGGTCCTGAACTTGCTCTCGGTCGAACCTCTCCTCGAAACTTTCGGGCACTTCAACGTCTACGCGCAACGTAAACATAAACAATAAAATAAATAAACAGTGGGCAAACAGTGCTCAAAAATTCAATTAAAATTCATAAACAGAAAGATCACAATTTTACAAATTTTTAGAAATTGGAATCACTCAAATCGGAGTTAAAACGCAAAAGTTATAAGCATTTGAAGTTTCAAAATATATTTAAAATCAATATACCGAATTAAATAAATATTTTCTTTTTCGGAAAATCAATTATTGCGTCATCTGTGACACGGTCGCCACCAGAGAGTGACACGTGGGTTCTGCTGACGCCAGCCTCGACCGCTCTCGTGATGACGCCAAGATGACGCCATCATGACGCCAAGACGACTTTGGCCAACTCATCGACAGTGGGTCCCACCGTGACGCCGCGATGACGCCAGCCGGTGACGCCACGCGCGACAAAGGCATGCGGCCGACGAGTGGGCCCGCGGTTGCCGGCGACTTCGGTGACTCGCGGCACGTTGTGGTCGACGGGTGGGTCCGCTTTGTCGGCGACACGGTGAACGAGGTACATGCGTGAGATCGACGTGTGGGTCCGCTTTGTCGCCGCCACGTTAATGCAAGGCATGGCGACGTGGCACGACGGCGCCCCTCGGATTTGCATCTAACGGTGGGGTTTAGAAGATGGGCTTTATCGCTTTGGGCGACGTGGTCAATCGATCGTTGATGCGCGATCGGACGGCTCGTGGAAGCTCGACTTCGCGGCGATGGTGCGGCGACGCCGCTTGACCGGAGATGAGGACGACGACGGCGGCGCGGCGCTTCCGTGACCCTCCGGTGACGGCGGAATAAAGCTTCCGACGACGCGCGACGCTCGAGTCCAATGGTGGCACGGGCGGCGGCAGAGAATCACCGGCGGCGATTTTAATGACGCTAAGAACTCTGGCAAGGGCCGGCGAACTTCGAGCTCGCAAGGAGGCGGGGCGGCGTCTCGGGCGGCGTGATGAGTACGGACGGTGCGCGTGAGGTGAGGATCACGACACGGTGGCGGCGCTTAAATAGGGCCTCGACGTCCGTGAAAATCGCGAAACCGAGGCCCATACTGGCGACGGCCATGAATCCGACGGAAATCGAGGTGGGTGACGTGGCGCGATGAGAGCCGTCGGATGAAGATCGAACGGCGGCACGTTAGGGTTTTTTCCGAGCGGGCCGCATAGATTTCGCCCAAGATCGTTCATTTGGATTTTAATCCTTTTCGATTAAAAATATTTCCAAATTAAAATAATTTATTTGGGGCATTAAAAATATCGTGAAAATTTCGAAAAATTCTCATAAATATTTTAGGACATTTGTGACTAAAATAAAATATTTTCAGCAAAAAATTATTTTAACTTTTCCATTATTTAATTAATTTGATAAATGGTTTAATTCAAAATAAATCCAAATAATTCCAAATAAATTCCAGAAATTCTCAAAATTTCAAAATACCAATAAAATGCAAGAAAAGCAAAAATTAGGGTGTTACACCCTCCGCGTGATCCTCAGCCGCATCCTCAACTGAGCCCTCGACCATGCGAACGAGAGGAAGCAACCCAACATGTGCCAACCTGTCGACAGGAAAAAACAGTCGTAGTATTCAAATATTAGTTAGATGAAATGCAATTATGCGAGCAATGAAACATGTAAATGTAGTGCAACTCACCTGGTGTAGAAGGCCGGGTGGATCCACCATGCCCTGTTAGGCACATGGATCCACAGTAGAGGCACCCTCTCAATGTGCTCTGTGGTGTGGACAAACGCACAGAGCCGTCAGTCTAAGGAAGAGTCAAGAAGTGACTCGGGGTGCTCCATCCCTGCAAGTAAACAGGGGGACAGTAGGGTTAGTAATGTAAAACAAAAGACTGAAGAGTTCAACATAAATAAACAAACGACATGCATATTACGCAATTCAATACACATTACATAATTCAATACATAAACATGACGGAAGGTCCAATATACCCGCAAATACCTAACATAGGATAAAATGATACATATTACATAATTCAATACACATTACATAATTCAATACATAAACATGACGGAAGGTCCAATATACCCGCAAATACCTAACATAGGATAAAATGATACATATTACACAATTCAATACACATTACATAATTCAATACATAAACATGACGGAAGGTCCAATATACCCGCAAATACCTAACATAGGATAAACATGACGGAAGGTCCAATATACATGCAAATACCTAATATATGATAAAATGATACATATTACACAATTCAATACACATTACATAATTCAATACATAAACATGACGGAAGGTCCAATATACCACAAATACCTAATATAGGATAAAATGATACATATTACACAATTCAATGCATATTACATAATTCAATACATAAACATGATGGAAGGTCCAATATACCCGCAAATACCTAACATAGGATAAAATGATACATATTACACATTTCAATACACATCACATAATTCAATACATAACACTACGGGCATTGCGTTATCTTGTGTCCGTACACACCGCACTGAGAACACCTCCTAACAGGGCTACCCACTTTAGATTCATCCATGTCATTGCGAATGCGCTTTGACTGTGGATGACCAGCCTGCCCATCCGCACACCTCCGCAAGTTTGCATCCGGTAGACATATGCGCACATCTCTGTTAATGGCAGTGAAATCACCATGTGCACGAAAACCACAGAACTCACCGGACCAGGTATTGACAACATGATCCTTCAAGTAGAAAGGGGACACGTATTGCGACATGTTCATCCCAATTTGCCCACAAGCTACGATCACATGCGAGCAGGGAATATGAAGAAGTCTTGGCTTGTTGCAGGTGCATTCACACCATCCAGTGGCCCCTTGGCTTAGGTTAACCTCGTGTGTAATAACCGCTGTGTCGGTTCCCAATCCCCCTTTACACCGGAGAGTCACTTCGAAGCGGTACTCAGTGATTCCAAAGCTACGCACCATATGCAGCTGAGCTTTACTGGTTCGTTCCTCCATGTAGGCCATCATCCGCGCACAGTACGGCGTTTGCAATGTCGTGGCATGAAGTACAGCCTCCGCATGCCTTTTCTGGAAGTAGCCAACGATGTCGTGCAACATGCCTTCTAGGATGGGTACAAGTGGTAGCGGACGCAAGCCTCTGATGACCCAATTGTAAACCTCGGCTATATTCGTTGTCATGACACCAAACCTTTTCAAACATATGAGTTAGCACAATAACTCTAATTATTCAATCGTCGTAGCTATGTTAATTTAGTATACTAATCTGGCGCCTCCAGTGTCATGGAGCAATGCCCACTTCTCCAACGGCTCCGCCTCTATCCAGTGCGAGAAACACTTAATGTTTCTTGACGATCATCTCCTCAAATTTGGAGGATCGAGTGCTCCAAGGGGTGATAGCCTTTTGGGTGGGCAATCATTCGGCGTTGCTGGTTGCTTCTTCAGCTCTTCAATATGTGTGGTAGTGTGCTTATCCAACTCGGCCAATATCGCGTTGAACTTACGTGCCTGGTTTTGCTTGCATAACCTCTTAAATAGGTTCATCAGTTTCTTATTCTTGAACTGCCTGAAAAAATTTGCTCCGAAATGTCTCATGTACCACCTGTTCTGCATGTCACGCCATGGAAAAGGCTCATCAAGGTCCTCCTGTAAAGTCTTAATTGCCGAAATGATATCTTTATGACGATCATGGATGATGCACACATTTGACCGATCACGAACTACCCCGAACTTCAAATGTCTGAAAAACCATAACCAGCTATCCCGGTTCTCACCCTCAACAAATTCAAAGGCCAATGGAAGTATGTGGTTGTTCGCATCAACTGCAATGGTCGTTAGAATCTGCCCCTTGTATTTCCTAGTCAGGAATGTACCATCGACGCACAGCAAAGGACGGTAGTACCTGAATGACGCAATGCAAGGACCCAATAAAAAAAAGCACGACGAAATATCGAGATCCCATTACCATCCGCTTCACTTTCTTCAAAAGCGGTGTACGTGCCAGGGTTGGTTTCCTTCAAGACATCAATCACACGAGGTAGGTTACAATACGAAGCCTCGTATGTGATAAACCTCTTCTCTAATGCCTTTTGCTTCGCACACCAGGGCATCGAGTGACTTATTTGGTACTTAAATATTCTTAAGATTGTTTTCTGAATATAAGAACACTCAATGTCCCGCTTCTCGATGATCTCGTTGAACATCATGCTAGCGATTACAACCGCATTCAAGTTGCGGTGTTTCACCAGAACATTTTCTAGTCTACATGTGTGCCCATCTACTCACGATGCAATTCAAAATGTCTCGCACTTCGGCTTGTATGCATGCACTCGGAATTCACATCCTTCGGTTCTGCACTTCACTGTGTATCTATCTGGCCTGGATAAAACAACCCGGAACTCTCTCTGCTGCGATAGTGCCCACAGCCTCACTGCCAATTTCAACTCAGAATTGTTTGCGAAAATTTGATTCAACCGAACGGCATTGCTACCATACTCCGACGCGACTCATACCCCCACAAAACTTCCATACCAACTTTGTTTTTCCTGTTCCACTCGTCAGGGATGGGTACATCCGTTGCCCTAGTACTACCATGCATTTCATCATCATCAGCTTCTCCCCCTCCTCATCTTCATGAATGTCATCGTCACACTCCAACATTTCGGCTTCATCATGCATCGCCATATGGTCCACCAACTCCAATTGATCAACAAGTTACTTGATTTCCTCCCTTCATCCGCTCGACCTTCTCGCGTTTGTTTGCATCCTGTCATCATCCTCATTGCTACCTCAACCGGCACCACTTCCTGAACTTGTTCAAGTGTAGCCGACGTGCTGCTTTCGCCCACACAGCTAATATTCACCTCTTCTCTAGGGCAAGCCTGCACCAGCATTACACATTCAATGCTAGATCTCTTGCACCACCTTAACCATTTCTGCCACAAGTATGTCCGATCTACTTTCTTCAACTCCCACAGAGCCGGGTCACCCTTACTACGCGTGAATAAGATTTGAATGGTAACAGAGTAAACACTTGGATCCAGCGAAAAATATTGGGTCAACCAAAGCTTTATATCACGGATGCTAACTCTATCGGGGAATAAGTGTTCCACCATGGTGACTAATGAAGAGAGAGAGTTGAAACTCTCTATATCTTGTGTTAAACTATTCTATGATTGTTCTTCAGGTATTCTTAATATTCTTGATTGGCATTAGGATTGATCTATGGTGATCAATCTACTATTCAACACTTCTTTCTGTGAGTATTTTCCTATCTTGGTGCCGTTGATAAAATTAGATAAGATAACGAAGCAGTAGATGTATGAAGCATAATTATCAATATTGGTACGGTATCAACCGGTATGTACCATTTTAGCCCCTAAACCGGTATCAAGTAGCTCTATGTATCGTCCCGGCTTCGATATTAGTCATACCAGCTCAATACTGGTTATATCGTCTTTAATACCGATCAATACTAACCATACCGGCTTCGATACCGATCAATACCAATCATACCGATAGAACTGTTGTCTGCTATGTATTTGGAGTAATATTATAAGTGAAATTTGGTGTATATATAATTAGCCATGTGTATACTTAACAATATATATTATTATATTAAACCTAAAACGGTATGCCGGTATGGATTGGTACCAAAATGCATTATTCCAAGAGCTAAACCAGTACAACCTCCGATACAGTATTGATAAGTGTGGTATGAAGAGTCCTAGATACACCTCACCGTCGTCGTATATCACCTTGCCTTGCCACAACCCTCCGTGCTTTTGCAAGCTCGAGAGCTCCCATTTAGAGTTAAGTCTTTCCTCACCTGCTCCGCAAAATTGTGACTACCGTCTGAAGCTCTCTTTATTTAGACTTAAACTTTTTGGTTTATAGCATAATGGTAGTCTTTTGGCTTAAACACAATTCGCTTTTATACGTGGTAGATGTAGGTAATTTTATTGTTACTTCAGTTGTATTGGTTTAAATCCAACCCCAATAAACAAAAAGGCATATAATGTAGCTTGTAGCTTTTAGTAATATGAAGTCTTATGGTTTTTGAAAAATCTAGATAAAAGACTACCCATTTATTTAGGTTTTGATTATTTTTGCTTTTAAATTAGAAAAAGAGCCCAATCAAACCGAGCATAAATAGCAAATTCGATCAAAATACATTGAAATATGATCCAGTTGGATGTAGCATTAATCGTCCAATTTGCTGCTCGCTCCGTTCAAAAATATAAGACCTATAATTTGAATCGTCTTGTTTAGAAATATAGGGTTTATATGCATATTTAATGAGTTTTTCTTATTATACCTTTATTTATTCTCTTAACTATATGCATTTATTCATGATCTACCTCATACAAAATATTATCTCACATCTTAAAATACAATAGTACCTAAATCGTAGTCACTCGTACCTTTCTTAATTTCGATGTAATCTTAATCCTTATTGAAAGTTAAAATATGCTTTTTCATATTAGAGTACTTTGTACCAATGGAATTAACGTTTTTATTTCCCTTCTTATAATCCTATGTAATTTAGGGCCTGTCTGTTTTAATTTTTGATTCTAGATTCTGGTTTTAAAAAAATAAAAAATAAACAGTCTAACTTTAAAATCTAATTCTCATAATCTAGCTCACCTATACACGCTAGAATGTACTGTGCTTTTTGAATTTCAGCTTACGTAGACAAGCCAGAAGGCCACGGTTCACGGCGTGCCCAGTGCCCACACAACGACTCAAACCCGATCCGTTTTAAACCCTCGCGGCCATTACCCGCACGCTCCGCTTCCTCCCCCTTCCCTTCGTCCCCCAATTCCCGACCCCTAAGCCGCCGCTCGTCTCCGGCCGCCTCCGCCTGAGCAATTCCGTTGGCCGCCAATCTCGATCTTCTCCTTCGGCCCCGCGGTCGCGGCCGCTTTGTTAGTCGTTGCCATCCTCGTCCTCGTCCTCCCCCTCCCGGAGATCCATCCGGGTAATATTTCTTCTCCCTTGGTGTGTCGTAGCATCGATTCTTTTCGCGTTCACCCAATCCGTGCCGCGAGGGATTGAATCGAACGTTCCTGCGAGATTCGGCCTCCGGGTGTTGTGTTGTCCGATTTGCCGCGAATTTGCTGCTGTTGCTCGTGTAATTCGTAGGCAGCCATATGGTATTTGACGCCTGTAGATGTTTGTGTGTGTGTGAGTGGTCGGGCGGTGGTGATGGCTTGCGCTGGGAGTATGGAAACGATGGAGGGGGTAGAAAATTGTTCAAGATTCATGTTTCTATCTGGAGTTTCGTGTGTCGGTTTGGTGGTCTTAGGGTTCGTGGTATCAAGGGAGAAGAAAAGACTCTAATGCCTTCCTTACTGCCCTTGTTGTAGTTCCTCTTTGTGCGCGTTTGTGGGAAAGCATGGCTCATTAAGTTTTAGTGGTTGATTTCGTAGCTTTGTGGATGGCTTTGCGAGGGGACCGAATTTTAAGCCGTGATTGTGTACATATGTTGGTGTATTGGTGTGTTTAGGCGTGAAAAAGTGTCGTTAGTTGTTCTGGATCATTGTAAGAGAAGCCTACATTTCTGGCACATTTGTATTTTCGTTGGATTTAGTTCCAGTGATTTCAACTTACGAATTCACATTATCACCGATGATAGATCCATGTTTTCTTCGAAAAAATCGCTTCCCCTTTTCTTTGAAAAGATTTTTATTTTGTACATCTTCTCTGTGCTGTGATTGCATTAGAGGTTTAGTTGAGTTGCATTTCCCGCTTATTCCATTGTCCCTACCTTTCTCAGTAGGCAACTCCTGGAGTTTTGCATGTAACCTTTAGTTTATGCTGTCAAATTTGATTGTTGTTTACTTAGGTGCGTTAGTAGTGCATTTTCTCTTGTTGGCTGATAGCTCTGTAGGTGGTCTTTTAGGAATTAGGACGTCCTTTTTTTGAGATTGATGGCATGTTAGGGCTTGATATGTTTTTTTTTGTTATCAGCAAGATAGGTTGTAGGTTAACTTTCTTTTGGTTTGTGGAGGTTAACTTTCTTTTGGTTTGTGGCAGTGCTAGTTGCCTCATTCCTGGGATTAAAACAATTGGTTGTGGCATTGGCTTGGGTATGCGCTTGGTTTGGCTGAAAAGCTAACACGTCGCTGTTAGCACCTTATTATCCGAGTTTTCTTGAAAATAATTTGAGCCTTTTTCATAGAAATATTATCATCATTTTAGAAAATTGTAATCCATCGATTTAAAAGGGATTCAATATTTGAAGATACAATGTGTGCCATTTACTTATGATGTTTTGACTACCTACCATATTATTATTGATGTAGAGGATCCCCATATTTCAGCTCACTGGTTATCACATTGATCTTAGAACTAGAATTTGTGGTGGTTGAACTGGTTTCCTCTTATATTGGTTTTGTGAAATTTCATCGTTTCATTGTATCATAAGTGTTCTCATTTATATGCGTTTATAGGTGCTCTCATGGTTGGGCACATGTATTTTTACTACCACCTTGTAAATGGCAGCAGCCCTGTGAGTTAGTTTGATTTTCACTAATTGATGTGTTTTTGTTGGTTTGCAGGATTTGTTAGTAATGGGAGATAACAAATGGATGGGAAAAAGATGGGAGGACATGGACACTGATGTCCTCGTGAAGATATTCAAGGAGTTAAACTTGGTTGAGCTGTCACCAGTATCTCGAGTTTGCCGTTTGTGGCGTTTGGCCTGTTCAGATCCACTTATATGGGGCACTCTTGACTTTGGGCTGCTAAAATCCAATTTTATTCAAACAACAGCATCTCCATATATTTGGGTTGATGATAGATCTGACAAGAGGCTTACAAGAATACTACGGGTGGCTATGGCAATTAGCTGTGAAAATGTTAATTGCATGATATTCCATTACAATTTGTACATGAAGGATGAACACCTACATTACATCTCAGACAGGTAACTAACTCTTTGTTAGCTTAATCTTATGTTTTATGAATGTTCTGTTTCTATATTCCTTCATATGGATGTATGATCTCATTAAATCTGACAGCTTGATTTTCGGCACATTAATTGACTTGCAAGTTACAACTTATGGCTTTCTGTATAAATGTATTGTAGCTATGGGTTAGATGAGCTCTATAGTTGAATCAAGCTTATACATTGAAGTGGTAACCAGATTAAATATTATTATTGTTAACCATTCTCTCTTGCACTATCAGCTTTCGACACCAGCATAGCTGCCATTTTATAGTTGTTCAAACTAGTAGAGGTCTAGATAAGGTTATTTGAGGACTTTTTAAGTTGAATGGACTCTGGTTTTTTGGTATAATTATTCTCATACCTTGACGAAACTCTTGGACACACAAGTTCTATGGTATGTCGTTTTGCATTGAAGAAGGCTAATATTAAATAGTTCTGCACTTGTGTGTGATGTTTAACAGGTCTCCTCACCTAAAACGATTGGTTATGCCAGCATGGAACCGCATTACCAAAATGGGAATATGCCAAGCTATTCAAAGGTGGGAAGAGCTGGAGTCCTTGACTATGCCTACCATTGGGCATCCTCCATACATTATGAAAGAGATAGCCAGGAGCTGCAAGAACTTTGCAGAACTCAAGGTCATGGGCTCATTTGATTTCCATTTTGCTTTAGCGATTACCACCAACCTTCCAAAGCTGAAAGTCTTAAGCCTTCGTTGCTCAAAAGTGACCATGGATGCCTTGCTGTGTTTATTGAACTCCATGGAATATCTTGAGGTTCTGAATATTTCCCACTGCCTGCTGTTTGAGATCTCGGCAAATGGGCGGAGGCAGGTGATTCATGAGCTGGATGACCAGACTCTTGAGAAAGCTTCTCGGCTGCGGGAGTTCCACCACTGCCAGAGTAGATCATGCCTTGCATGCCAGCGGATGATGATGGATGACGGTATCATGCGGTGGTATAGGTATGAGGATTGGTTTTGGCGCCGGGATGAGGTGGGATCACTTGATCTGCAAGATTACGGGAAGGTGTTTGATGCAGAGTGCGAGATGTTGACGTCTGTGCCTCCAAATCAGCTTGGAGATTATTGCAACAATCTAAGTTCAAATTCTGATGAACATAAACCAAGGAGACATAAGAAGAAAAGAAAGCTGGTATGTATAACTTTTGCATCCGTGCTTTAAACTTTATGCATTTTTTTTCATGATAACTATATTTGCATATGTCCTGTTTCTCAAGTTTCTTAATGAGATTCAAGTGCAATCTCTATTGCCATAACCAGAATATCTCCTGCATAAATTATATCTCCACTCATGTGGTCCTGGTGTCAAATGTGTGTTTTGATATCAAGTTACGCTTCAAACTACAATGCTAGTCAAATTTATCTGATTGTGTGAGCACTACGGATTTTGTAGTTAGCCTCGATGCTGTATGGAATTGTATCTATATGTTTATTTTATCACAAGTGAAGATACATAAAGACAGTGATAATAATAAAATTTAAAGAATGTGGGCATTCAAACTCATACGGTTGATTAATCATTGCGATATGTGTGCTATATGAGGTATCTATTCTCTCATGATATCTGACACAAAAAGTTTTGGTACCGTATCGATTCCGCTTCGTATTCACTTTGAATCCGTGATCGATATTATTCGCGCCGCATTCGTATCCGATACTATCCGTATTTGATTCCAAATCCGATAAAAAATATGATTTAGTATACGGAAAGAGCGATATCCAACCGAATCCGAACTGATTACACCCTTAACCACCTGCCGGCGTCCCTTCTCCCACACCTCATCACGGGCGCCGCCGCTGGACGACGACCTCCTCGGGGAGATTCTTCGCCACTTTGCCTGCAACCGTCCTCCTCCGTCCCCCGCGCCTCCCTGGTATGCAAGCGCTGGCCCCGCCTCGTTTCCGACCCCCAATTCATCCCCGGGAGAATCTTGCGGACAGAGGAAAGCGGGCTTGGCCTCGCCGTTTTGGCAGAACCGAGCATCGGCTTATGGGAGAGGAAGGCCAATTCTGACGGTGTTGTGTTGTGAGACGGGTGCTTCAGAAAACCGTTCAGAAATCTTTCTGAGACCACCCATTATCCTTACACAAATTTCTATACTGCAGCTGCAGGTAATACCTCGTCTCTACATTTCATAATTAATAAAACCCAATTGCTTTTGGTATGTGTTTCTTGTAATATTGCTCATGTGCTGAAGGGTTGACTAGCTATTTAAGCATAAATTTTTCTGTTTGTTTCATTGTCAGACTGGTCAACTTGTAGAGATGTAGTTTTTTTAATATATATTATTACTGAACTGCGTGAAAGCTAGAAAAAGAACAGAACTAGAGTTATTCTTGGCTGGCCATCACCATATGCATAAAATATGCTATATACGACGCTGTTCTTGTACTGATCTTTTCAGCCTGAGCTTCCTAACTGTCGGAAACTGGCAACAACCACAGTGAAAAAAGTTGAATTATCTTATATGTGAAATACAATGGTAAATCCAGAATGAAATTAGAGGAGGCTCCTATATCAAAATTGTAACTCAAGACAAGCAAACTAATAATACATACCGATCTATTGCCAACTAAATTCTAAATTTATACATAAATAAAAACAAAACAAAGTGAAGAATCAAAATATAACAAGTGTGATACCTTGCTAGTAGATAAAATGACATAAATAAGTGAGGAACTGAGGATGGATCATCGATCTGTAGATAAAAATATAAAACTCAGTGATGTAATTTTATTTTGTGAATACTTATAAAAATAAAAGTTAAAATAAAACCTACGAAGGCATTAGTACTGTGTACCGCGCAATTTCACTATATGATTTTTAATCAAATAAATTAAATCATAAAGAGACAAAAAAAATACAATCAGTTATCAGTCAAATGTCAATAGATTATTAGAAAGGATGGGCATTGGGCCATTTATACTTATTAGTACCGAGCGATTTGAAGTCCTCGTGGGCTCCTCGCCTGCTCCTCTAGCTTTTCGTTGTCTTGGTAGTCTGGAGTCTGGACGCCTTCCTCCTCCGGCGATTTGGCGAAGCGTGGCGATCTGTCCGAGGCTACGAGCCGAGGAGGCTCTGAGCTGCCGTGCACCGGCTTTCCCCACCGACTGCGCATCCTCCCTCGCCCGCAGCCCCCGAGTGCTAGGCGCCGGCTTTCCCCGCCGACACGACGCACCCTCGGCGCAACCTCCTCTCCTACCTCACTGAGGCGCCGCCTCTCTCCTTCCGCCGCCTTCTTTCTTCGTGACTCATCTAGGATTTTGGGTATAGGTGGTCCAACTTGGCATAAATTTTTAAATATCCGTAAATCTAACATGTCAATATACAATACAAGTATAGAATTTACCAAAAGTTCATCGATTTTCCTTTCCATTGCTTTTTCTTTTGTTTTGATTTATTCGCTTATTTATTGTTATGTTTTCTCGCTAGATCCGACATCGACGCAATCCTTGGCACGAATCTCGAGCGTATGGCATTTATTGAGCTATACTTGAGCCGAGCTATTCAAAGGCCGATTACACGACTTCGACTGCCTCGTTAGGACTACCTTTAACCTCGCAAGGCAAGCCACACTCCTTGAACATATTGAACCCAATTCCATTATAGTATAGATAAATATTTCTTGTATTGCATTATTTTTGTTATTTTAGAAAACTAGAAAATGTGGTAGTTTCAATGACATGATTAGATACCACCAAATGTTAACCCTATTGTTGTGCCCTAATTCCTTTTTAACCTTAGGCTATAAAATATTGAACCCCATAGATGTAGCAATTCATGCAATTATTACTTTTAGACAAATGCTTAATCTCCGAGAGATGACTCTGCTGATTTTCAAAAATTGCTACATGAGGGGGACAAAGATTGGGTGGACCACTAAGGTGGATGTTTACCAATCCCCAACCGGCGACGAGGCCAAGGGTTGAGGCATGGTGGTGGTACTTGGTACCAATGATTTGTGGTATGTCATTTGGCCGAAGTCTTTGGCATTTAAAGGACCGATGTCTTGGGCAACGAATAACTCCAGATTCCGCCAACCACAAAGTTGGATCGGTCACCATGGTCCGATCCACGTAATCCCAGATATTGTCTTTTTCCCTTGAATGCTCTGCCAGAGGACCCATTCGGTTGGGAAGGGATGGGTAGCGCTGTGGTAGGGAGGAAACGAATGAAGAGGCCATTCTGCTTTCACAATAGTAGGCGCCATCAGTAACCAGGACGCAAATCCTCCTCCGCCCGTGGGATCCCGGGTATCAGGCACAACCACCGCTAGGTAGGAGCTAAAGGGGAAATTCAATGAAAGGTTATGTTAATCTCGGTCCTACCGCATGCATAAAAGTTATGCGGTTGATCTATAGTGGCACTAACGATCGTAGATATCTTGTGGGTAAAGTCGAGCACCTCTCGCAGTGATATATCAATGGTATTCGAATAATAATGAAGCCGAAGTTAATCTAGGGTGATACCAGAATCGCGCTTCCTGTAGTTTTATAATTAAAACTTGTCGTGAAGGTGAACTTTGCAAGATAAACCCCCCGATTTATATATTGCCATTTATGATTTGTGTTTCAAATGTAAAATAAAAATGATGTTTACAACTTGCATCCACAATACTTAAACCTACAGTACTACCTTTGTTTATTCCTCGCACGTAATATTCTGAATTTCCGTGGTTTGTTGAGTACGGTTGTGTACTCACCCTTGCTCCCAATTCCCTCCATAGATTTCATTTGAAGATGGCGAGTTCCGTAAGACCGAGATGATGATGTTATTTTGTTTTGGAGGCCTTGATCTATCCGCTCAAGCGCTTCCGTGGGTGTTCTCAGAATGTATCCGGTACACCAAGACCTTGTGTAAAACCTTGGCAAGTAGGCTCCTATTTCATCTATAAAATGTTCGTGATTTGCACTTGACCAAGAGATCAAGACCTTAAGGTGGTTTAGAAATTGTTTTTCAAAAAGGCTATTTAAACTTAAACAAAATCAATTGCAAAAAATATATAAGCATATTTGCTATCTTCTTCTTCTCACGCCTTTACCTAAATCTTTTTCCAAAAGTGGTTTAAGATTTTCTATTCTCAATGACTTCAAAATTTCCGTGTTAGCAGATGACGATAGGTTTTCCTCATCCCTAGAAAAGTTGCTTTTAGGTGGTAGACTGACCAAATTGCCGACAAAGAAGGAGTTTCCGCCGTAGTAGATTAGCCTTAGATCTTACCCTTTGTCGTAATAGGTCTTTTGGTAGTGTAACACTTAAGACTCGCATCATTAGTATGATTCCATAATCTATAAAACTAAGTTCTCAAACTCCGTTATTTTGTGTTATCCTAAAATACCTATATAACTTTACCAAACTCAAAAGCTCCTTCCTTATACCCTGCACTCTAGAACCTTACTCATCTTCGCTTGCCCAAAACCTCGCAGAATAACCAATAAGAATCCATTAAGCCAGGATGGGTCATCACTTTAAAGAAAATATCTCGCTCAATGTGACGACTCGCCATAGCTCTCGTTGCTCAGATGTACACCGCACCAACTACAAGGACAAGCCGCCACCGGTGGATAAACTTTCGGACAATGGGCGTCCAAAGACTATCACCCATCCTCTTCATGTTTCAACAATTCAACCACGCAATACAATATGTAGGATCGATATATATTACACTAGCAATCGGAGGGGGTGAATGATCTTACCTCCAATTTTCCTAGACAGTCAGAGAAGAACTAAGGCCGAAGCTAAAATCAAATTTTGATTATTTTTGAAACACCCCAATTAACTGATTCGGATTCCAACGGAAAAACAGATTAACTTACGTTCACTAAAACAGTAATTTCTGATGATCCCACCGTTAGATCGATGTGAAATTTTAACTACTGAAACTAGACTCAATTTTCAAGCTAACACAACAAAAATCAGCTCGATAATGTAAGGATCTACGGATCTAAAGTTATTTTCTTCGCAATTTTACTGAATCAAGTGACCGACAGACCAAATAAAAACAGATGGACTCACGTTCACCAAAATAATAATTCCTAAAGATCCTACCGTTGGATTGTTGTGAAATTTTAACTGTAGAAACTAGATGCAATTTCTAAATTAACACAACAAGAATCAATCCGATCGGATCAACGGATCTAAAGATATTATAAGGAATATGGTTGTCAAAGAGAATGACGAGAATTAATCTTACAGCTTTAGAAGCGCTTTTGGGTGGGCCGGGGCCCACCAGATCCAGAAAACCCTGGCCTAGGCCCCTATTTCATCTGCCCTTTTATCAAGCAATGTACACTTGGTTACCGCAGCCTAAAATCTCTGTAGGCCGCAGCCCCCCGAGTGCTGTGCGCAGGTGTTCCCCGTCGCAGCGAATAGTTATTCGACCGGCACATTTGGAAGTTTATCTTGTTATGTTCTTCATTCAATACTTTGTCCTGTAAGATAGTATTTTTTTATGAGAAAATACAATCTTTGCCATTCTAAACATTACTCCTTCAATTTTTGCCACTCTAAACATCATAATACAATATTTACCACTCTAAACAATTACCACTCCCACATTTGTCATTTTTCTTAACTAATCTCATTTTCTCATTTTCTAAATTAATTTAGGCACTGGAAATGACGGTTCTACATTTCCTTCCCTAATTAGAGTGGACAATTACCACTCTCAGGACGCCAATTAGCACTGGACCTCTGTGTGTGTGGATTCTGTTATAGAGCAATAGATTTTGTTGCATCAAATAGTAGCAGAAAAACTTTAGGCACAATTTTGAATGTCTGAGCAAAAGAAAAAGAACAAGTCTATTGCAATCTCATGGGTGTGACGCACAGACGAAAGAGCATTGCTTCATACAAATTTGAGATGTTCTATGGTGGTACAAAAGACACCAATAGCGTCTGTAAAACTAGTACTTTTCAAAGTATTACATGTAATAATATATTTGTTCAGGCATATAGTTTGATCACATCAAACCAAAATTATGAAACCATGATGTCAGCTTTCTAATTCACTGAATAGTTATCCCTTCACTTCTCTAACAAATTCCATGGGCTGATGCTGTAGGAGACTTTAGGGCCTGTTTAGTACAGCTCCAGATCTCCAGCTTCACCTGAGATCTGCAACTTGTATGTTAAAATAAAGTGAATTAAGTTTATATTTTTGGTCTAAAATGTAAACAATATGATCCATCTAAACACTCTTAGGGGGTGTTTGGGACAGCTCCAGCTCCACTAAAATTTGTGGAGTTGGTGGAGCAGGGTATTTCTAGCTCCAGAAATTTATGGAGTTGGAGCTGTGGGAACATTAAGAGTGTTTAGGTAGATCATCTTGTTTACATTTTAGACTAAAAATATAAACTTAATTCACTTTATTTTAGCCTATAAGTTTCGGCTCTGAGTTGGAGCTGGGATCTGGAGCTCTCCCAAACAGGGCCTTAATGTACTCACAGCTCCAGCTCCACGGATCTGTGAAGTTAGAAATACCTAACTCCACCAGATCCGTAGATCTGGTGGAGCTGGAGCCTTACCAAACACACCCTTAGGGCCTGTTTGGATCCATTAGCAGCTAATAGTTAGTTGGCTAATAGTTCCTAGCTAATATTAGCTAGCTAACTATTAGCTGGCTAACTATTAGTTGGAGGGTGTTTGGATCCACCAGCTAATATGTGGCTAATAGATGCTATTGTCCATAATACCCATGCTATTAAATGCTATTGGTGGTAGACGCGAAGGGTATTTTGGTTAAATGCCACCTATTAGCTGCTATTAGCTGGGTTTGGCTAGCTAATGAGATAACCATTAGCTGGGTGTAGGGGTGGATATCGAGCTGACTCGACTCGACTCGACTCGGTAGACTCGGTAAGGTAACGAGTCAGCTCGAGCTCGACTCGTTATCTTAACGAGCTAGAAGTTTAACTCGACTCGACTCGTTATAAACTCGAGTTGGCTCGAACTCGACTCGTTAAGCTCGTTAGTAATGTGAGCAAGAGAGCATACATATTTGATTCATGTAGCTCAATTAACTCGTTAGCTCGCTCGATTAACTCGTTAGGGGATTTAGGGATTTAGTCATTTAGGGGATTTAGGGTTTTTTTCCATGTAGCTCGATTAACTCGTTAGCTCGCTCGATAACTCGTTAGCTCGGCTCGTTTAACTCGTTTTTTTAACGAGTTCAAAACCCAGATCGACTCGACTCGTTAAGAAACGAGTTCGAGCCGAGTCGAGTTGAGTTTTCGAATACTCGTTTAACTCGCGAGTTTCGAGTTTTTTTTCCACCCCTAGCTGGGTGCCCAGCTAATAGTTAGCTGATCTATTAGCTGAGGGTGTTTGGATCCATTCCAACTAATTTTTAGCAGCTAACTATTAGCTGCATGGATCCAAACAGGCCCTTAGTAAGGCCTTTCTTGACTTGTATATTTGTGATCTGGAGCATAGCAAACGACATCATCAGACTCCAAGATATGAAAAGGGTAGGATGCAAAGCAAAATGCCATAATCATCTGCCAAAATCATCAAAATGCATGTCTTTCTTGTGTAACTTCCTCTTCGATTTTTGCACAAGTGAATGCTACAATATGAGATCATATTGGGGTTATCTTTCTTTCTTGCCTCTCCTACAAAAAAACAAGCCACTGCCATGTTGAGAACCAGTCCTTGGATAAAGCAAGCAGAAGTATGGTAGTACACTAGTACTGCACCCGCTATCTGACTATATGTTGCTTATACTCCATTTGACTCGCACAAAACAATGCAAGGGTAGCTAACACAAAGGACCATACATGGACTAGACAGGCTCAAATATAGAATTCCAACATTCTACATATGTCAGATGTAATCAAACATGCTTTTGCATTGATTTTTGCCTGATATAGAACAGGTGCATGTCAATAAATCCAGAGATATGAAATATTTCTGCAACTTTTGAGAGGAAAATAAATTGGAATATTAATTATTGAGAAGTCATTCAAATATACAAAAATTATCCATGATAATGAGTGTACATTTAGTGCAAGCCATACAAATGTCTATAAGGAGTGCAGAACTAACTTGTGAAATATATCGAGGCAGAGCCCCTCCACATAATTTAGCTGCTTCTTCATAAGGAAAAACAGAAGCTAAGACCTGGACCAAGGATAAATAATTAAAGGTAACAAGATACATACTCTCATACTTTAATATGTTCAGTTTGTTGGGTATACCTTGGCTCCTTTCGCAATCAGCTCATTTGCTCTTTTTTCCACCTCATTTTGCTTATCCTGCAATTTAAACACATAGGTGCAGCAAAATAACATCCAAGTAGCAACCATTACAAAGTAGCATCCAACAAAATAACATCCATTACACCTCAATTTTTCTTCCTTCTAGGAGTTAACTTTTTGTTTGTGTTGGTCTTTCCTGATGATGCTGCTCGAGGCTAGCAGGTGGGGAACGGGAGGAGGCAATGTCTCGGGAGGGCCGGCGATGCTTCGGAATGGCGTCTGGGGAGGGCTCACGTGGCTCGCGCCCCTTTGCCTCCCGCAATCTCTTTCCAATTCCCCGCAATCTCTATCCAATTCCAGTGCCATCCTGATTAATTAGGGAAGGGAGGGTAGAACCGTCATTTCCAGTACCCAAATTAATTTAGAAAAGGTGAAAATGAGATTAGTTAGGCAAAATGGCAAATGTGGGAGTGGTAATTGTTTAGAGTGGCAAATATTGTATTATGATGTTTAGAGTGGCAAAAATTGAAGAGGCAATGTTTGGAGTGGCAAAGAATGTATTTTCTCTTTTTTTATATATCCATTGATCTTGCTATTAATAATGAACCATTAATAGCGCGTTGCATCGATCCTATATTATGGAATTGTAGACGCCAAAAACTTAAGTAAGGTTTCTGGCTTCAGTACACCAGACGAATATCTGGTTTAAAGCGTGTCAACCGATTTGACCCTGCAATCAGTAAGGAAAAATCGTGAATTCGTGGCCGTTAGATTGGTTCTGGACGGTGGAGATTTTGCCACGTAGCAGCCGTAGCAGTCCGGATCAGGGCTGACGTCAGCTGACGCAATAATCGGATTTTCCTCTACAAAAATAATTCAGAATATTTCTGATTTTCCAATTTTATGAATTTTCAGGAATTTGAATTTTCTGAGAGCTCGTTCTCCCTCATACGAACTCCGATTGAGGTGATTCAAATTTCTAAAAATTTGTAAAATTAAGATCTATCTAATGGTGATTTTTGTTTGATTTTTAGAGTTCATTTGCTCTCTGTTCTTGGTGTTTATTTGCTATTTCTTTTTGATTCGCGTAGACGTCGAGTTGTGTGAGGCATCGGAGGAGGAATTAGCAACTCAAGATCAATTTCCAGAGCAAGACCAGGAGCTTAACCAAGGCAAGTTGTGCTTTGATCATGTTGCACCCATGTTTGAAAAATTGCTATTTTGTTTTACCTTATTGCATATTACTTCATGAGTACAAATGATTTCAACTTAATTTGGGATTTAGGTATCATACCCTTTGAATTGTACCCTACCTTGTTGATCGTATGCCACGATCCACTTGTCACCTTAGATTGGATTATTATAGTTGGTTACTAATAAAATCAACATGGGATGGTTAGATCGGAGTAGATTGCTTAGCCATGCCACGCCATCACATGTTCATGAATCACTGATTATTAATCTTGACTAATGGAATATGGAACAATGATATGAATTTGTGTGTCATGTATGGTCACACAAAGAGATTGAGTTGTTGTGGTGAGGAGGTCATGCAACAATGTTGATTTGTGGATAGCACGTGGTGCTTGGTAATCAACTGGGTTTAGTAATCGCTTTGATTGAAGCAAGTGGCAAGGGCAAGTGTGCTAGGGTGGGCCCGATGGGCAGAGGGTATGTGCAAGTCTTGCTTTGATCAACCCTAAGGACTTACCTTGCGAGCCTTTGACCTGAGTCAATCATGCAACCACATATCTGTTATGGGGCAGCCTAGTCGACTAATTTGCAATGTCTTAACTTGAGTACTATCGTGGTGGTGTGAGTCCGGGTGTACGGAGGAAACTCACATGGCGCAAGAGGGGGGCCCTGTTGTGGTGGTGTAGCCCATCAATGTTGAAACCTCAGCGGGTAGTATTGGGTTAAGGTGGTGCATTGTAAAGGCTTTGTTATGATCATTCTCCTGTGTGGTGCATGGTTGTATCGTGTGGGTAAAGTGCATAACCTCTGCAAAGTGTACAAACTATTCGGATAGCCGTGCTCATGGTATTGAGCAATGCTCGGGAATTACAGTCAAGGGGTAGTTAATTAATTGGACAACTGAATGGGATGGCGGGTTGCCATGTGGATAATGGAACTTGACTTAGGTGGAAACTTGGTTTACTTGAATCATTGAATCTATTTATTGCTATTCTTTGTTTTACTATCTTTTCAATCTATGTAACTTATGTATAAATGCTGCTTTACTATAAATAAACCCTTAGCCATTCTTTGGAATAAGCCTTGCATATAGCTATGATAGGAATGCATTCTGTGCACAACTTGTTGAGTGCTTTTGTACTCACCCTTGCCTTCAACAAACAAAACAACAGTGGAGGAATCATCGCCCGTGTTGGAGGAGGATTTTCAGGTGGATACGAGTCACTAGGCCAAGCCTTGTTAGTCGCCTGTGGTGTACTGATGAGTCACTACGCTTCTATTATTTTTCGCTGCATTTGTCTAATTTTATCTTAGTCTTGCCCTGCGTGGCTGAATAAATGTAAGTGATCATAAGATCATACACTAGTTATATTAAATAAATGAAGTCTTATTATTACTATCGTTGTGTATGATGTGATGCTTACCGATGTTAAGCTGTGTGCACTAGCATTGATCCTAGGACTAGTGCGGCAAAACAAAGTGGATTCAAATTGGTGAATTCGGGTCCTTCCATTAACAGACTTCCTTTGGTGTGTCGGCGAAGAGATCATGACAAAGCCTTTACAAAGCTCTACCTTAACCCAGTTCTACCGCTGAGGTTTCAACACTGATTGGCTGACTGCCACAACAGGGCCCTCCTCTTGCGCCATGTGAGTTGATCCGTGACCTCGGACTCACACCACCAAAGTAGTACTAAAGCTAAGATATTGCAAATTAATCAGCTAGGCTACCCCATAACATACATGTGGTTGCATGATTGTCTCAGGTCAAAGGCTCGCAAGGTTAAGTCCTTAGTGTTGATCAAAGCAAGACTTGCACATACCCTCTGCCCATCGGGCCCACCCTGGCACACTTGCCCTTGCCATCAACAATTCAATATCGTGCCATCAACAATTCAATATCGTTGCGTGACATCCATCGCCACAACAACTCAATCTCATCGTGTGACCACACATGACACACAAATTCATAACATTGTTCCGTATTCCATTAGTCAAGAATATTTATCAATGATCCAATTACATGTGATGGCGTGGCATGGCTAAGCAATCTATTACAGTCTAACCATCCCATGTTGATTCTAATATTGATCAACTATAGTGAACCAATCTAGGGTGACAATAGATCATGGCATACAAATGACAAGATAGGGTATAATTCAACGGGTATGATATCTAAGTCCCAAACTAAGTTGAAACCATTTATACGTATGAAATAATATGCAATAAGGTAAAACAAAATAGCAATTTTGCAAACATGGGTGCATGTAACGTCCCAAAATTCGGTCTAATTTAAATTTTTGGAGTTATTTGAATTTTTGTGATTTTTGGGATTTATTTGGATTTAATTGAAATTAATTTAAATCTATCCTTCTCTTGAATAATTAAATTTCAGAAAGGTAATTATCAAAAATAAATAAATTTTTTTTATTTAAGCTCTAAATGCCATGAAATATTTTCTAGAATTTTTCGGGTATTTTTGGTGCTCTAAATAATTACTTTGAATTTCCAGATTTGTTTTAATTGTTAAAACCGGATTAATGCGGTGCTACAGTGCTGGGCCGAGCCCAACACTGTGCTCGCGCCAGCCAAACCCTAGCGCCGCTTATTCCGTGCCGTGCGATCCCGATCGAACGGTCGTAGATGAGCCGTGTCGTTTATAGCGCGTAAGTCGTTGGATTTCGGTAGGTGGCCGCTGGATGTTGCCACGTGGCACCGCGTAGCCAGGCCGTTGTTCGCCCTAAGTCGTCAGATCGCAATCGGACGGTGGGATGTGACCGAGCGCATCGGGAGGGCGCGACTGTGCACCGCCGTTGCCGGTAGGCGGCCGAAGATTTGGGCGGTGGATTGGCGCGCGTGTCGAGGCATGTCCGAGCCGGGGATAAAGCCCATTGCATGCAGCACTTCCTTCCGTTCATTTTGCCCTCTCGCTCGAGCTTTGCCGTCCACCGTAGCGGGCGCCCGAGCTCGCCGAAGCAGCTACTCTCCTCTCCTCGGTTCTTCCTTGAGTTCCGTCGTCATCCCTTACTCTCCGCCGCATCTAAAACCTCCACCGAGTTCGTCGTGTCGCGCCGCGTCGCTTGGACCACTTCATTCCGCCGGAGAAGCTCGGAAACGCCGGCGCCTGCTTCGTCTTCTCCAAGTCCGGCGACCAGCGCCACCGTCTCTTCTTCGACGCATCGCAACACACCGCCACCGTCAGATCTCCATCGGACGTCCAGGGTAACGCCACGTATTTTTTCTTCTGTAGCGCTAGACCTGGTTGCTTCGTTTAATAAAGGCCGTCCAATCTCTGATGTCCGGTTCGGATTAAGCCACGTAGGTGCGGTCTTCTGTGCACTCCTCGGGTACCCTGCGCCGTTGGATCTCCATCCGACCGCGCCTGTGCGTCCACGTCGCCGTAGTCATTGCGTTCGATAATGCCCGTTGATTCATAGATCTACGGTCGAGATCTCGCAACGTATCTCTCCGGTGGCCTAGCCGCGTTGAGCCATGACCGTCGATGCTTGGACGTTCGGCTCAGATGAGGCCACGTAGGTTCGGTGAATAGGGAATCGCTCGGGTAACCGCCGCCGTTGGATCGTCATCCAACCGCTCCGGTGCGTCCGCGTAGCCCCAAGTCGTCGCGCGTGTTAATGCCCGTTAGATCTCGGATTAAGGGTCGAGATCTCGCCACGTAACCCTCCGATATCTCAGTAAACGCGCGGGACTGACCATTGGATTTGAATCCAACGGGCGGGAAGCCTTGTAGCCGCGTGGATCGTTGGTTGAGCGCCGCGTGTCAGCCGCTGAGTGGTCTGAGCACTGTTCATCGGGCCCCACATGTCAGTGGGATGACCGTCGGGTGTGCTGACGTCAGCATGACGTCATCCGGGACCCACATGTCAGTGACCGTGATGACGTGGTTAAATCTGGTGCCGACACGTATCAAGCCGAGAGAATTAACCGGATTTTCAGTAGGAAAATAATAGGATTAATTCGGTTTTTCTTCTATTAGATTTTCCAAAACTTGTAAAGGCTATAACTTTTGCGTTTTAACTCGGAATTGAGTGATTCCAGTGCCCAAAAATTTGTAAAAATGTGAACTATTTATTAGAGAATTTTATTTTATTTTTAGAGTTGATCTTACTGTCTGTATTGTGTATTTATTGTGTGTTTGCTTGATACGAGTAGACTCCGAGTTGCCGGAAGTTGCCGGGGAAGAATTTGAAGACCCGTCGCAGGTTTCAGATTAGGATCAGCTACTATTCGAAGGCAAGTCATGCTTTGATCATTTTGCGCCTAGATTTCAAAATATACTTTGATTTAAATATTGCATGCTATGTTAATTAAAAATACTATTGATTAAATTGGGTATGGTAGTTAATACACCAATCTTGATTATGCCACCTTGAATATATTGTTCATATGCCTTGAAAACCTTGTCACCCTAAGATGTTAATTTACGTTGGTTGCTATTATAATGCCAACACGGGAGGCTAGACCGTGATTAGTTGCTTAGCCTGCTTGTACTCACTGAACGACTTTCAATTTGCAAAAGAATATTGACTAAACAATTATGGAACGCATTTTTGGAATAATACGATGATGTCAAGGAATGGAATTGGGGGTAGCGACCTGTGTGGTTCTACTCATGCAATGAAGTGGGCATTGGCATGCGTTGTATAAATGCAAAACAGGGTGGGAAATGATTTGGACCGGGGCAAGTGGCAAGTTGGCTTCGTGCCAGGTGGGCCTGTGTGGCAACGGGAGGTAATAAAGGCTGTGTGCCGAGACTTGTAAATTGAATGTCTTGCCCGGGACAGTTAAGGACTTCACCTTGCGAGCCTTTGAACTAAGTTTCTCGTACAACCACTTGTCTGGTATGGGACGGACTTAGTTTAGTAAGGTTCTAACCTCTTTCCCTTGAAACCTCGGGGTGACGGTGCACGCAAGTGTAAACGTATGGGGAAGCGTACCTGTGCTACGGCTTGGTACCCATTCAACAGTATTCACCTGTTCTAGACTTCGACTCTGAGTGAGGGAAGTGTTAGAAGGGCGATACTGGAGGGGTTCATCGGTTAAATGTTAGTCTCTGAAAGACTTTGTTGCAATCAATCACCTGTGTGGTGAGCAACCGTATCCTGTGGATAAAGTGTACAGCCTCTGCAGAGTGTGTGTGTCAAATCTATTCGAATAGCCGTGTTGCGGTATTGGACATTGCTCGGGGATTACAGTCAAGGGTTAGATTTTCAAAATAAAATGGGGAATGGTTGGCTGTGTGCCAAGGGCAAGTGAAATGAACTTAGGGCTGTGTGCCAAACTTTGGAAAAGAATTGAGAAATTAATTATTAAAGTAATGGTTTTACGCTTTTAATCTAATAAGATTATCTGTTAAAAGAAATGCTGCTTCATGCAAAATAACCATCTAAGCCTTCCTTTGGAATAAGTTATGCATGTAGTAATAGAACTGCATTGCGCATGACTTGTTGAGTATGTTGTATACTCACCCTTGCTTCAACAATAACCTCAGAGGAAGAAGCGACACCGGCTTGGGAGGAAGAGTTTAACGAAGGTTAGGAGGAGTAGGGTTTAAGCCTCGTCAGTTGCCTGTGGCAGAACGAGGGGTTCGCTGTCGTACTTTTGCTTCCGCTACTGAGCTTGTGATACTTTTGTTATTTATCGCCCTGCGTGGTGAAGTATTGTAAGGTGACCATAAGGTCGTGTAACTCGCTTATATTGATGTTTGAGATACCTATTTATTAATTCCGCTGAGTATGTTTGTGGTATTTCAACCTGTTAACCCTGTGTGTACTAGCGTGATCCTGGACTAGTACAGAATACACAGAGGGGCCGGATTTGCAGATTCGGGTCCCGACAGAGTTGGTATCAGAGCCATACTGACTGTAGGACTTAAACCTAGTTAGAATAGACGAATTAGGATGATAAAACCTAATTTCTAAAAAATAAAACTGTGCAAGATCAATCAATGAAATCTCGACTCATCCTTTCTTCCTTATTTCCTACCTATGCTGCGTTTTGCTATTACTTTTGTATTCTTTTAAAATTTTAGTACTGACGCGTTGCTTTGGCAGATGCGGATGGTTCACTCCTTCGGTGAGTGTCACGGAGGCTACGCAGCAGAGCTTTAGAGAATGCTCCAGGTGCTGGGAGGCTTCGACCGCCCTCTCTACCGGTCCCGCACCTAGATGGTCAATGGGATCATCCGCGGCTGGGAGACGACCCTCACCTTGTACGCTCGAGAGCATGCGCGTGCCAGTCATGCACTCCACCTCTCGATGAGGCGGGCCAGCTACGTAGCAGGCATACAGGAGTGTAGGATCGGATGGCGACAATCAGAGGGGGGGGTGAATGATTGAGCGGAAGATAAAATCAAAATTTACTTGATTCACAAAACCCCCTAAATTAATTATGAAATATTGCTCTCGGTTTCAACACAAACAGATTAACAGATGTTCACTAAAACTGTAATTACCGAAGATCCAACCGTCGGATTGACATGAAATTTTAACTGTATAAACTAGATTCAAATCCGAAACTAACGCAACAAGAATCAGGTCGATCAGCTCTACGGATCAAAAGTTATAAATCCTGCAAGCTTGCTGTGACAGAATATGACGAAAATCAAGCAAACCCTAATTTCGTGATTAATCACAATCTACAAAAGATTAACCAATAAAACTTTGAGGAACACTAAATTAATGCCCTAAGAAGGTTTTAGATGGATCAAATCAAAATTAAACTTGTTGAATAAAAAGGACAATGATTCAATCTACTAAACCGAAATTAGCAAACAATTGAAACCGTACCATAGCGCATCATGATTCGCCACGACGCTGGGAAAAACAACGGATGCTTCATGGCGCTCGGACTTTTCTTCTTCGCCGCCAAAGAATGAGACCTGCAAGAAAAACAAAGCAAGAGACAAGACGCCCACCGATTCTCTCGGCGGCAAAGAATAGCAATTATCTCATCGATCACCGCAATGCACAAATACCGCAAAAACTTCTAAAGCGATCACCAAAAACCGTGACACATAAAAGCGGCCGCCTACCAAAAGCAATCTTTATTTCTTTTGTCTAACAATACTCCAACATAAAAGAGTACAAACCCTAATTCCTTGCCCACATAAACAGGAGACACCTCCCCCTATTTATACTGAGCAACCATAAAGAATTCGTATACAACTCCACTTGGCCCCAACATGGCCCAATACAGTTTGTATACTATTCCACTTGGCCCAACATGGCCCAATACAGCTTTTGCACGCGTACGGCCCACCTGCCGCACACACGTGACTAACCAGCCTTCGTGTGCACCTTCTCTAGCTCGAACGTCCCGCATGACATCCTCGACCACCAGGACCTCGATTCCTCCCTGAACCTAGTCCCGAACCTCAGTTCCTCCATGAACCTAGTTCCGGTCCCGCCATCGACCACGTTCGCCCTCGAGCAACACCTACACACGAATAAACAAACAACGCATCCGAGCACAAGTCCACGACTTGACTCAAAGTCAATCCATGCAACCACTCACATGAGTGCATTGCATCTAACAAAATCATTAATCAATCATAATTATGCTCAATGGTCCAGGCATATCGCCTCTAGGCCAGAGCACTAGGAAAAGCAACCAACACTCAAATCGCTTCAATTTGAAGATCCAATTCAAATCAAACTCAATTTTAAATCAATCCAATCTCAAATCTTGTCAATTACTCATCATACACAAGGATAGACCTCCACATGGTCTTTCAAGGAGTGTGCCCGGCTAACGCTGCGTAGGGTTAGCAGGGACTATGGCTTCGAGCTGTGGGACACTGCTTTCCGTGTGCACCCGCACGCAGGTGGACCCCTTCAGGCGCGCTTGGAGCTAGAGGACGACACTGCTGTCGTACACTTGGGCCAGTTCGCCACGGCTCAAGAGGAGGTCATGGATGCTACTACTGCGGAGCTGCAGTGTGGGGAACCGTCCCCGGGACTCCACTGAATCACTCAAATGCACAGAGCATCTCAAGTGAATCAAGGGAACCTCAAGGCCCCATGATTATACCCGTGTTGGTCCCAGGATAGTTCGCCAACACGAGCATTCTCATCCAACAGTTGACATCACAACACATACATAATTGGCGGAAACATAAACGTTATTACATACCAAAAGTAGGACTGCTGTCCATAACGACATAATTAAAGTTATTACATCAAGTAGCAGCGGAAATCACGAGATAACACAACAAAAGGGCCAGCATGGCATGCCCCCAAACCCTCAGGCAACCAACTGGGGCAAGAACGGCGACTAAACGTTAGCATTGTCGTAAATCGCCTTGTAAAAGTCCCCGGCAAAGGCCTCTTCCTCACCGCAGCAAGTGGATAATCCGATTGAGTACAAAGAGTGTACTCGCACAATAATATAAGTTGTATACTGGTTTCTAACTACATGTGGTTGCTACATCAAAGGAAGGCAAAGTGGTAATTTCAGCATAAAGCAATATTTAGAATCAATGTAAACAAGTATAGATTGAAAGGAAATGCATTTAGTAAACATTTGTAAAATTCTAATACATCATATAACATCATCATAATCACTTTTATCTCATGCCTTCAAGCATTCTCCGAACCATGAGTTCCATCGCTCATGTTCAAACACATCCACAAGTACTCCAATACTTGTCTCACACACACACACAAGTACTCCAATACTTGTGTGTCTTTTTCCCACTCCCATCCCATTCTTACCAAAACCTTAAAACTCGCCCAAAGGATCGACAATTTAAGAGATCGCCTTAACCATGGACGCGCTATTCGAATAGTTTAAACTCTGCAGAGGTACGACTTTACCCACACGACACGCCACACTCGTGAGCCAAGCTATTAACACATTTCCTTAGATGTGTCGGCCGAGGTGAACGTGACAAACCATTTTCCAAAGATGCATGGTAGTGTATCTAAACCATCCGGATGATCGTGACCCTCGATCCCGCTGTGCTCGAAGCTCGGTGTGTGTGGATCAAGGAGTACACCGTTGTTGGAGATCCCCAACTCAACAAAGTTCGAGGGACTCGAGGACCTTCCTTAGCGCTCCACTAAGCCCAAGGAACTCCCATGACATTCCTTGACACTCTACAAAGCTCAAGGAATTCGAGTGCACATGGTTTACATACCCTAGTCATACACAAGTACTTGGTTGCGCCGGTCCCATAAGCGGCGTGTGGTTATACGATAGTTACTCAAAAAGACGTCACCAGATTTGATCCTTAGGGTCCTTAACCAATATCTTTACTCATTAAACAACATTTAAAAACATCATCATCACAATAATAAATCTTGATCATTGCATCGATGGACTAAGTCCATCTATCGTGGTTTCTAACGTTGTTCTAAGCATGGCTAAGCAATTGCATGCGAACCCATATATAATAATAAACCAACCACTTAGGGCGACAATGGAAATATGGAGTGAACATGCTAAGGGTATAACACACAACATGGTGATAGCTAAGAATTCTACCCAAACATAATTGTAATTGAAGTAAGCATGCATTCGATAAAATAATTTCAAAATGTAGGTGTCAAAATAGTAGGAGCAATCGTGGTCAAGGAATAAGGTAGTGCCTTGCTGCTCGTTCTTGACTTCGAAAACGTAGTCGTACTCGGGAGTGCCCTCCGAAGCGTCAACACCTAACGAGAAAATCCAAATCCATAAACACCAAATCAACAATCCAAATAGTGCACATGAGTAAAGATGCATGAAATGCTCATGATGTGTAATACTAATCATAATTATGCATGTACTAATTGAGTTTTTGTGCTAAAAGTTCAAGTCTTAGGGCTTTTATTGAATTATGTTCGGAGTATCCGGGTGTCACTTCGGACTGTCCGAGTGGACCCTCTCGGTATGAAGTTGAAATTATACTCGGACTATCCGAAATTATGTTCGGAATGTCCGAGTGGTTCGGACTATCCGAGTGTTCGCTTCGGAATGTCCGAGTGGACCCTCTCGGTTAGCCACTTTAGTTCTCAAGCTAATTTCTATTGGACTGTCCGAAATTCATTCGAGTATCCGAAGGTTATGTTCGAGTATCCGAGGGTTACCTCGAATGTCCGAGCAGCCTCCTCGCTGGCCAATGCAGCCCTCAATCTAATTCCCATTCGGACTATCCGAACTTTGCTCGAGTATCCGAGTGGTTGAATGTCGAACTAAACCTCGGACTATCCGAGCTGGGCTTCTCTGTTTCAAAACGACAACTTGCAAGTGGCCTCTACACTTCCTAGGGATGGACTAGGGCTTCAAGGTAATGTACTAAGGTAGGAACTTACCACTCTAGGGTTGCTTGTGCACTTGATGGATGTTGGTTTGGTAGTGGATGATGAAAAACGTCACAACGCCGGTCTTCGCGGTCCACCTCCTCCTAGCTCGAGTAGCCGACAATGCCCTCACTTGCTCGTGCTTGCAACAACCTCTATCCCTCCTCCTCAAGCTTCTTTGCGGCATGCACGACCCGAATCATGGTATGATGATGGATTCCATGGGGAAAATAGCAATAAGTTACAAGGAGTAGAATTTCAGAACATGGGTAGCAAGAGAAACGATTGCCACTTACCCAAAACTTGGTTCCTCAAGAATCCGTTTGGATGGATGTGAAGCCCTTGACCTTGGCTACAAGATGGTGTAACATGCACAAACCAAAACCCAAGTTTGGAGGGGATTTGAGGGGGAGAAATGGCAAGAGGTTGAAGAAAGTGGTGTGCTGTTTTCTGCAGGTTGGGATGAGCAAATGAGCTGGATGGGGAGGAGAAACCAAGGTTGAGGCCTTGATATAGGCTGCCACTCATGCCTTACATGTGGGGCTAGGTCCCACATGTCATAGAGTGGTTAAAAGAGTGGGTATGAGTGGTTTGAGGAGAAAAGACATGGAAAGGATGTGCAGCCACAATTTCCTATGCAATGGTAGGTCCCATGTGTCATAGACTAGTTAGGTAGGTGGGTAGAGGTGAGTAAAGTGAGAATTGATATGGTAGGTATGTGCAGCCTACTCTCCTCTCTCTTACAAACATGGCCCACATGTCATTGACTAAGGTAAGATAGCATGTGTGCAGTTTGGAAAATATGATTGCTAGGTTTTTGTTACTCCCTAATCATGCAAAATAATGCACTACACTTGTATGATTATAATTAATTTAGGATGCAACGATTATTATGGAAGATGTAACGCGACAAGCCTCACTTACCGGATCAACGAAAATTGGGCTGTTACAAGCCTCCCCCCTTAAAAGAATCTCGTCCTCGAGATTACACCGCTTCATTGAAGAGGTAGGGGTATTCGGCTCGAAGATGATCCTCCCGCTCCCATGTGGCCTCATCAGGGGTGTGATTACTCCATTGAACCTTAAAGAATTTGATGGTGTGGTTTGAGTAACACGCTCCCTCTCGCCAAGAATACCAATGGGATGCTCCTTGTAAGATAGATCGGGTTGTAATTTGAGAGTGTCCAATTCCGTGGCCGGTTGGGACACGAAGGCATTTCTTCAATTGAGAGACATGAAAACATCATGCACATCGGCTAGCGAAGGGGAAGCTCAATTGATATGCCACGCTCCTCGCTCGCTATAATTCGGAAAGGTCCGATGTAACGAGGGCTAGCTTTCCTTCACTTGAAACCGATTTAATACCCTTCATCGGTGAAACCTTGAGATAGACGTGATCACCAATTTCAAATTTGAGTTCACGGCGGCGACGATCAACGAGCTCTTTTGACGAGGCTAGCAGATCCTCAACCGCTTCGAATAAATCGAACTTGCTCTTCCGCTGGCGACTAGGTCAGACCAAAGAGGGTCTCTCTCCGGACTCGCACCGCTTAAGTGGAGTTCGCAAGATCTCCCATAGAGAGCTTCAATGGACTCATTTGGAGACTAGCTTGATAGCTATTGTTGTAGGAGAATTCTGCAAAGGTAAGCATTTCTCCCAATTCTTGCCGTAAGTAAGGGCACAAGCCCTAAGCATATCCTCAAGCACTTGGTTTACTGCTCATTTTGTCCATCACCGAGGATGATACGCAATGCTAAAAGAGAGTTGAGTCCCCATGGCCTTGTGGAGGCATTGCCAAAAATGCGAGGTGAATTGAGTACCTCGATCCGAGACAATCCTTCCGGGAACACCATGAAAAGACACAATTCGATGAAGATATAACTCAGCTAACTTGCTCTTCAGATCCGCTGCCTTGACAGAAGAAAATGAGCGATCTTTGTCAAACGATCAACGATTACCCATATGGAGTCGAAACCTTTTGCGTCTTGGGCAATCCGTAATGAAATCCATACCAATCTCTTCCCACTTCCACATGGGAATGGGCAATGGTTGAAGTGTGCTGCTGCACGCAAATGGTTGGCTTTCACCCGTGACATACGCCGCACTCGGCGACATATCGGGCAATTTCTCGTTTCATCCGGGTCCACCAAAGTCTTGGCTTAAGATCTTGGTACATTTTAGTACTCCCGGGATGAATGGAGAATGAGGAATTATGAGCTTCATCAAGAATTAGTGCCTTCAATTCCTTACAATTTGGCACCACCAAACCGCTTGTCGAACCACAAGACACCTTATGAGTCCTTGGTGAAGCAATTGGCCTTGCCTTGCTTGATGCGGGCTCGGATGAGTGCTACGCCCTGTATGCATCTTTTGAGCCTCTTGGATTTGGTCCCAGAGATTAGATTTAACTTCCATGACAGCAAGGAATCCTTCCTTAACCACTTCTAGGTTGAGCTTCAAAACTTCGGCGCACATGGCGTCCGATTCTTGTTCTACAAAAGATGATTGCATTGAGACTTTCGGCTCAAAGCATCGGCGACAATATTGGCCTTTCCAGGATGATAATGGAGTCCCATATCATAATCTTTGATCAATTCAAGCCACCTTCTTTGCCTCAAGTTCAAATCGGCTTGAGTAAAGATATACTTCAGGCTCTTGTGATCGGTGTAGATTTCACAACGATTACCGATGAGGTAATGTCGCCAGATTTTTAGAGCATGCACCACTGCTGCCAGCTCTAAATCGTGGGTGGGATAATTCATTTCGTGAGGTCTCAATTGCCTCGATGCATATGCCACAACTTGGCATTCTTGCATAAGTACACAACCCAGCCCGAGGCGGGATGCATCGCAATAAATGTCGAAGCCCTTGTGAATATCCCGCAGACTAAGACAAAACGTGGTCAGTTTAACCTTTAATAATTGAAAGCTTGCCTCACACTTTGCTGACCATACGAACTTATTCTCCTTCTTCAAAAGTTCGGTCAGTGGCTTCGCGATTTTGGAGAAGTTCTCCACGAATCGGCGGTAATAACCCGCGAACCCGAGAAAACTTGAACTTCGAGATGTTCTTTGGTCGCTCCCACCAAGTACACCAGATCTTGCCGGATCAACCGCAACTCCGCATATACGAGATCACATGGCCCAAGAAGGCAACCTCCTTCACCAAAATTCACACTTGCTGAATTTCACAGAAGCCGGTGCTCTCATGACTTTTCCAGATCGCCTCAAGGTGTACTTCATGCTCCTCTTCGACTTGGAATAGATAAGAATATCATCAATGAAGACGACAACGAACTTGTCGAGATATTCCATGAAAACTGAATTCATAAGGTTCATGAAGTAGGCCGGTGCATTGGTCAAACCGAAAGACATGACGGTATACTCATATAAACCATAACGGGTGGAGAATGCCGTTTTTGGGATGTCTTCCGATCTGATTTTGATTTGATGGTAGCCTAATCTCAGGTCAATCTTGGAGAATATACAGGCTCCAGTCATTTGGTCGAACAAATCATCAATCCGAAGTGGATACTTGTTCTTAACCGTGACTTCATTTAATGGACGGTAATCAACACACATCCGCAAGCTATCATCTTTCTTCTTCACAAATATCGCCGGGCATCCCCAAGGTGAGGAGCTCGGTCGAATGAAGCCCTTATCTTGCAACTCTGTAAGTTGTTTTTTTAACTCGATCAACTCATTTGGAGGCATACGGTAAGGTCGTTTTGATATCGGGGCCGTTCCGGGTAGAAGCTCAATGACGAACTCAACCTCCCGGTCAGGTGGCATCCCCGGCAATTCTTCTGGGAATACATCCGGGTAATCACATACCACCGGAATGCTACTTATTCCAAGGAATGGCTCACCCTTCAAGGCATAAAGGTGAGCAAAATCTGGACTTGACGCAAACACGACTTGTTTGCCGCTTGCGTTGGTAAGTGAAACAGATTTGCTTGCACAATCGATGCATCCTTGGTGTTTGGATAGCCAATCCATCCCAAGAATAACTTCAATCCCCTCCGTTTTAATCACTATCAGATCCGCTAGGAACTCTACCCCATTGACTTCAATCTTTATTTCCGGCTGACTCGATCGGTCCTCAACTCCGATCCCGGTTTTAATGAGAAGGGGTGGATGCATAGGTTGTACAGGAACACATGATGCCTCGCAAACTTCTCCTTAATAAATGAATGAGATGCTCCGGAATCGAATAATACGGTAGTCGGGTATGAGTTGACGGAAAGCGTACCCAATACCACTTCCGGTGCATTTTGAGCTTCTTCGGCGGTCACATGATTGATGCGACCACGCGGTGGGGTCGGAGCGGTTTTTGGAGGCATTGGTCGAGGTGGATATGCTGCTGCCCCCGGCGCAATAGTGGGTCGAATCCCCGACATTGCTGGATTCTTTTGCGGGCATTGCCGTGCAAAGTGCCCCGGCTGTTTGCACTGGTAGCAAACAAGAACTGGACGAGCTTGAGTGTTGGCTCCTTGCTGATTTCCACTCACGGTTGGTGGAAGACCTGGTTGCGGTGGGCGAGCAACGAATGTTGGAGGTCTCGGTGGTGCCGGAGCTTGGTAGCTTGGAAAGGATGGGCGCACCATGCGCGACGGCTGCAAGTTGCCGCTTGCTGAATTTTGTGCAATCCGCTTGCGCTTGCGCGAATCCTCCAACCTTCCCCATTTCTCCTCCACCACTATAGCCTTGTGGACTAAGTGCTGGAAATTCCGGAAGTCATGAGCAGCGAGCTCCACTGCAACTCATCGGAAAGTCCCTCCATAAACGCTCTTGCTTGCGCTCATCAATGGAGACTTCGTGCAGGGGCATAACGAGCCAAATAGTTGAACTCAGAAGATAATCCATAACGGTCTTGCCACCTTGCTTCAATGCGAGAAATTCACGCTTCTTCCTTGCCATAACGCGCGGGAACATGAGCCTCATGGAAAGCCGCATGAAACTCCGCCCAAGTGATGACATGATCGGCGGGCTGCATGGCGTAAAGCTGTCCCACCATGCGCACGCCGCACCATCGAGTTGATGTGAAGCAAAGAGGACCTTCTCATGGTCGGGCATTGAGTGATGGCCAGCTTGCGCTCAATAGTCCGGCCAATCATCGGCCTCAAGTGGGTCCGCAAAGACGGAGAATGTTGGCGGTGCGTCAGGGAGAAACTTCGCCAAGTCCGGCTGGCGGTGTGATGTCTGCCCTCTCGGCTCCTCGAAAGGGGCGGTGCAGGGCCGTGTTACGGGCGATCTCATCGCAAGATCAAGGTTTGATCTTGTCATTTTGCTCAATCGAGCAAGGACTTGAGCCAAGGTAGGAGGGGGTGGAAGTTCCTCCTCCATGCGAGCGGGGTGCTGATTTTGGTGTTGCGAGCACTCCGGGTGGTTATGAGTGACCCCGAGTCGGATCCTCGATCGCTGGGAGCCGGTGGATGGCGGCCTCGCCACGCTGAGCTTGGGAACGAGTGGTAACTCCGTCATCTGTTGCGAAACCAAATTAGCAACAAGTAACAGAGAGCCACAACAACGTTTAATTTAAAATAACTGACAAAGAAACCATACAATTAAACCCTACATGTATGCAGCAAGAAAACATGCACCAACTCCAAAAGACATCAACATAACAAGGGGTTCTTAAACCACACATCATCCATAAAGGCAAATAACAAGGTTCCGATACAATAACACAAGTTCTTAACCCATTAGTCTAAGGCGACAACTAGAGATGACAAGTTCAAAATATAAGAGCTAACATAGGTTCTTAAGATAACCTATTACATCAATCAAATTAGTCCGGCCCATCTCTACTTTCCCTCCATGACAAACTTAATCGAGACAACTCAAATATCTCTAAGGAATCCTTGGGAAACACATCCAAAGATGGTATCCCGAGATCCGGTGTCTTCGGGTCCAAGGGGTTTGTGAGGCGCCGAGGTGATCCTATATAGAACCTTGGTACCTCGAGATTCCGGCACGCCAAGATCACACCTCGAGTTGATGCGCTGGTGTTGACACAACGCCCCGCCTCTATCCCCGACACACGAGGAAACCGAAGGCGGGTGGGGCTACATCGTGTGGCATTGTGGAGTTGCGCCCATACAATGTGTCCTCGGCACTAAGTTAATCTGGACAAATTGGTGAAGGTGCCCTTGTGCCGCATGAAGACGGCACGAGTCTCCCACGGCTCGTGGATAATGCAACGATTGGCCCGGTCCAAGGCACGGATCAAGCCCGACAACTGGCGTAGCGTAAGAGTCTTCTCCCATCTCGATTTCAGCAACACCGCTGACTTCATCGGTGGATCCTCGTTGAGGGAAATATTGATACGGAGGTAAAGTCAGCTCCCACAAGTCATGACGGAGATGGCACATGGCAACATATGCCACCTCTTGATAGCCATTCCTACGGACGCCCCTCGCCGAAAGTGATAGGGAATGCTCCCGTCACCATCCTAGCGATGATGTGAACCGTGGCATGTAGGTCTTCAATCCGGGTCCTATGGCACGACCATAGACCGCAGACTCGGTGCAAACGTGAAATTAGCTCTCCACAAAGATATCCCTCAGAGGAAGGATAGCCTCCACATCCTCAAAGAGGTGACTAAAACCAACGCCCAAAACTCATCTCATTATGTTGAAAAGGATAAGAGGAGTTAGAAACTTGTTCACACAATCAAATGAACATAAGGGTGAGATATAGAACTAAGAGGGTAAGAAATAAAGGAATCACACAATGTTATCAGTTCTGAAATAATTTGATAGCAAAATAATTTTGACTCAAAACATCTTCTACTAGTCGTAGTATGGCCGTTCTAACCTACAACGGTGTGGCTCGATACCAAGCCTGGGGAACCGTCCCTCGACTCCATCAATCACTCAAATGCATGAGCATCTCAAGTGAATCAAGGAACCTCAAGCGCCCCGCGATTATACCGTGTTGGTCCTGTGATAGTTCGCCAACACGAGCATTCTCATCCAACAGCTTGACATCACAACACATACATAATTGGCGGAAACATAAACGTTATTACATACCAAAAGTAGGACTGCTGTCCATAACGACATAATTAAAGTTATTACATCAAGTAGCAGCGAAATCACGAGATAACACAACAAAAGGGCCAGCATGGCATGCCCCCAAACCTCGTGCAACCAAGCTGGGCAAGAACGGCGACTAAACGTTAGCATTGTCAAATCTGCCCAGTAAAGTCCCCGGCAAAGGCCTCTTCCTCACCGCAGCAAGTGGATAATCCGATTGAGTACAAAGAGTGTACTCGCACAATAATATAAGTTGTATCTGGTTTCTAACTACATGTGGTTGCTACATCAAAGGAAGGCAAAGTGGTAATTTCAGCATAAAGCAATATTTGGAATCAATGTAAACAAGTATAGATTGAAAGGAAATGCATTTAGTAAACATTTGTAAAATTCTAATACATCATATAACATCATCATAATCACTTTTATCTCATGCCTTCAAGCATTCTCCGAACCATGAGTTCCATCGCTCATGTTCAAACACATCCACAAGTACTCCAATACTTGTCTCAACACACACACACAAGTACTCCAATACTTGTGTGTCTTTTCCCACTCCCATCCCATTCTTACCAAAACCTTAAAACTCGCCCAGTGACTGACAATTTAAGAGATCGTCCTTAACCATGGACGCGGCTATTCGAATAGTTTAAACTCTGCAGAGGTACGACTTTACCCACACGACACGCCACACTCGTGAGCCAAGCTATTAACACATTTCCTTAGATGTGTCGCCGAGGTGAACGTGACAAACCATTTTCCAAAGATGCATGGTAGTGTATCTAAACCATCCGGATGATTTGTGACCCTCGATCCCGCGTGTGCCGATGCTCGGTGTGTGTGGATCAAGGAGTACACCCGTTGTTGGAGATCCCCAACTCAACAAAGTTCGAGGGACTCGAGGACCTTCCTTGGCGCTCCACTAAGCCCAAGGAACTCCATGACATTCCTTGACACTCTACAAAGCTCAAGGAATTCCGAGTGCACATGGTTTACATACCCTAGTCATACACAAGTACTTGGTTGCGCCGGTCCCATAAACGGCGTGTGGTTCGCACGATAGTTACTCAAAAAGACGTCACCAGGATTTGATCCTTAGGGTCCTTAACCAATATCTTTACTCATTAAACAACATTTAAAAACATCATCATCACAATAATAAATCTTGATCATTGCGACCGATGGACTAAGTCCATCTATCGTGGTTTCTAACGTTGTTCTAAGCATGGCTAAGCAATTCGTACGAACCCATATATAATAATAAACCAACCACTTAGGGCGACAATGGAAATATGGAGTGAACATGCTAAGGGTATAACACACAACATGGTGATAGCTAAGAATTCTACCCAAACATAATTGTAATTGAAGTAAGCATGCATTCGATAAAATAATTTCAAAATGTAGGTGTCAAAATAGTAGGAGCAATCGTGGTCAAGGAATAAGGTAGTGCCTTGCTGCTCGTTCTTGACTTCGAAAACGTAGTCGTACTCGGGAGTGCCCTCCGAAGCGTCAACACCTAACGAGAAAATCCAAATCCATAAACACCAAATCAACAATCCAAATAGTGCACATGAGTAAAGATGCATGAAATGCTCATGATGTGTAATACTAATCATAATTATGCATGTACTAATTGAGTTTTTGTGCTAAAAGTTCAAGTCTTAGGGCTTTTATTGAATTATGTTCGGAGTATCCGGGTGTCACTTCGGACTGTCCGAGTGGACCCTCTCGGTATGAAGTTGAAATTATACTCGGACTATCCGAAATTATGTTCGAATGTCCGAGTGGTTGGACTATCCGAGTGTTCGCTTCGAATGTCCGAGTGGACCTCTCGGTTAGCCACTTTAGTTCTCAAGCTAATTTCTATTGGACTGTCCGAAATTCATTTGAGTATCCGAAGGTTATGTTCGAGTATCCGAGGGTTACCTCGGAATGTCCGAGCAGGCCTCCTCGGTTGGCCAATGCAGCCCTCAATCTAATTCCCATTCGGACTATCCGGAACTTTGCTCGGAGTATCCGAGTGGTTGAATGTCGAACTAAACCTCGGACTATCCATTTGGACTTCTCTGTTTCAAAACGACAACTTGCGATGGCCTCTACACTTCCTAGGGATGGACTAGGGCTTCAAGGTAATGTACTAAGGTAGGAACTTACCACTCTAGGGTTGCTTGTGCACTTGATGGATGTTGGTTTTGAGTGGATGATGAAAAACGCCACAACGCCGGTCTTGGTCCACCTCCTCCTAGCTCGAGTAGCCGACAATGCCCTCACTTGCTCGTGCTTGCAACAACCTCTATCCCTCCTCCTCAAGCTTCTTTGCGGCATGCACGACCCGAATCATGGTATGATGATGGATTCCATGGGGAAAATAGCAATAAGTTACAAGGAGTAGAATTTCAGAACATGGGTAGCAAGAGAAACGATTGCCACTTAACCAAAACTTGGTTCCTCAAGAATCCGTTTGGATGGATGTGAAGCCCTTGACCTTGGCTACAAGATGGTGTAACATGCACAAACCAAAACCCAAGTTTGGAGGGGATTTGAGGGGGAGAAATGGCAAGAGGTTGAAGAAAGTGGTGTGCTGTTTTCTGCAGGTTGGGATGAGCAAATGAGCTGGATGGGGGAGGAGAAACCAAGGTTGAGGCCTTATATAGGCTGCCACTCATGCCTTACATGTGGGGCTAGGTCCCACATGTCATAGAGTGGTTAAAAGAGTGGGTATGAGTGGTTTGAGTGAGAAAAGACATGGAAAGGATGTGCAGCCACAATTTCCTATGCAATGGTAGGTCCCATGTGTCATAGACTAGTTAGGTAGGTGGGTAGAGGTGAGTAAAGTGAGAATTGATATGGTAGGTATGTGCAGCCTACTCTCCTCTCTCTTACAAACATGGCCCACATGTCATTGACTAAGGTAAGATAGCATGTGTGCAGTTTGGAAAATATGATTGCTAGGTTTTTGTTACTCCCTAATCATGCAAAATAATGCACTACACTTGTATGATTATAATTAATTTAGGATGCAACGATTATTATGGAAGATGTAACGCGACAAGCCTCACTTACGGATCAACGAAAATTGAGAACGTTACAAGCCTCCCCCTTAAAAGAATCTCGTCCTCGAGATTACACCGCTTCATTGAAGAGGTAGGGTATTCGCTCGAAGATGATCCTCCCGCTCCCATGTGGCCTCATCAGGGGTGTGATTACTCCATTGAACCTTAAAGAATTTGATGGTGTGGTTCCGGGTAACACGCTCCCTCTCGTCAAGAATACCAATGGGATGCTCCTTGTAAGATAGATCGGGTTGTAATTTGAGAGTGTCCAATTCCGTGGCTTCGGTTGGGACACGAAGGCATTTCTTCAATTGAGAGACATGAAAAACGTCGTGCACATCGGCTAGTGAAGAGGGAAGCTCCAATTGATATGCCACCGCTCCTCGCCTGGCTATAATTCGGAAAGGTCCGATGTAACGAGGGGCTAGCTTTCCCTTCACTTGAAACCGACGAATACCCTTCATCGGTGAAACCTTGAGATAGACGTGATCACCAATTTCAAATTTGAGTTCACGGCGGCGGACGATCAACGTAGCTCTTTTGACGAGCTCTTGATCCTCAACCGCTCTCGAATAAATCGAACTTGCTCTTCCGCTTGGCGACTAGGTCAGACCAAAGAGGGTCTCTCTCCTGACTCGAACTCAGCTTAAGTGGAGTTCGCAAGATCTCCCATAGAGAGCTTCAATGGACTCATTTGGAGACTAGCTTGATAGCTATTGTTGTAGGAGAATTCTGCGAAAGGTAAGCATTTCTCCCAATTCTTGCCGTAAGTAAGGGCACAAGCCCTAAGCATATCCTCAAGCACTTGGTTTACTCGTTCAGCTTGTCCATCAGTCCGAGGATGATCTGTGATGCTAAAAGAGAGTTGAGTCCCCATGGCCTTGTGGAGGCATTGCCAAAAATGCGAGGTGAATTGAGTACCTCGATCTGAGACAATCCTTCTGGGAACACCATGAAAAGACACAATTCGATGAAGATATAACTCAGCTAACTTGCTCACTGTATCCGTCGTCTTGACAGGAAGAAAATGAGCAGTCTTTGTCAAACGATCAACGATTACCCATATGGAGTCGAAACCTTTTTGCGTCTTGGGCAATCCGGTAATGAAATCCATACCAATCTCTTCCCACTTCCACATGGGAATGGGCAATGGTTGAAGTGTGCCTGCTGCACGCAAATGGTTGGCTTTCACCCGCTGACATACGTCGCACTCGGCGACATATCGGGCAATTTCTCGTTTCATCCGGGTCCACCAAAGTCTTGGCTTAAGATCTTGGTACATTTTAGTACTCCCGGGATGAATGGAGAATGAGGAATTATGAGCTTCATCAAGAATTAGTGCCTTCAATTCCTTACAATTTGGCACCACCAGCCGTTTGCCGAACCACAAGACACCTTGCGAGTCCTTGGTGAAGCAATTGGCCTTGCCTTGCTTGATGCGGGCTCGGATGAGTGCTACGCCCTTATGCATCTTTTGAGCCTCTTGGATTTGGTCCCAGAGATTAGATTTAACTTCCATGACAGCAAGGAATCCTTCCTTAACCACTTCTAGGTTGAGCTTCCGAAACTCGGCGCACATGGCGTCCGATTCCGGTTCTACCAAAAGATGATTGCATTGAGACTTTCGGCTCAAAGCATCGGCGACAATATTGGCCTTTCCAGATGATAATGGAGTCCCATATCATAATCTTTGATCAATTCAAGCCACCTTCTTTGCCTCAAGTTCAAATCGGCTTGAGTAAAGATATACTTGAGCTCTTGTGATCGGTGTAGATTTCACAACGACATCGATGAGGTAATGTCGCCAGATTTTTAGAGCATGCACCACTCGCCGCCACTCTAAATCGTGGGTGGGATAATTCATTTCGTGAGGTCTCAATTGCCTCGATGCATATGCCACAACTTGGCATTCTTGCATAAGTACACAACCCAAATTTCGAGGCGGATGCATCGCAATAAATGTCAAGCCCTTGTGAATATCCGGCAGACTAAGACAGTCAAAGGGTCAAGCGAACCTTTAATAATTGAAAGCTTGCCTCACACTTTGCTGACCATACTAACTTATTCTCCTTCTTCAAAAGTTCGTCGATGGTTTCATGATTTTGGAGAAGTTCTCCACGAATCGGCGGTAATAACCCGCGAACCCGAGAAAACTTGAACTTCAGGATGTTCTTTGGCGCTCTACCAAGTACAGTCAGATCTTGCCGGATCAACCGCAACTCCGCATTCCGAGATCACATGGCCCAAGAAGGCAACCTCCTTCACCAAAATTCACACTTGCTGAATTTCACAGAAGCCGGTGTTCTCGCAGACTTTTTCCAGATCGCCAAGGTGTACTTCATGCTCCTCTTCAGACTTGGAATAGATAAGAATATCATCAATGAAGACGACAACGAACTTGTCGAGATATTCCATGAAAACTGAATTCATAAGGTTCATGAAGTAGGCCGGTGCATTGGTCAAACCGAAAGACATGACGGTATACTCATATAAACCATAACGGGTGGAGAATGCCGTTTTTGGGATGTCTTCCGATCTGATTTTGATTTGATGGTAGCCTAATCTCAGGTCAATCTTGGAGAATATACAGGCTCCAGTCATTTGGTCGAACAAATCATCAATCCGCGGAAGTGGATACTTGTTCTTAACCGTGACTTCATTTAATGGACGGTAATCAACACACATCCGCAAGCTATCATCTTTCTTCTTCACAAATATCGCCGGGCATCCCCAAGGTGAGGAGCTCGGTCGAATGAAGCCCTTATCTTGCAACTCTGTAAGTTGTTTTTTTAACTCGATCAACTCATTTGGAGGCATACGGTAAGGTCGTTTTGATATCGGGGCCGTTCCGGGTAGAAGCTCAATGACGAACTCAACCTCCCGGTCAGGTGGCATCCCCGGCAATTCTTCTGGGAATACATCCGGGTAATCACATACCACCGGAATGCTACTTATTCCAAGGAATGGCTCACCCTTCAAGGCATAAAGGTGAGCAAAATCTGGACTTGACGCAAACACGACTTGTTTGCCGCTTGATGCGTTGGTAAGTGAAACAGATTTGCTTGCACAATCGATGCATCCTTGGTGTTTGATAGCCAATCCATCCCAAGAATAACTTCAATCCCTCCGCTTTAATCACTATCGATCCGCTAGGAACTCTACCCCATTGACTTCAATCTTTATTTCCGACAGCACTCGATCGGTCCTCAACTCCGATCCCGGTTTTAATGAGAAGGGTGGATGCATAGGTTGTACAGGAACACATGATGCATCGCAAACTTCTCCTTAATAAATGAATGAGATGCTCGGAATCGAATAATACGAGTAGTCGGGTATGAGTTGACGGAAAGCGCACTCCAATACCACTTAGGTGCATTTTGAGCTTCTTCGCGGTCACATGATTGATGCGACCACGCGTGGGGTCGGAGCGGTTTTGGAGGCATTGGTCGAGGTGGATATGCTGCTGCCCCGGCGCAATAGTGGGTCGAATCCCGACATTGCTGGATTCTTTTGCGGGCATTGCCGCAAAGTGCCCATACTGTTTGCACTGGTAGCAAACAAGAACTGGACGAGCTTGAGTGTTGGCTCCTTGCTGATTTCCACTCACGGTTGGTGGAAGACCTGGTTGCGGTGGGCGAGCAACGAATGTTGGAGGTCTCGGTGGTGCCGGAGCTTGGTAGCTTGGAAAGGATGGGCGCACCATGCGCGACGGCTGCAAGTTGCCGCTTGCTGAATTTTGTGCAATCCGCTTGCGCTTGCGCGAATCCTCCAACCTTCCCCATTTCTCCTCCACCACTATAGCCTTGTGGACTAAGTGCTGGAAATTCCGGAAGTCATGAGCAGCGAGCTCCAGCTGCAACTCATCGGAAAGTCCCTCCATAAAACGCTCTTGCTTGCGCTCATCAATGGAGACTTCGTCTGGGGCATAACGAGCCAAATAGTTGAACTCAGAAGATAATCCATAACGGTCTTGCCACCTTGCTTCAACGCGAGAAATTCACGCTTCTTCCTTGCCATAACGCCATGGGAACATGAGCCTCATGGAAAGCCGCGAAACTCCGCCAAGTGATGACATGATCGGCGGGCTGCATGGCGTAAAGCTGTCCCACCATGCGCACGCCGCACCATCGAGTTGATGTGAAGCAAAGAGGACCTTCTCATGGTCCGCATTGAGCGATGGCCAGCTTGCGCCAATAGTCCGGCCAATCATCGGCCTCAAATCCATACTGGTAAACTATACTACAGTCTATTCACCACATCACAAATCCTTAATCACTACTCAAAGATTTTACATCGCCAACATAAAGCTACTCCAATACCATACGACTACACACACGGCCACTGCATAGTACATTTAATCCTAGATCGAGTCCACATGAACTACAAACACATTCCAAAGTCGCCATGGAGTGTACTAAACCGATCCGCAACGGATCTCACCATGTACGCGATGTACTCGAGTACCTCTGTCCCAGCACCAACTCTGTGAGTGGAAGATCACCTTGAATCCCAACTAACAAGTTCCCGAGGCTGAACTGGACACTCCTTCAGCCCAAGGAATCCTGGATTTCAACCTCAAAAGCTCAAGGAATTCTGATCACAATGGTTCATAGATCAGGCACGTACTAGTTTGACGGTCCCATAAATCTATAGGTTCGACTCAGTACACAAGAGCGTCCATTCCATCAGGCTACCAGCATTCTTTCTTCAAAACTTAAACATCTATACATATAAAATATCTTAGCATATTATGGAAGAATCGTGTCAAACCGTGTTCAACAGTAATATGCATTAAACCTATATAATAATAATAACCACTAGGCCATCATCTAAATATGTAAGAGGTACAGTAAGGCATCAGTCAAACAAGGTGATTAGCTCACTCAATATTAGAAGTACCATCTAATGTTTCAAGGCTAGATGGAAAATAGACATCCAAAATAATACCTGTGGCAGAATTCTGATAACAATCTAGAGTATCCAGGTATAAGCTAAGATTAGCTCAATCATAATCGAATCACATCAGTGCTCATATAATGACATAAATGTAGTTCAATATACGCTAATCAGAGTCAACGAGTGATATCAGTAACTGCGCTGTATTCCAGATCCTTATACTCAAGACTCAAATCATTATGAGTCTCATAAAAGTTCAGATTCTGATAGTCTGAATGTAGATGTCTACCATATGAGTCACTAATCTCGAATTGATTTCTAAGTCCTAATTCATATCGATGACTTCTGTTGGTACAAGTACCTCTTCCATGTCCTACGAAGATTCATTCAGCTCCGAATTGCTTCGAGATATGTTCGAAGTTAACCTGACTGTTCCGATGTATGTGTCAATGTCCGATGACTCATTATCCAATTCTTCGACGTCCGATGCTTGACTTACGAAGGTAATGTTCCGTAAATCATACCACGTGGTTCACTCATGTTCTAGGACTCTGAATGCAGCTCACCTGGCTACATCTATAGAGCGAATATCATGCTGGTCACGAATGGTTGCAACTATGTCAACGTTCATCGAGCCGGTTCAACAGTCAACTATGACTAGCATACGGAAGTCGACTCAGTCAGAATTACACTGCTACAAGTGGCGTCATAGAGACAACCATTAGAAAGCACGAACCCAACGGTAGATAATGCTGCGATTCTGTGATGAGCATGAACAAGCAGTGATGTAATTTGCAGACAATGAGATGAAATGCCACTCTACTGTAGAGTTACATAGTGTAATAGTAGATGGTTGAAGCATGAACTGCCACTTCCTTATCAGTGGCAGTCAAGCCATTGGTAGAGTGGTCAAGGTGGAGAATGAAGAATATTGTAGGCCATCTGTATGAATGACAGCAGCTTGAGATATGGTGATGAGAAATAGATTGGGACTTACATAGCACTCTTCTCGAATGTGATGAACATGTAGGCCTTAACGCTGCCTAGACATTAGTATGTGTAGATTGCCTAGGAAAGCTTGTTGAGGGTTTGAGGAAACTGCAAGATGAGACAAATTTCCTGACATGTAGGCCTGTTATATTAGGTAGTGGAGAGTATAAAGTGATTGAAGCCGTAGGATTACTAATGTCCGTAGCAGCCTCCCTGCATAGCAACTCACAAGCATGTAGATGTGATGACTCGGTTACTTCTGTGCTAATAGCATGTCATGATTTAAGATTGAATTGAAACATTGAGAATTCATGATAAGACAGCTCACTTTACAGCATCAACGCTAATGGGAGATATGGACTAAGCCTTAATGTATAAGACCGCCTCCGGTAACTCTGAAGGTCTAGAGGCTAGGATTTCAGCATAGTCTCAGTGCTGATGGATACAGGTTAACTACGATATCATTGATCCAATGTCAACATTCGGTCACTCGCAATCAATTGATCCTAATTGAGGAGATGTCTTAGCAACGCTCATTCAGTCCAACTATTGCGAACGTCCTTAATATGACAGATCGATGCCATCTGCGGCTATATGTCGACCATGTAAGCTCTGTGCTTACGAAGTTACTGTACAGGAACTTTTCATGAAGTTATTCTACGGTACACTACTAGATCACAGATTCAATTGAGGTACTGCTTAGATAGAACTGCTTTGTGATGCTGGCCAACCTCTCTGCTGGCTCACAAGGCAGCAAGTTGCTCACATGCTATACAGTTGCAAGACTATAGAGGTCAATGACTTGCATTTCCTATGAGAAGTTCTGAAGCTAAACCCAAAACTTGGTTCCTCAAGAACTGCTTTGATGGATGTGAAGCCCTTGACCTTGGCTACAAGATGGTGTAACATGCACAAACCAAAACCCAAGTTTGAGGGGATTTGAGGGGAGAAATGGCAAGAGGTTGAAGAAAGTGGTGTGCTGTTTTCTGCAGGTTGGGATGAGCAAATGAGCTGGATGGGGAGGAGAAACCAAGGTTGAGGCCTTGATATAGGCTGCCACTATGCCTTACATGTGGGGCTAGGTCCCACATGTCATAGAGTGGTTAAAAGAGTGGGTATGAGTGGTTTGAGTGAGAAAAGACATGGAAAGGATGTGCAGCCACAATTTCCTATGCAATGGTAGGTCCCATGTGTCATAGACTAGTTAGGTAGGTGGGTAGAGGTGAGTAAAGTGAGAATTGATATGGTAGGTATGTGCAGCCTACTCTCCTCTCTCTTACAAACATGGCCCACATGTCATTGACTAAGGTAAGATAGCATGTGTGCAGTTTGGAAAATATGATTGCTAGGTTTTTGTTACTCCCTAATCATGCAAAATAATGCACTACACTTGTATGATTATAATTAATTTAGGATGCAACGATTATTATGGAAGATGTTAACGCGACAAGCCTCACTTACCGGATCAACGAAAATTGGGCTGTTACATGCAGGCAGTGTACCGTGCCTTGGAGGAGACTGAGGTGGCCCTACGAGAGACCAGGATGCACGCGGTGCAGAGGATCGCCAAGCTCGAGGAGGCCCTCTACGGTCAGGGGGAGCCGGAGGCCGTCATGGAGCTTGACGTCGAGGACGAGGAGGAGCCAGAGCCCGCGCCAGAGGACCAGCAGCCAGTGGAGCCCCCGGCAGCACCAGTGGGAGGGCATGGGGATCAGTTTGCCCCAATGCCAGCTCACCGGCCTATGTACATGATTGGCGAGCCGCAGCCGGGTTGGATCGAGGAGTGAGTCCTTTCAGAATCGTGATGGTCAGCTTTTGCGTTGAGACTCACCTGTTTTGAGTCGCGTCTTTAAAATTTAAAACTTAGTTGCGCCATGCCATTGTAATGAACTATTTGGTTGATGCTGTGATTGCTGGTATGGTTGCACGGCCCTTAGGCCCTTGTAAGCGACCATACCTATTTATTATCTTTGAATGGATGTTAAGGATTTAAGTTACACCTGTTTCCCCATATAAGTTCTTCTACTTGCCTATTCTTTCCCTCTTATCTCTAAACCGTCGAAGCAATCAGCAGATGGTGAATACTCACAACACCGGAGCTGGAGGCAGTGGTTCACGTCAAGGAGGTCAGTCAGTAGCTGATTATCTAAATAAGTTCACTCAACTTGCGTGCTACGCTCCGGAGGACGTAGCAACAGATAAAGCTAGGCAGTCCCGCTTCATGAAGGGACTCAACTCTAGCCTACAGGTGGGGCTGATTACCCACACTTTTCCCGACTTTCAAGAATTAGTGAATAAGGCGCTTATACTGGAGGACAAGCGCAAGGAATTGGACAATCACCGCAAACGCCGCATGGCACAGCAGGGAGGGCGTCAAGGTCATCAGAAACCAAGGATGATACCCCAACAATTCTCCCGATTTCAGCAAGGAAGCAGTGCAAGGACACTGTCGCCAATGCCGAGACCAGCGGGACAAACCCCTCAGACTCCCGTCAGGACTATTAGTCAAAGTGGTGGAAACCCGCAGATGTCAGGAAGGCGCTGCTACAATTGCAATGAAACCGGGCATTTCACCAATGTGTGCCCGAAGAAAGGAGGAGTGACACCAGTGCGCTTCAACCTGGTAGGCACGCCTGCTAAGACTCCTGTCCAAGGAGGAAGCCGAGGACCTGCACAAGCTGGAGCCACACCGCAAGCATTCACACGAGGCAGGATTAACCACATCTCAGCAGACGAAGTCCAGAATGCTACAGACGTCGTGCTCGGTAAGTTCCTTGTCAATTCAGTGCCAGCTACAGTGTTATTCGATTCCGAAGCTTCCCATTCATTCGTTTCTCGAGCTTTTGCTGTGGCCAATGATTTGGGTATTGCTAACCTTAAAAGCACAATTCTCGTCTAATCCCCTGGATCAGAACTCCGCTCAAAGGTCGGATGCTCTGGGGTTAAACTATTAATAAAAGGGGTAGAGTTCCTAGCGAACCTTATTATATTAGATACCCAGACCCTGGATGTTATCCTGGGAATGGATTGGTTGTCAAAGCATAAGGCTGTATTGGACTGTGGACGAAGAGTCGTGTCTGTTGAAAGCTCGGATGGTAGGAAGGTTGAATTTCAAGCAACGACCGTACGAGAAGGGCGTTGTTGGTAAACAATCTGGAGACAATCAGTGTGAAGGAGGTACCAGTGGTCAGTGAGTACCCGGATGTTTTCCCCGAAGAATTACCAAGAATGCCACCAGACAGGGACATAGAGTTTGTAATCGATTTAGTACCTAGAACAGCACCAATAGCAAAGAGACCATATCGGATGTCCACAGAAGAGATGGTAGAAATGAAGAAGCAGATCGAGGAGTTATTGGAAAAAGGATTCATCAGGCCGAGCTCATCACCATGGGGAGCGTCGGTCGTGTTTGTTAAGAAGAAAGATGGGAGTTTTCGGATGTGTGTAGATTATCGTGCACTTAACGAAGTAACGATAAAGAATAAATACCCGTTACCCCGGATAGATGAACTTTTTGATCAATTAAGAGGAGCAGGAGTATTCTCCAAGATTGACCTTAGGTCCGGATATCACCAGCTGAAGATCAAGACAGAGGACATACCCAAGACCGCATTTTCTTCAAGATATGGACACTACGAGTTCACCGTTATGTCTTTCGGACTGACAAATGCACCTGCCTACTTTATGAACTTGATGAATAAAGTATTTATGGAATATTTGGATAAATTTGTGGTCGTGTTCACAGACGATATCCTAGTTTATTCGAAGACGAATGAAGAACACGCGCAACATTTGAGATTAGTATTGGAAAAGCTAAGGGAGCAGCAGTTATATGCAAAATTCAGTAAGTGTGATTTCTGGAAGAGTAAGGTAGATTTCCTAGGGCATGTAATGACCACTGAAGGAATTGCAGTGGACCCAAGCAAGGTCGAGGCAGTACTGCATTGGGAGACGCCAAGGACAGTTTCACAGATTCGAAGTTTTCTTGGGATGGCTGGTTATTACCGCAGATTTATAGAAGGATTCTCAACAATTGCTAGGCCAATTACGCAATTGCTTAAGAAAGAGAAGAAATTTATTTGGACACCAGATTGTGAGAGAAGTTTTCAAGAATTGAAGAAACGACTGACATCAGCACCAGTGCTAGTTCAGCCAGATGTGCACCAAAGTTTTGATATTTACTACGATGCATCACGCCAAGGGCTTGGATGCGTATTGATGCAAAACAGAAGGTAGTAGCCTATGCATCAAGGCAATTAAGACCACATGAAGGGAATTACCCGACGCATGATCTAGAATTAGCAGCCGTAGTGCATGCCCTGAAGATATGACGTTACTATCTTATTGGTAATAGATGTGAGGTGTATACAAACCATAAAAGCCTTAAATACATTTTCACCCAATCTGACCTAAACATGAGACAAAGGAGGTGGTTAGAACTAATCAAAGATTACAACATGGGTATCCATTATCATCCCGGCAAGGCCAACATAGTGGCTGATGCCTTGAGTCAGAAGAATCACAGCATAAATACGATGGTAGGAGGAAGCCAGAAAGAATTGTGCAAGGATCTTCAGAGGTTGAAATTGGAAGTTGTTCCGGAAGGATTCGTAGCCGCTTTAGAGGTAAAGCCTATCTTGGAAGACCAGATTAGAGAAGGTCAGAAGAATGATGAGAAGATCGAGCGAATCAAATCCAAGATGGAGGAAGGTCAAGCCAAGGAGTTTAGGATGGACGATCAAGGTACCCTGTGGATGAGAGAACGCATATGTGTACCTAATAAAAAGGAGCTCAAGTGGTTAATATTGGAGGAAGCGCACGACTCCAAGTATTCGATTCACCCAGGAAGTGCAAAAATGTACCAAGATTTAAAAGAGAGATTTTGGTGGCCAAATATGAAGAGGGAGGTTGCTGAGCACGTAGCATTATGTGATGTGTGTCAGCGAGTCAAAGCTATGCATCAGAAGCCAGCAGGACTGCTGCAACCATTAAAAATACCAGAGTGGAAATGGGAGGAAATCGGAATGGATTTTATCACCGGATTGCCAAGGACGCAAGGAGGCTATGACTCCATATGGGTCATAGTGGATCGATTGACAAAGGTCGCGCACTTCATACCGGTAAGGACAACTTACTCGGGAGATAAGTTAGCAGAGCTATACATGGCAAGGATCGTTTGCTTACATGGAGTGCCAAAGAAGATAGTATCGGACAGAGGTACCCAATTTACCTCAAGATTTTGGGATAAATTACATACAAATGATGGGCACCTGCTTGAATTTCAAGATAAAGATATCATCCGCAAAACAGATGGGCGCATGTAAAGAGTCAATCGATATTAGAAGATATGTTGAGGGCCTGTGCATTTGCCTATACGACGTCTTGGGATAAATATTTACCATATGCTGAATTTAGTTACAACAACAGCTATCAGGCTAGTCTTCAGATGTCACCTTTCGAAGCCTTGTATGGATGACCTTGTAGGACACCGTTAAATTGGAATGAGACCGGTGAGCGTCGTGTCTTCGGACCAGACATACACCAAGAAGCCGAGGAGCAAATAGCACTGATAAGGGAAAGGTTGAAAATCGCGCAGTCAAGGCAAAAGAATTATGCGGACAATCGCCGTAGGGATTTGAGCTTTGAGCTCGAAGATTATGTATATCTCAGAGTTACGCCTCTTAAGGGGGTCCAAAGGTTTCACAAAAAGGGGAAGCTTGCACCACGATATGTGGGGCCGTTCAAGATCCTAAGCCGCAGGGGAAAGGTCGCATATCAACTAGAATTACCGCAGTCATTGGCAGGAGTACACAGTGTCTTTCATGTATCGCAACTCAAGAAGTGTCTCCGAGTGCCTGATGAGCAAACACCCCTAGAAGCAATCGAACTACAGGAAGACTTGACCTACAAAGAGCAATCGATAAAAATTCTGGACACAATGGATCGGAAAACAAGGAACAAGACAACCCGATTTTGCAGAGTTCAGTGGAGTAATCACACAGAAAGTGAGGCCACCTGGGAGCGCGAAGAAGATTTGAAAAAGGAATTTCCAAACCTATTCTTTAGTTAAGCTTCGAATATCGGGGTCGAGATTCTGTTAAGGGGGTAGGTTTGTAACGTCCCAAAATTCGGTCTAATTTAAATTTTTAGAGTTATTTGAATTTTTGTGAATTTTTGGGATTTATTTGGATTTAATTGAAATTAATTTAAATCTATCCTTCTCTTGAATAATTAAATTTCAAAAAGGTAATTATCAAAAATAAATAAAAATATTTTATTTAAGCTCTAAATGCCATGAAATATTTTCTAGAATTTTTCGGGTATTTTTGGTGCTCTAAATAATTACTTTGAATTTCCAGATTTGTTTTAATTGTTAAAACCGGATTAATGCGGTGTCTGATCTTGGGTCGAGCCCAACACCGTGCTTTCGGCCACCAAACCCTAGCGCCGCTTATCCCGGTCAGGCGATCCCGATCGAATCTGGTCGAGATGAGCCGTGTCGTATATAGCGCGTAAGTCGTTGGATCTCGGTAAGTGGCCGTTGGGATGTTGCCACGTGGCACTGCGTAGCCAGGCCGTTATTCGCCCTAAGTCGTCGGATCACAATCGGACGGTGGGATGTGACCGAGTGCATCGGGAGGGCGCGACTGTGCACCGCCGTCGCTGGTAGGAGACCGAAGATTTGGGCGGTGGATTGGCGCGCGTGTTGAGGCATGTCCGAGCCAGGGATAAAGCCCATTGCATGCAGCACTTCCTTCCGTTCATTTTGCCCTCTCGCTCGAGCTTTGCCGTCCACCGTAGCGGGCGCTCGAGCTCGCCGAAGCAGCTACTCTCCTCTCCTCGGTTCTTCCTTGAGTTCCGCCGTCATCCCTTACTCTCCGCCGCATCTAAAACATCCACCGAGTTCGCCGTGTCGCGCCGCGTCGCTTGGACCACTTCATTCGCCGAGAAGCTTCTAAACGCCCATACCGCTTGCGTTTTCTCCAAGTCCGCGACCAGCGCCACCGCCTCTTCTTCGACGACGCAACACACCGCCACCGCCGATCTCCATCGGACGCCCGTGGTAACGCCACGATTTTTCCTCCCGTAGCGCTAGACCCGATGCTTGCTTAATAAAGGCCGCCCAATCTCGGCGTCCGGTTCGGATTAAGCCACGAGGTGCGGCCTTCATGCACTCCTCGGGTACCCGTGCCGCTGATCTCCATCCAACCGCGCCAGGCGCCCACGCCGCCGTAGTCATTGCGCTCGATAATGCCCGCTGATTCAGAGATCCGCGGGTCGAGATCTCACCACGTATCTCTCCGTGGTTTAGCCGCTTGAGCCATGACCGCCGATGCTTGGACGCTCGCTCCGATGAGGCCACGTTGGTTCGGTGAATAGGAATCACGGTAACCGCCGCCGCTGGATCCTCATCCAACCGCCCGGCGTCTGTCAGAGCCCTAAGTCGTCGCGCGAGTTAATGCCCGTTAGATCTCGGATTAAGGGCCGAGATCTCGCCACGTAACACTCCGATATCTCAGTAAACGCGCGGGACTGACCGTTGTATTTGAATCCAACGGGTGGGAAGCCTTGTAGCCACGTGGATCGTTGGTTGAGCGCCGCGTGTCAGCCGCTGAGTGGTCTGAGCACTGTTCATCGGGCCCCACATGTCAGTGGGATGACCGTCGGGTGTGCTGACGTCAACATGACGTCATCCGGGGCCCACATGTCAGTGACCGTGATGACGTGGTTAAATCTGGTGCCGACACGTGTCAAGCCTAGAGAATTAACCGGATTTTCAGTAGGAAAATAATAGGATTAATTCGGTTTTTCTTCTATTAGATTTTCCAAAACTTGTAAAGGCTATAACTTTTGCGTTTTAACTCGGAATTGAGTGATTCCAGTGCCCAAAAATTTGTAAAAATGTGAACTATTTATTAGAGAATTTTATTTTATTTTTAGAGTTGATCTTACTGTCTATATTGTGTATTTATTGTGTGTTTGCTTGATACGAGTAGACTCCGAGTTGCCGGAAGTTGCCGGGGAAGAATTTGAAGACCCGTCGCAGGTTTCAGATCTGGATCAGCTACTATTCGAAGGCAAGTCATGCTTTGATCATTTTGCGCCTAGATTTCAAAATATACTTTGATTTAAATATTGCATGCTATGTTAATTAAAAATACTATTGATTAAATTGGGTATGGTAGTTAATACACCAATCTTGATTATGCCACCTTGAATATATTGTTCATATGCCCTGAAAACCTTGTCACCCTAAGATGTTAATTTACGTTGGTTGCTATTATAATGCCAACACGGGAGGCTAGACCGTGATTAGTTGCTTAGCCTGCTTGTACTCGCTGAACGACTTTCAATTTGCAAAATAATATTGACTAAACAATTATGGAACACATTTTTTGGAATAATACGATGATGTCAAGGAATGGAATTGGGGGTAGCGACCTGTGTGGTTCTACTCATGCAATGAAGTGGGCATTGGCATGTGTTGTATAAATGCAAAACAGGGTGGGAAATGATTTGGACCGGGGCAAGTGGCAAGTTGGCTTCATGCCAGGTGGGCCTGTGTGGCAACAGGAGGTATTAAAGGCTGTGTGCCGAGACTTGTAAATTGAATGTCTTGCCCGGGACAGTTAAGGACTTCACCTTGCGAGGCTTTGAACTGAGTTTCTCGTACAACCACTTGTCCGGTATGGGACGGACTTAGTTTAGTAAGGTTCTAACCTCTTTCTCTTGAAACCTCGGGGTGACGGTACACGCAAGTGTAAACGTATGGGGAAGCGTACCTGTGCTACGGTTTGGTACCCATTCAACAGTATTCACCCGTTCTAGACTTCGGCTCTGAGTGAGGGAAGCGTTAGAAGGGCGATATTGGAGGGGTTCATCGGTTAAATGTTAGTCTCTGAAAGACTTTGTTGCAATCAATCACCTGTGTGGTGAGCGACTGTATCCTGTGGGTAAAGTGTACAGCCTCTGCAAAGTGTGTGTGTCAAATCTATTCGAATAGCCGTGTCCGCGGTATTGGACATTGCTCGGGGATTACTGTCAAGGGTTAGATTTTCAAAATAAAATGGGGAATGGTTGGCTGTGTGCCAAAGGCAAGGGAAATGAACTTAGGGCTGTGTGCCAAACTTTGGAAAAGAATTGAGAAATTAATTATTAAAGTAATGGTTTTACGCTTTTAATCTAATAAGATTATCTGTTAAAAGAAATGCTGCTTCATGCAAAATAACCATCTAAGCCTTCCTTTGGAATAAGCCATGCATGTAGTAATAGAACTGCATTGCGCATGACTTGTTGAGTATGTTGTATATTCACCCTTGCTTCAACAATAACCTCAGAAGAAGAAGCGACACCGGCTTGGGAGGAAGAGTTTAACGAAGGTCAGAAGGAGTAGGGTTTAAGCCTCGTAAGTTGCCTGTGGCAGAACGAGGGGTTCGCTGTCGTACTTTTGCTTCCGCTACTGAGCTTGTGATACTTTTGTTATTTATCGCCCTGCGTGGTGAAGTATTGTAAGGTGACCATAAGGTCGTGTAACTCGCTTATATTGATGTTTGAGATACCTATTTATTAATTCCACTGAGTATGTTTGTGGTATTTCAACCTGTTAACCCTGTGTGTCCTAGCGTGATCCTGGACTAGTACAGAATAAACAGAGGGGCCGAATTTGAAGATTCGGGTCCCGACAGTGCAACATGATCAAAGCACAATTTGCCTCAAGAAAGCCCTTGTCCATGCTCTGGACCTTGGTCTTGAGTTGATGAATCTCCTCCGGATGCATCGCACAATTTATCGTCTATGCGAAACGAAAGAGAATACCAAATAAACACCAAAACAGAGAGAAAACAAACTCTAAAAATCAAATAAAATTCACCAATTGATAGATCTCAATTTTACAAATTTTTAGAAATTTGAATCACCTCAATCGGAGTTCGTATGAGGGAGAACGAGCCCTCGGAAGATTCAAATTCCAGAAAATTCATAAAATTAGAAAATCAATAATATTCCGAATTATTTTTGTAAAGAAAAATCAATTTATTGCGTTAGTTGACGTCAGCCCTGATCTGGACCGATGCGGCCAACACGTGGCGAAATCTCCACCACCCAGAACCAATCTGGCGGCCACTAACTAATCCGATGATGTGGCAAAATGGCAGTGTCGGCGATCGGGATCGCCAACCGCAGAAATGTGAAGGGGTTAGTGAGACTGGGACCTGAGCAGCGCTTGGCTCAAACATAGGAAAGGATTCGACGTGCGGGAGGTTGGAGCAAGACGACAACAGGCGTGAGACGAGGGTTTATACTGGTTCGAGCCCCTACGAAGGTAATAGCTCTACTCCAGTTGCCTTGTGTAACACCCCGATTTTCGCTAATCCGGTAAGTGAGGCTTGTCATGCTCGCGTTTTCCATAATGTCATTGCATCCTCATTTAATTATAATCATACAAGTTTTAGGATATTCATCTTGCATAAAGAGGGAGTAGCAAAATCCTAAACATCATTTTTCAAACTGCACACATGTTACCTTGTCTTAGCCAACGACATGTGGGCCATGTTCATAAGAGAGAGGAGAGTAGGCTGCACACCTACCATACCAATTCTTACTCTATTCACCCCTACTCCTAGTCAATGACACATGGGTCCTACTTTGCATTGGAACTTGTGGGCTGCACATCCTCTCCATGTCTTTTCTCACTTCCATCACCCATACCCACCCTTTTCCTTACCTTATGACATGTGGGACCTAGCCACACATGTAAGGCATGAGTGGGCAGCCTTTATAAGGCCCAAACCTTGGTTTCTCCTCCCTTTTTCCTGCTCATTTGTTCATCCCAAACCAGCAAAAACAGCAGGAGCTCCTTCCTCACCTATTGCCATTCTCCCCCACAAAATCCACTCAAAGCTTGAGTTTGAGCTTGTGCATGTTATACCACGTTGAAGCCAAGATCAAGAGCTTCCAATCCATCCAAATGGATTCTTGAGGCATCAAGTTTTGGGTGAGTGGCAATTGATTTTCTTTCTTCCCATATTCTGAAATTTTGCCCCTTGTAACACATTTCTACTTTTCCCATGGAATTCATCATCAAACTTTGACTCGGGTCGTGCATGTCGCAAGGAAGCTTGAGGAGGAGTGTTAGTTGTTACTGCGAGCGTGAGCAAGCGAGGTCCTCATTGTCTACACGAGCTAGGAGGAGACGAACCGCGAACACCGGCATTGTGACATTTTCCGTCATCCCCACCGAAACCAACCTTCATCAAGCATAAAGGCAACCTTGTAGTGGTAAGTTCCTACCTTAGTCCATTCCTTGAAGCCCTAGTCCATCTCTATGAAGTGTAGAAGCCATCGACATATTGCCGTTTTAAAACAGAGAAGCTACTCCTGACATACCAAATTTTACTCGATAGTTCAACCAATTCGGATATTCGAATAAAAATTCGGATAGTCCTAATAGGGCCGAGTGGGCTTAACTAAGAGGGTCTGCTCGGACATTCCGAGGTGACCACTCGGATAGTCCGAACCACTGGATAATTCAATACAATTTTGGATAGTCCAACATAATTCAACTTCGCATCGAGGGGTCCACTTGACAAATCAAGTGGCACTTGATATCTCAACCTAATTCAATAAAATCCCTAAGACTTGAACTTTTAACGCAAAGCTTAATTAGTACTTTCATATTATGGTTAGTATTACACATCATGAGCATTTCATGCATCTTTTACTCATGTGCATCATTGGAGTTCTTGGTTTGGTATTTTTGGAATTGGATTTTCTCGTTAGGTGTTGACGCTTCGGAAGACACTCCCGAGTACGACTACGCCTTCGAAGTCAAGAACGAGCAGCAAGGCACTACCTTACTCCTTGACCATGATTACTCCTATTATTTGCAACCTACATCTTTGGAATTATTTTATCAATTGCATGCTTACTTTCACTTACAATTATGTTTGGATAGAATTCTTCGCTATTACCATGTTGTGTGTTATACCCTTAGCATGTTCTTTTCATGTTCCATTGTCGCTCTAGGTGGTTGGTTATTAATATTATATGGGTTTGTGCGAATTGCTTAGCCATGCTTAGAACACCGTTAGAAACTGCGATAGATGGAGTTAATCCATCGGTCGCAATGATTGAGAATTATTATGATGATGTTGATTTCAATTGTTGATTAATGAGTAGAGATATTGGTTAAGGACCCTAAGGATTAAATCTCGTGACGCCTCTTTGAGTAACTATCGTATAACCACACGCCGCTTATGGACCCGGCGTAACTAAGTACTTGTGTATGACTAGGTGTGTAAACCATATGCACTCGGAATTCCTTGAGTTTAGTAGAGTGTCAAGGAATGTCCGCCGGAATTCCTTGGGCTTAGTGGAGCGCCAAGGAATGTCCTTGGAGTCCCTCGAACTTTGTTGAGTTGGGGATGTCCAACAACGGGTGTACTCCTTGATCCACACACACCGAGCACTGGGCACGCGGGATCAAGGGTCACAGTCATCCGGATGGTTTAGATACACTACCATGCATATCGAAAATGGTTTGTCACGCTCACTCTACCGGACACATCTAAGGAAATGTGTTAATAGCTTGGCTTACGAGTGTGACGTGTCGTGTGGGTAAAGTCGTACCTCTGCAGAGTTTAAACTATTCGAATAGCCGCGTCCAGGGTTAAGGACGATCGCTTGAATTGTCTGTCACTGGGCGAGTATTAAGGTCTTGGTAAGGATGGGATGGGAGTGTGTCGGGACCCGGATATGCAAATCCGAAACCCTTTGTGTATACTGCACTAGTCCAAGATCACGCTAGTGCACAAAATGGAAACATAGATGACATATCATTCCATACATCGAAATAACTAAGAAGAAGCAAATTAGTATTGATTAAAGCAAACGACCTTATGGTCAAGGTTCATACATCAATGCCTCATGGCTTAAGAAACAAATAAAACTGTTGCAGCGGAAATATAATAACTTTAGGCCATTCGACATGCCACAGGCAATCGTCTGGAGAACGCCTTCCTAGTCCACGTAGTCTTCATAGTATTCCTCTTGATATTCATTTTCTTGTCCTTCCTCAGCAACTGAACAACATGGGCATAAAGCCGTGAGTACAACGCGTACTCAACAAGCCGTAGGGAAATGATGCAATATATTCATGCACGGCTTGACAAAGGATAGTCATATGGTTCATTTGCAGAAAGCAATAACTTGAATTTAAATACAATAAATAGATTGAAAGCATATTGATGAAAACAATAATGAATAACTGGTAAATCAATGGTAGACAACATGAACAGAATGACGAGGCATCACCCTACATCATTCGAAACAAGTATCAACCACACAATTGAACAGTATAGCTTGAGACAACAAAACAACAGTAAACTCCCTGTTCACATCCCAACAATTCCACATTTCATTAAACACTCTATACCCCGTGTGAAATCCCCGTGCTTGTCCATGACCGCGACACGGCTATTCAATAGTTTGACACTCGCAGAGGTTGTACAAATTTTACCCACAAGACATGAACATCTCTTAGTGCAATCGATATTAACACACTTCCTTTGGTGTGTCGCAGAGATATCATGACAAAGTCTTTACAATGCACGCCTAAACTTGGTATCGCCTCTAAGGTTTCCCTCGGGGCCCCTCTTGAGCCATGTGAATCTACCCGCATAACCCGAACCCACACAAACATTTGGCAAGACTCAAGACTAAACATTGCAAATTAATCGACTAGGTCTCGTCCCATACCGCACTTGTGGTTGCACGGTTAGGCCCAGCTCAATGGCGACAAGATTAAGTCCTTAAATTATCTCAAGCAAGACAACCACATCCCAATGTGCCGACAAAGACCCCTTTATCGCACGATCACTTGCTCGAGGGAAAACATTTTGTTCAACCAAAACCAATGGCATCCCTTGCCATGGTACAACAAATTTTACAACAAAGGGTCAATGTACCACAATTCAATATCTCATTAGGTCGATTAACATTAGTTCACAGTGACATGAATCCCAACGATAACTAAGGTGTCTAAGCATAGCTACTTACGGCGATTCCACTCGACAGTCTTGAGGATGCACCGGTTTGGTTCGGAAGGAGGGCGCTTCAGGTCGGGCTAAACCTAGAGGGCGAAACCCTAGGGACTCCTACGCCAAGGACTCCGGCCGATTTAACCGCAGATGACACGAAGATTTTTACCTGTGTTCAGCCCCTTTCCTTCTGCAATGTACCTTACTTACTCGCTTTCGATTGTTTTTAGAGGGTGTGAAGTCGATACAAAGCTCTTGAGTTACAAGTTTTCTTCTCTCGAATACCCCCTCTCCCTTTCCATGCACCCGGAGGTCCTTATATAGGCCAAAGCATCTGGAGTAGGTAAAAGGAGGTCATCATGCCGATCCTCATACATTTATTACTCCTTCCGTGGCTGTCCCCTGCTCCTCCGGGGCCTCATTAAATGCTTACGCTGCGTTCTTGCCCAAATTCACGGATGGGACCCCTTTACATGTAGGTGAGAGGCGCCGAGGAATGGGCTTGTTGCGTAAACCCCTGTACTGATAAGCCCGCTATGGCAGCCCGCTGCTCGACACGCAGACGGTAGTGGAAGGAGCTTCGAGGCGGCCACCGCGTTTCCACCTTTTGCCCTGCGGGCGGACGAGCAGACGCCTCGCCGCCCGATTGCTAGGCCGCCACGAGATTGGGCGCCGGGCAGTAGGCGTTTCGCCCACACTTCGCCGGACGCCACGGGCCGACGCCTTTGGCGGGCGACGTGATCGCCGCCTGGCGGCTGTGCCGCCACGATTGGGCGCCGGCGGCAGGCGTGTTTCGCCACCGCCGCCGGACGCCACGCGGCCGCGCTGGCCGGGCGGGCCGGATCGCCGCCCGATTGCGGCCGCCACGTAGATTGGGCGCCGGGCGAAAGCAGGCGTGCTCGCCCACCGCCGCCGGACGCCACGTACGACGCTGGCCGTGGCCGTGATCGCCGCCCGATTGCTGCCGCCACGAGATTGGGCGCCGGCGAAAGGCGGCGGTTTCGCCCACCGCCGCCGGACGCCACGCGGCCGACGCGGCCGGGCGGGCCGTAATCGCCGCCCGACGCTAAGCCGCCACGAGATTGTACTTTTATGCGGTGGAGAGGGTACCCTTAGCGTACTACGCCGACAAGATTCCCCGGGCCGCCTAGAGCGCAGCCTAAGACTCCTTTTTAGAACCTTCATTTAATGCACTTAACGCTTAGCGCTTCTCGGGCAGGCCACTACTCATGAGGATACTACGCCTTGGTTCCCGTGACGTATCTGCCGTTTCCCTTGGGACCAAACGCGCGATAATTCCGCTTTTCGTGAACCAACCGACGGGGCACGATATATAGATGCATCCAGACGAGCGGTTCACGCCGCTTCTTGCGCCTTCCATTTTTGCTCCTTCGTTTTCTTCGTTCAAAAGCCTTCGTCTTCTTGGCCTCCATGGCGCACCCCATCCCTGCTTCGACCGCGGACACTCTCGCGGTAAAGAAGATGGCCATCCTAGCGCCGGAGGGCACCTTCCGCTTCCGGGCGGGGACCGCCACGCCACGGTGCCTTTCGAACGAGATTATTATACATACTTGGGCACTGATGGCGGGTCTGGTCCCGCCCTTTTCTGATTTTTTCCTCACCGTGCTCCATTTCTATGGGATCCACCATCTTCACCTTGCCCCCAACTCCATCGTTTTTCTTTCCATCTTCGCATACCTCTGTGAGATGTTCATAGGGTAGCGCGAACCTTCTCTCTTCCGCCACTTCTTCCTCTCGCGCCTCCAACGACAACGAGGTGGTGGGAGTTGTCACTTCCGCCTCCGAGATGGGATGGCTTTCACTACATCGCCTTCCAAATTTAAATCCAATCGAAGGTATGGCGCAGCCGACCGGTCAGACGCCAATGACGACAGCTGAGTCGACGCTTTGGGAGTGTTTACCGAGCGGCGAGGCCTCCGAGAACTGGAATTGGCGGTCGAGGAGACGGCGGAACTTTTGTTATGGCGACCCGCATCAACGGATCGGGGGCCGGATTGATCGGGCGATGGTGGCTCGACTTCAGATCCCGGAGAATCGCCCTTTGCGCCGCCACCGCTTAGCATGGCAAGATTCGGCGACGATGACAAAGACGGCACGCGGGTCCGGCGTAAGTCTCCATTCTTTCTTCGGTCTTTTCTCGCGACATGTTCTTTCCGCGGCTTCCCACCAACCGCAACCATTTTTCGCCTTTTCGCCAGCGCGAAACATGACAGAGATAGTACCGGCAGTGGCTTTCATACGATGCCGCTTATCCGCTGGCGCCTTCCCCAAGACGGCTCGCCGCCGCCGACTGTTGTCTCGGACCGCTCGAATAAGTCAGCGTTCCCGCTAATGGACTCCATAGGGACGCCGTGGTCCCGCCCCACAGCACGCCGGTGACCAGTGGACACGACTTCTACCGAAGGACAGGCGCTGCAGCGTCGAAAGTGCCCAGATGTTACGGGCTCCGGACCCTAAGAGGATCCGCCATGGAACAAACTTCTCCCGCCGCTAACCCTCATCGGCGGCGTTTTCACAAGGGGCGACGTGCAGACCGCCTCACCACGATTGGTCACCGATGTCGCCGCTTCCGCGCGGCCAAAGACCGCGCTTATCTCTCCGTGCCGCCGGCCGATCAAGGCGCCACGGCCCGGCCACGGACCTCGAGCCACTGCTCACCATGGTGGTGCGACGCTCGACGGCCGGTTCGCTGAGAGTGCCGCCAAGGGCGGTTACAGAGGCGCGCCGATGGCGCTTCTCCGGCCGCCGCCAAGACTGGGACCGGAGGCTAACCCCGAGGCAGCGCCCGGCTCCAACCTCCCATGCCGCCATTCCCGCCACGCCACGCCGAATCTTCAGCCTGCTCGGCGACCTTCAGACGATTCGCAATACCAGCCGGCCGCCAGCATGGGGTCGAAACTACCTGCACGGGCGCTGCGAGAGGGGAGCTCTGCGCGAGCGACGAGGGCGACGCGCGGAGGCGACATCTGCACGAGAGGACCGACGCGGCCACCATGCAGGCACGGGCAGAGAGGGCAGAAGAACGAGCGGAGAGGGCCGAGACGGCGCTGAAGACTTCGGAGCTGGAGTCCTTCCGCCGTCGTGAACTTGTCCGTCATGCTCAAGAAGGCGCTCAATAAGACCAAGAGGTGCTCGAGTTTTGGGGTGGCGCTGAACACGCCATCGAGGACTCATGCTGCAGCCGCCCACGCGACCAATCAGGCCGCAGAGGCACTCCGGGGGCTGCCCGAAGCCTTGGCTGCCCGCTCCGCCAGAGAAGGTCGCGAGGTGGCCATCATGACCGCGACCACATCTCTGCTCGCCATCGCCACCATGACACGCTTTTCGACCCTATGACGGTGGTGACGGCCGACATTGAGGGAGACGGTGTTAGGCGAGGCGCTGGTGCGTATGACCGCCGAACACATGGCAGAGCACGCAAGTAGACCACTGGTCATGGATCGCCTCCACTACCGGGTGGGGAAGGCGAGGCGATGACGAGCTTGAACTTGGCGACGACGATCGATGAGCCGACCGCTTTGTCGCTCTTTCTTGTTTTATCTTTATTTGATCTTCGCTCGCTCGCATGCACCAAATAACTCTGAATATTTCTTAGTCAAAATTACCTGCATGCTTCGCTTATTTCGCATGATCGCTTTCAGCTTCTGGCTAAATCGCCAGCGCCGCCTTCTAGCTTAGCGGAAATGCTCGAGGAATGCTTAGGTTAGGGTGGCGTTCCCGAGTTTCGCCAGTGATTAAATGTGTTTGCTGCAAACGCAAGAAAGAACCACACAAGTCATACGGGACTCAAAGTAAAACGCACCCCAAGTCCCAGAGGAGATGTTAGACGAGCTTGGTCTCGGCGCTTGGTTTTTGCGGGATTGTCACTTGGTTCAAACTCTTCCGAACTTGGACCCGATGACCGCCGAAGGGCGCTGCAACAGAAGCGTGGCAAGGCAACAAGCTTCCGAAGTGTATTTAGACCAGCGGCACTCGACGGTGACAACCAATGCAGTGCTTCAGAGAGCCAACCCGAGGCGACGAGCCGGTTTGAGCACCACGCCTAACTTGCACCCCGGCCGCTTGGCTACATTAACGTTAACGCTTTTAGCGCACCTCCTTCAATCGTGAGGGGCCGTTAATGGTTGGCACTTGTGACAATCTCGCGCAACTTGACCCATCTTAGCGTATGCACGTAAGGAAATGGTCAAAAATGTGGCAAAGAGCACTTATCTTGCTTTTTATACCATTGGGCGATCAGCCCCCAAGCGCCTGGGCGACCACCAGGAAGCTTCGGGGCGACCACGAAGGAGCTTGGGGCGATCACGAAGAAGCTTGGGGCGGCTTGGGGCGACCACGAAGAAGCTTGGGGCGACCAGCCCCCGAGCTCTTGGGCGACCACTGAGAAGCTTCGGGGCACGGCTACTAACAGAATGAGTAGGCATACGCAAGAAAAAACCGAATGATATAGGTCCCCGCATGGGGTGAGTCCTGGTCCCTTTTTGATTTCTAGGTCCTTGCGATTTTCTAGAGATCAATCCATGGTGTCGTTGTATCAAAGCGGCGGGTTCCCAGGAGGGGTGCTAGGCTAACGATGCTCGCGGTGACAACCAGCGGTGCTTCAGGGAGCCAACCCGAGGCGACGGGCAGCTGCTTTTGAGCATCAGATCTAACCCGCCTCTGTCGCCTCGTCCTGTTTGGACACAGCACTGGTGACTCTTACAAATCACCAAGGGATTAGCAAACATACGGAACTAGCAACATCCATGCAGAGATAAACTTGCCACTAGGGGCACAGAAAGGGACAGCAATGGTAAATTGAAAACCTCTTAGGCAACAACTTTGCTAACCGCCAAGAGCCGCCAACCAGCTAAGGGAGATTTCTACTCATGGTCGATCGTGGCGAAAGCAAATGAGGTACTTACAATTCCTTCAAGGATAGAATTTCAAGAACAACTCTATGTTATGAGAGTTCGCCAGTTCTCGCCCTCCAAGGGCTAACCGACCGGACCTGCCGAGATATCGAGACCACCTTGAAGGGCCTCCCATCGAGGAGACAGCTTGTTCAACCCAAGATGCGTCTCGACTTCTACGCAAGACCAGTCGCCATCGCTGCTGCCTCTCAGAGACCCGGTGGCGTGGTACCGCCGAGGCTTTCTTGAAGAAGCGGCGCGAGAGCAAAGACGATCCAAGACCTCCTCCAAAAGGTTGACATCTTCTCGCCGCAGATCCTCCTGGTCTTCTTCGTTGAACATCGAGACGCGCGGAGAACCGAGCGATAGCTCGGAGGGGAGGACGGCTTCCGCCCCGTACACCAGGAAGAAGGGCGTCTCGCCGGTGGCTCGACTAGGCGTGGTGCGAAGCGACCACAAAGATGCCGGAGTTCTCAACCCATCGCTACCGCCAGGAGTCGATCAAATGCCCTTGTCTTGAGGCCCTTCAAGACAATACATGGCACGCCTCCGCCGCCTGTTCATGGGATGGGCCACCAAAGTTAAACATACTTTGGTGCCCATTTCTTCACATTCCGTAAAAGCCGCTACCGGTGAACTCGGGTGCCGTTGTCGGTGATGATACGATTAGCGACTCCAAAGCGGTGAAGATCCCGCGATGAACTTAATGGGGCCGCGCCGTGATGGCCCGTGACCGCCTCGGCCGACCCACTTGGTGAACTTATCGATGGCGATAAAGAGGTGGGTGAAACCCCGTGGTTCAAGGAACGGACTCAGATATCGGCCCCGCATCGCGAACGCCAGAGAGTGGGATGGTTTGCGAGCTTGGGCTGGTCGGTGGGTTTGCTCGGCGAAGAATCGACAAGCCAGACGTCCTCACCAGCCGCAAGCATCCCGGAGGGCGGTAGGCCAATAAAAATGGCGCAAACGCTTGCCGACTAGAGTCCCACGACATATGGCTCCCGCACACGCCCATGGATATCGAGAGCAGGTTGCTCTCTTCCCGAAAGTGATGCACTTCAAGAGAACTCCGCTTCGCTCTGGCGATATAGGTCCCCACCTACCGAGTATAGCACTTGGCCTTCGTGCAATCTTCTCACCGAGGCATCATCGCCGGGATCACTTGGTCACGCAGAAGGCCGTGATAGGGTCCATCCATCGATCTTCCCGCCCAAGGGTGGCGACCACTCGGTGCTCGCCGGGTACTCCATTGGCCGAAGCTCGGTCTTCGCCTCGGCAAAGACCGCCGCCTTCCTCCCGGACTGGGCCGAGGCGGCACGCCGCCTTCCTCCTCGAATTGAGGTCGCGGATAATGCATCGCTTTCCCCACCGAGCCGAGGTCATGACAAATTTTGCCGTCGTCCCCACTGACCGGGGTCGCGACAATGACACCATCATCCCCACCGAATTGTGGGCTGCGATGGACGGCCACGTAGTCTTTCTTCAAGACCCGACCGAACAGAGCCCTTGAGGATGCAAGCCGACACTCGTCCGCAAGGTGATTGTCACGCCGAGGGATATGAATATACCCCAAACCTTCAAAACGACGCCCATTCTTTTGGACCTCCGCCTGTGTACGCCGCCATGGTGGGGTCGAACATTGAACTCCTTCCGAGCTTGATTAATGACCAGCAGGAATCTCCTTGACTTGAGACGCTCGATGCCCAACGCCAAGGGATGCGCAACCCCGCCAGAGACCTTCATACTCAAGAATGTTGTTGGTGGCCTTGAATTCAAGGGCGACCACGCATCGGAGGGTGTCACCGGTCGGGAGACCAGATACTTGAATTTCCGCCTTCCAAACAAGGATCCATCAAAGAATAACGCCCGTGGGGAAGACACGGGTGCTTTTTCGGCCGGAGTGGCGGAGTCCACTCAACATTTAATTCCGCCAACTTTTGACTCTTGATAGCGGTAAGGGGCATGAATTTGATGTTGAATTCCCCGGTTCCACCGACCATTTAGCAATGCGGCCTTTGGCTTCACGACAGGAGGATTTCCGCAAGGGGTAGGCCGTGACGACGGTGATTTTCGCTTCGAAAGTAGTGCCGTAGCTCGATGCAACCAGACTGCAGACAAAGATCTTCCGAGCTTGAGGATACCGAAGTTTCGCTTCATGCAATACTCATCGATGTAGTAAACCGGCTTCGACGCCTTCCTCTCCGCAACTAACATCGTGACTTACCACCTCGTGGGTGGCGGCGATATATGTATAAAGGCTCTCCCGACGCAGGGAAACCAAAGACTGGGGAGAGGAGAGGTATCGCTTCAGTCTTCAAATGCCTTTCGGCTTCTTCACCACTCGAAGTGGTTCGCCTTCTTCAACAACTTGAACAAAGGCAAAGCCTTCGCCCAAGCGGCAATGAATCGCCTCAGTGGAGGCCAAAGCACCGGCCATTACATCGAACTTGCTTGAGTCGCACTAGCGGCTTCATGTGCTCGATGGCCGCTATCTTGTCAGGATTGGCCTCGATGCCCCGGCTGGACACCAGGAAACCCAGCAACTTGCCGGAGGGCACACCGAACACGATTTTTCCGGGTTGAGCTTCAAACAATTCTTCCGGAGGTTAGCAAAGGTTTCTCCGTGTCTTGGATCAACTCATCGCTCTTCTTAATCTTCACAACCAAGTCATCAACATAGACCTCCAGATTTCGCCCTAGTCAGCGGAAGGTGATATGCATAGCATTTGGTAAGTTGAACCGCATTCTTAAGCCAAAAGCCATTCTTACATAACAATATACACCCGTAGGGGTTACAAAAGCGCTTCTCTTCATCTTCAAGCGCCATGCTAACTGTGGTACCTGAATCACGCGGCCCGTAAAGTACAAGAGTTCGCGACCCTACCGGGAGTCGATAATGAGATCGACCCTGGCAGGGATATGGATCCCAGGCAGGCCTTGTTGAGGTCGGTGAAGTCGACATTACGCGCCACCTCCCGTTGATTCTTGACGAGCACGGGTTGGCAAGCCACCAGATGAGAGACTTCGACTATTCCCGGCCGCCAGCCTTTCTACCTCTTCTCGAATGGCGCCCCGCCGCTCGGCTACCGCCTCCCGACCTTCACGGATCGGGCGTAAGGCCGTGAGCGCCGCTAATCGGTGCTCGATCACCTCCTCAGGGACCCTACCATGTCGACGGTTGCCAGCGTAACACGTCAAGGCTTGATCGAGGAAGGTGACGAGCTGTTTTCCTATTTGGCGCCGAGGTGGGCGCCAATGTTGACGATCTTCGGGAGTTCGCTTCACTCGGCGACCACCTTACTTCACGGGCGAGCCGGTGAAGCACGGGTCCGGCCCGAGGGGCTCGAGGAGGTGGCGTCGGCCGCCGACGCAAGTGGCACCGCCAGATCCCAAGCTCGCCAGGTGGCAAGCAGGCTTCGCACCTATCCACGTTGATAACAATGGGGCATTGGCCCTCAGATCTTCACCACCATGTAAGATAGTGGGTAACCGCCATGAACTTGACCACGGCCCACCAAGTAAGGCGTTATATGGGACGTCAAATCATGACCAAATCCACCATCTCGGTGCGGTAGTTATCCTTCTCCCCAAAGTGACGGGAGGCTAACTTGACCCAAGGGAACAAGCCCTTGATCTGGGGCCACCCTCAAGAACGCAAGGTGGCTCAGCGCAGTCTGGCAAGGATCTGCAGCGCCATGAATGCCGACGCAGCATAAGAGGTTGATGGAGCTGCCTCCGTCCATCAAGACCGCCCCAACCAGACATTCCGGACCGTGGGTGCTACCACGATCGGAGATGCCCCAGTCGGGTGCCCTCGGGGTGGTCGGCCCGACCAAGGTGATCGCTTGTTCCACCATTTCAGTGTCCGACCGTCCCCGAGCTCGACGCCGTGGCGATACCTCCTTTTCACCGCTTGTTTAAGCGGCGTTGAGGGAATGGTGGATGAACCACCGTGGATGTACGCCACAAAGGTGATCCGCCGCGAAAAGCCGGGGGCGGATCTTCATCTTGATCATTATCGGTGGCGCCCTTGAGCCGCTTCTCCACTATCCTCGCCCACGACCCGGTCAGCTTGTCTATGTCATGGGTATTGGTCTTATGTATCGCAAGAGGGCTCGCCTCCTTTTGATCGCGGGCGGTCGTCGTCCACGCCGCAAGGCGGTCATCGCGCCGATCACGGGCGATTGTTACGCCGTCACGACGGTCGTCCGCGCCACTGGGCGGTCATCACGCCGGGCGCGGTTGCGCTCTCGAGGCGCGGGTCTTCTCGTTGCCGCGCTCGGGCGGCTAAGACTCGCCTGGCTCTCTGGCCGCGCCAAGGCCTTCTTTCGCACGGCCGGACCTTCGATGTCCCACTGCCCTGCCTTTGCCACCCTTGGGGCCAGGCTGGCCCTCGCCTCAGCAGCCGCGCAAGACACTTATGTGCGAGGGAGAAAAGCCTGAGGTTGAGCCGATGGTACGGTGGCCATCTTCTCCTTCATCTTGCGGTCGCAGACGCCCCTCTGAAGGCGATGACGATCGATTGCTCGAGAGATGGGGATGGTGTTGCGGCAAAGGATGAACCGCCGGATGAAGTCGCTGGCGACTCCCCTTCTCTTGTTCCAGGCGTGGAGGTCATCCTCCACACCGGCCGCGCAAGGAGCCTCAAAATTAGCGACAAAATGTCAAGACAACCGTCCCCACGAGTGCACCGACCTCGGGAGATTAGCGCCAGAGCGCGAGTAACCCGCCAAGGCCGCTGGGAGGTAGTTGGCCATGACCTTTTCAGATCCACCACCTGCCCGCACCATCGCCGTGTAGATTTGGAGGAACTCCTCCTGTTGGTGGTGCCGCCATATTTCTATGGTCACGGTGAAACTCCGTCCGGCGAGCCAGCTGTGCGCAGCGACAGGCCGGAGAAGGCCTGCACCCGACGCCGTAGAGGGAGCCGAGCCGCCATCGAAGTCTTGTTCGAGACTGCGCGCGGGAGCGCGAGGTCTGGCTGCAGCAGACCGGAGGAGTGAACCTCCTCCCGGCCCCAAGGTGAGAGCCACGAGGGGACTTCATTGTCGCCGCCACCGCTACTATGGCGACGCTCTGGTCCGGATGGCGCGGCAGACGCATCGCTGAAGGTCATCACTGCTACCGGCGGCTCTCGCCCAGATGAGAGCGAAGGTCCTCACGTTCCTCGAGGAGCGGGACCGGATGGCGCTACTGTTCCTTGACCCGCCCACTGCCAGGCCCTTCGCTGGGGGTGACTCGAGGCCCGAGAGCGCTCAGATGCGCTTTAGGCGCCGAGGTACGCTTCGGTTTCGACCGGCGGGAGCCCTACCCGGTTGGGCCGCATCCACGAGGCCAAGAATGCTTGCAGCCATGGAGGGCCGGAGAGTCCCGCTAACTCCACCGGCGGTGGTCGTAAGGGCACGCGGCGTGCAGTGTTCTCGGCGGGGTGGCCGCTCCATGGCCAGCCTTTCGACGACGGCTGCTCCACCGCCCGGAGAGCAAAGCGCGCCGCCCTGGGGGCGGGTACGGCGGTTCCTCGACCGCGACGGCCGGAGGCGCCTTGGTCGCCGCTCTCCCCCGCGAGATCCCGTGCTGCGGATCCGCCATCTTCCGGCGCGTGAGCTCGCTTCAACCGCGAACACCAAGTCCGCCGGGAGTTAGCCGAAAAGCCAACCACTAGCCCCTACTCGGGCGTGCCTCGCTGGGCGATTCCACCGACAGCCCGGAGGATGCTGACTGGTTTGGTTCGGAAGGAGGGCGCTTTCGGCTAGCTAAACCTAGAGGGCGAAAACCCTAGGGACTCCTACGCGAAGGACTCAAGGCCGATTTAACCGCAGATGACACGAAGATTTTTACCTGTGTTCAGCCCCTTTTCCTTCTGCAAATGACTTTACTTCTGCCGATTGTTTTTAGAGGTGTGAAGTCGATACAAAGCTCTTGAGTTACAAGTTCTTCTCTCGAATGCCCTCTCCTTTCCCATGCACCGGAGGTCCTTATATAGGCCAAAGCACCGGAGTAGGTAAAAGGGAGGTCATCATGCCGATCCTCATACATTTATTACTCCTTCAGGCTGTCCCTGCTCCTCGGCCTCATTAAATGCTTACGCTGCGTCTCTTGCCCGGTCCACGGATGGGACCCCTTTGCATGTAGGTGAGAGGCGCCGAGGAACGGGCTTGTTGCGTAAACCCTTGCGGTGATAAGCCTGCTATGGCGAAACCGCTGCTCGACCTGATGCAGTAGTGGAAGGAGCCTTCGAGGCGGCCACCGTGTTTCCACCTTTTGCCCTGTGGGGGGACGAGCAGACGCCCTCGCCCACCGATTGCTAGGCCGCCACGAGATTGGGCGCCGGGCGAGCAGGCGTGCTTCGCCCACCGCCACGGACGCCACGTGGCCGACGCCGGCCGGCGGCCGTGATCGCCGCCCGGATGGCTGTGCCGCCACGTAGATTGGGCGCCGCGGCAGGCGCGCTTCGCCCCACCGCCACGGACGCCACGGCCGACGCCGTGGGGCGTGGCGGATCGCCGCCCGATTGCTGCCGCCGCGAGATTGGCGCCGGCGAAAGGCGGCGCGTTTCGCCCACTGCCGCCGGACGCCGTGGCCGACGCTGGCCGGGCGCGTGATCGCCGCCCGATTGCAGCCGCCACGAGATTGGCGCAAAGGCGAGCGAAGGCGGCTTTCGCCACCGCTCGCCGGACGCCACGTGGGTCGACGCTGGCCGTGGCCGAATCGCTCGCCCGATCGCTAAGCCGCCACGTAGATTGTACTTTTATGCGGTGGAGAGGGTACCCTAGCGTGTACTACGCCGACAGCTACGTTAACCCAATGTTGGTATTATGAATACGTCCAACTAATAATGTGCCATCCTAAAGTTGACAATGGATACATGGCATTTCAAATACTCAAGGTGGCATACTGGCAACAGGTGAATAACTACTCCCATGAACTAGCATTCATACACAAATAGCATGCAATTGTATAAAGCAAAGTAATTTTGCAAACATAGGTCCAATATGATCAAAGGACTCACGATTTGCCTTCGCCGACGAGGTGCGATGCGCTACTCGAAAGTCTTCTCCTCGTTGCATTTATTTACCGCTTTCTTCGACTACACGCAAAACCGAACACCTAAAAGAATAAAATAAATTTAAAAGAAACTAAAAATTATAATAAAAATACTGGCAGATAGAGGATGAATTTAGCAATTGGAATCACTCGATTCGGAGTTACGACGAAGGAGAAACAATTGTTTGAATTCTTAAAATCCTGAAAATTGAAAACCGAGGAATATTCTTTTGGAATCTTTCTTTTTCTCAATTTCCTGGTTTTTCTTGTCTCTCTTCCATGTGGGCCCCACACGCCATTGGCTTGGCCTTCTTCTCCACATGACTTGAACAGAGAACACCGGAGGGAGAAGCGCCATGGAAACAAACAACCGATCAAGGGAAAAGAGGGAAAGGGAGCTCGCCGTGGAAGGGGAAGGCTTGCCGGCGGTGCAAGAATGACGGCCGGCCATTGGCGACGCCAGAGCAAAGAAGAATGACATGAGGCTCCTGAGTAGTATGATGGGGCACACAGCGGTGCATGGCAAGGCAAAGCCAGAGGCAACCGGGGCGAAGGTGCGGCGGGGGTGCGGTGAAGCGAGGCAAAGCCCATGCTCACGCTGGCGGCGGCGAGGGGTACAAGAATGGCAACGGCGAAATGAAACCGACGATCAAAATCGTCGACGCATGACGGTCAAAAACTCTCGAAAAGTTGAAATTTCTTGAAACTAAGGTGAGAATCGGATAGCTAGCATCGAGGGAGTCTACGGTGCAAGGAATTGAATTGATTCTACCCAATCGGGAGAAATCGGCGATTTAACGGAACGACGGTTGACGCATTTAACAAACTTGAAACCGGGTCAAACCGCAACGAAAATCAAATCCGATTGAATGGTTGTGTTCTCGAAGCAAGGGCACAAGTGACGCGGTTGGTTCGCCGGAAAACTCATCGAGCAAAAGATGGCTCGCCGGTGTCTTTGGAGGACGCCGGGCGATCGCTTTTCTTGAGTTTTGGGATGGCAAACGATACGTAACCAAAGGGCAAGGTGAGCACGTGTAGAGGACGCCGACACGACGCTTTGGAGTACTCACACGCTCGGAGAAACGAAGAAACGAGAGAGTTATGTCTAAAACAAGAAACGGCAAAGAAGTGCTGGAACGTGAACAGTGCGCATGGCTGGAGGTTGAAGATGAACAGTGCTAGACACGTGTCACTTTCTCATTGGTTAGAAGAAATGAAGGAACAAAAGCGCGAGGAATAAAATAGCAAAAATAATCTAAAAATCCTAAAAAAAATTCCTAAAAATACTAGAGATTATTTGGAACCCAATAAAATTAGTTTCACTGAATTTTGATGAAATTTGGAATTTAGATTATTCCGGAACGAAAATACTTATTTTGATGAAAGGCCGCGAGAGATAAAATAGCAAAGAGATTCCAAAAATCCTGGAAAAATTCCCAAAAACATTTTAGAATATTTGGAACCTAATTCTATGAATTTTTAGATTTTTAGAGCATTTTGGAACTCGGGTGAAATTTCGAATAAGGACCGGAATTGAGAATTTGATTTTGCGGACGGTAAAGGATTGAACTTCAATTTCGGACGTCCGTAGGGATGGCTATCCAAGAGGTGGCGTATGTTGCCATGTGCCATCTCCGTCATGACTTGTGGAGCTGACTTTACCTCCGTATCAATATTTCCCGCAACGAGGACCGACGGACGAGTTCAACAGTGTTGCTGAAATCGAGATGGGAGAAGACTTTTCTATTCGACAGTTGTCGGGCTTGGTCCGTGCCTTGGACCGGGCTAATCGTTGCATCGTCCATGAGCTATGGGAGACTCGTGGTCGTCTTCACGCGGCACAAGGGCACCTTCACCAATTTGTCCAGATTAACTTAGTGCCGAGGGACATATTGTATGGGCGCAACTCCATGACGCCACACGATGTAGCCCCACCCGCCTTTCAGTTTCCACATGTGCCGGGGATAGAGACTGAGGTCGTTGTGTCCAACACCGCGCGCATCAATTCGGGAGGTGTGATGCGTCGGCGTGCCTGGGAATCTCCGGGGGTCCTAGGTTCTATATAGGATCACCACAATGCCTCACTAACCCCTTGACCTCAAGACACCGGATCTCAGGGATACCATGTTTTGGATGTGTTTCCCAAGGATTCCTTAGAGACATTTGAGTTGTTCTCAGAGAGCTCATCATGGAGGGAAAGTAGAGATGAGTCGAATCGATTTAATTGATGTAATAGGCTACCTTATGAACCTATGCTAGCTTTTATATTTGAAATTATCACCCTTAGTTGTCATCCTTGACCTACGGGTTGTGAACTTGTGCTAATGTATCGGAATCTTGTTAACTGCTTTCATGATTGATGTTGTGGCTTAAGAACCTTTTTATTTTGATGTCTTTTGGAGTTGGTGCATGTTTTCTTGCTGCATACATGTAGAGTTTTAATTGTGTGATTTGCTGTCCGGATATTTTAAATTCAGCGCCAGGTGGCTCTCTGTTACTTGTTGCTAATTTGGTTTTGGCAACAGATGACGGAGTTACCACTGCTCCCAAGCTCGGCAGGAGGCGAGGCCACCATCCACCGGCTCCCAAGCGATCGAGGATCCGACTCAGGGGGTCACTCATAACCACCCGGAGTCCTCGCATCACCAAAATCAGCACCCCGCTCGTGTGGAGGAGGAACTTCCACCCCCTCCTACCATGGCTCAAGTCCTCGCTGTGATTGAGCAAAACCGGCAAGATCAAACTTTGATCCTGCAGCAGATCGCCCGTAACACGGCCCATGCCCCAGCCCCTTTTCGAGGAGCCGAGGGGGCAGGACATCACGCGGCTAGCGGACTCGGCGAGTTTCTCCGCACGAAACCGCCAACGTTCTCCTGTGCTGCGGATCCACTCGAGGCCGATGATTGGCTTCGGACTATTGAGCGCAAGCTGCCCATCGCTCAATGCCCGGACCATGAGAAGGTCCTCTTTGCTTCACATCAACTTGATGGTGCAGCGTGCACATGGTGGGACAGCTTTACCGCCATGCAGCCCGCCGATCATGTCATCACTTGGGCGGAGTTTCGCTGCTTTCATGAGGCTCATGTTCTCAAGAAGCGTTATGGCGAGGAAGAAGCATGAATTTCTCGCATTGAAGCAAGGTGGCAAGACCGTCATGGATTATCTTCACGAGTTCAACTATTTGGCTCGTTATGCCCCGGATGAAGTCTCCATTGATGAGCACAAGCAAGAGTGCTTTATGGAGGGACTTTCCGAAGAGTTGCAGCTGGAGCTCGCTGCTCATGACTTCCGAAATTTCCAGCACCTAGTCCACAAGGCTATAGTGGTGGAGGAGAAGTGGGGAAGGTTGGAGGATTCGCGCAAGCGCAAGCGGATTGCACAAAATTCAGCAAGTGGCAACTTGCAGCCGCCGCGCATGGTGCGCCCATCTCTTCCAAGCTATCAAGCTCCGGCACCACGGAGACCTCCAACATTTGTTGCTCGCCCGCCGCAACCAAGTCTTCCACCAACCGCAGGTGGAAATCAGCAAGGAGCCAACACTCAAGCTCGTCCAGTTCTTGTTTGCTTCAAGCAAACAATGGGGCACTTTGCACGCCAATGCCCGCAAAAGAATCAAGCAATGTCGGGATTCACCCATCATTGCACCGGGGCAGCAGCACATCCACCTCGACCAGTGCCTCCAAGAACCGCGCCAACCCCACCGTGTGGTCGCATCAACCATGTGACTGCCGAAGAAGCTCAGAATGCACCGGAGGTGGTATTGGGTACGCTTTCCGTCAACTCATACCCGACTACCGTATTATTTGATTCCGGAGCATCCCATTCATTTGTTAAAGAGAAGTTTGCTAGGCATCATGAGTTCCCTATACAACGTATGCATCCACCATTTCTCATTAAAACCCCGGGATCAGAATTAAGGACCGATCGAGTCTGCCGAGAAGTAAAGATTGAAATTAATGGGGTAGAGTTCCTAGCTGATTTGATCATGATTAAGACGGGAGGGATTGAAGTTATTCTTGGGATGGATTGGTTGTCCAAACACCAAGGATGCATCGATTGTGCAAGCAGATCAATTTCACTTACCGACGCAAGCGGAAAACAAGTCGTGTTTGCGTCAAGTTCAGATTATGCTCACCTCTATGCCTTGAAGGGTGAGCCATTCCTTGGAATAAGTAGCATACCTGTGGTATGTGATTACCCAGATGTATTTCCAAGAATTGCCGGGATGCCACTGGACCGGAGGTTGAGTTCACATCGAGCTTCTACCGAACGCCCCGATATCGGGTTTACCTTACCGTATGCCTCCAAATGAGTTGATAGAGTTAAAGAAACAACTTACGAGCTGCAAGAGAAGGGTTTCATTCGCCGAGCTCCTCACCCGGGATGCCCGCGATATTTGTGAAGAAGAAGGATGATAGCTATGGATGTGTGTTGATTATCGTCCATTGAATGAGGTCACAGTCAAGAACAAGTATCCCCTTCCGCGGATTGATGATTTGTTTGACCAAATGACCGGAGCCTGTGTTTTCTCCAAGATTGACTTGAGATTAGGCTACCATCAAATTAAGATCAGATCGGAAGACATTCCAAAAACGGCATTCTCCACTCGTTATGGTCTATATGAGTATACCGTCATGTCTTTCGGTTTGACCAATGCACCGGCCTACTTCATGAACCTTATGAACACGGTTTTTATGGAGTATCTCGACAAGTTTGTTGTCATCTTCATTGATGATATTCTTATTTTCACCAAGTCCGAAGAGGAGCATGAAGTACACCTTCGGGCAGTCCTGGAAAAGCTGCGAGAGCACCGGCTTTACGCAAAATTCAGCAAGTGTGAATTTTAGCTAAAGGAGGTTGCCTTCTTAGGCCATGTGATCTCGGAAAGCGGAGTTGCGGTTGATCCCAGCAAGATACAGACGGTACTTGATTGGGAGCAGCCTAAGAACATCACGGAGGTTCGAAGTTTTCTCGGTTTCGCGGGTTATTACCGTCGGTTCGTGGAGAACTTCTCCAAAATCGCGAAGCCACTGACCGAACTTTTGAAGAAGGAGAACAAGTTCGTATGGTCAGCGGAATGCGAGGCAAGCTTTCAAATGTTGAAAGTTCGCTTAACCATTGCACCCATCTTAGTCCTGCCAGATATTCACAAGGGCTTCGACATATATTGCGATGCATCCCGCCTCGGGCTGGGTTGTGTACTTATGCAAGGAGGCCGAGTTGTGACGTATGCATCAAGGCAATTGAGACCTCATGAGAAGAATTATCCCACTCATGATTTAGAGCTGGCAGCAGTGGTGCATGCTCTAAAAATCTGGCGACATTACCTTATCGGTAATCGTTGTGAAATCTACACCGATCACAAGAGCCTGAAGTATATCTTTACTCAAGCCGATCTGAATTTGAGGCAAAGGAGGTGGCTTGAATTGATCAAAGACTATGATATGGGACTCCATTATCATCCTGGAAAGGCCAATGTTGTTGCCGATGCTTTGAGCCGAAAATCTCAATGCAACCGTCTTTTGGTAGAACCGGAATCGGACACCATGTGCGCCGAGTTTCGGAAGCTCAATCTAGAAGTTGTTAAGAAAGGATTCCTTGCTGTCTTGGAAGTTAAATCTAATCTCTTGGACCAAATCAAAGAGGCTCAAAAGATAGACAAGGGCATGGCACTCATCCGAGCCCGCATCAACCAAGGCAAGGCCAATTGCTTCACCGAGGACCCACAAGGTGTCATGTGGTTTGGCAAACGGCTAGTAGTGCCAAATTGTAAGGAATTGAAGGCACAAATTCTTGATGAGGCTCATAATTCCTTATTCTCTATTCATCCTGGGAGTACAAAGATGTATCAAGACCTTAAGCCAAGGCTTTGGTGGACCCGGATGAAACGAGAGATTGCCCGGTATGTCGCCGAGTGCGACGTATGTCAGCGGGTGAAAGCCGACCATTTGTGTGCAGCAGGCACACTTCAACCACTGCCCATTCCCATGTGGAAATGGGAAGAGATTGGTATGGATTTCATCACCGGATTGCCCAAGACGCAAAAAGGTTTTGATTCCATATGGGTAATCATTGACCGATTGACAAAGACTGCTCATTTTCTTCCTGTCAAGACGACGGATACAGTGAGCAAATTAGCTGAGTTATATCTTTCTCGAATCGTGTCTCTTCATGGCGTTCCCAAAAGAATTGTCTCAGATCGGGGTACCCAGTTTACCTCACATTTTTGGCAATGTCTCCACAAGGCCTTGGGGACTCAACTCTCTTTTAGCACTGCGTATCACCCTCAGACGGATGGACAAGCTGAACGGGTGAACCAAATTCTTGAGGATATGCTTAGGGCTTGTGCCCTTACCTATGGCAAGAGTTGGGAGAAATGTCTACCCTTCGCGGAATTCTCCTACAACAATAGCTATCAAGCTAGTCTCCAAATGAGTCCATTCGAGGCTCTCTATGGATGATCTTGCAGAACTCCACTTAACTGGTCTGAGTCTGGAGAGAGACCCCTTTTTCGTCCCGAACTAGTCACCGAAGCGGAAGAACAAGTTCGATTTATTCGCGAACGGTTGTGGACCGCGCAGTCTCGTCAAAAGAGCTACGCTGATCGTCGCCGCTGTGAACTCAAGTTCGAAATTGGTGATCATGTCTATCTCAAGGTTTCACCAATGAAAGGTATTCGTCGGTTTCATGTGAAGGGAAAGCTAGCCCCTCGTTACATCGGACCCTTCCGGATTATAGCTAGACGAGGAGCGGTGGCATATCAATTGGAGCTTCCCCCTTCGCTAGCGGATGTGCATGATGTCTTTCATGTCTCTCAATTGAAGAAATGCCTCCGTGTCCCAACCGAAGCCACAGAATTGGACACTCTTGAATTGCAACCCGATCTATCCTACAAGGAGCATCCCATTTGTATTCTCGACGAGAGAGAGCGTGTTACTCGAAACCACACCATCAAATTCTTTAAGGTTTAATGGAGCAATCACACCCCTGATGAGGCAAACATGGGAGCGGGAGGATCATCTTCGAGCCGAATACCCCTATCTCTTCCATGAAGCCGTGTAATCTCGGGTCAAGATTCTTTTAAGGGGAGGAGGCTTGTAACAGCCCGATTTTCGCTAGTCCGGTAAGTGAGGCTTGTCATGCTCGCGTTTTCCATAATGTCATTGCATCCTCATTTAATTATAATCATACAAGTTTTAGGACATTCATCTTGCATAAAGAGGGAGTAGCAAAATCCTAAACATCATTTTCCAAACTGCACACATGTTACCTTGTCTTAGCCAATGACATGTGGGCCATGTTCATAAGAGAGAGGAGAGTAGGCTGCACACCTACCATACCAATTCTTACTCTATTCACCCCTTCTCCTAGTCAATGACACATGGGTCCTACTTTGCATTGGAACTTGTGGGCTGCACATCCTCTCCATGTCTTTTCTCACTTCCATCACCCATACCCACCCTTTTCCTTACCTTATGACATGTGGGACCTAGCCCCACAAGTAAGGCATGAGTGGGCAGCCTTTATAAGGCCCAAACCTTGGTTTCTCCTCCCTTTTTCCTGCTCATTTGTTCATCCCAAACCAGCAAAAACAGCAGGAGCTCCTTCCTCACCTATTGCCATTCTCCCCCACAAAATCCACTCAAAGCTTGAGTTTGAGCTTGTGCATGTTATAACACCTTGAAGCCAAGATCAAGAGCTTCCAATCCATCCAAATGGATTCTTGAGGCATCAAGTTTTGGGTGAGTGGCAATTGATTTTCTTTCTTCCCATATTCTGAAATTTTGCCCCTTGTAACACATTTCTACTTTTCCCATGGAATCCATCATCAAACTTTGACTCGTGTCGTGCATGTCGCAAGGAAGCTTGAGGAGGAGTGTTAGTTGTTGCTGCGAGCGTGAGCAAGCGAGGTCCTCATTGTCTACACGAGCTAGGAGGAGACGAACCGCGAACACCGGCATTGTGACATTTTCCGTCATCCCCACCGAAACCAACCTTCATCAAGCATAAAGGCAACCTTGTAGTGGTAAGTTCCTACCTTAGTCCATTCCCTTGAAGCCCTAGTCCATCTCTATGAAGTGTAGAAGCCACTGTACACATTGCCGTTTTTAAAACAGAGAAGCTACTCCGGACAGTTCGAAATTTTACTCGGATAGTCTGAACCAATTCGGATATTCCGAATAAAAATTCGGATAGTCCAAATAGGGCTGAGTGGGCTTAACCAAGAGGGTCTGCTCGGACATTCCGAGGTGACCACTCGGATAGTCCGAACCACTCGGATACTCCGAATACAATTTTGGATAGTCCGAACATAATTCAACTTCAGATCGAGGGGGTCCACTCGGACAGTCCGAAGTGGCACTCGGATACTCCGAACCTAATTCAATAAAATCCCTAAGACTTGAACTTTTAACGCAAAAGCTCAATTAGTACTTTCATATTATGGTTAGTATTACACATCATGAGCATTTCATGCATCTTTTACTCATGTGCATCATTGGAGTTCTTGGTTTGGTATTTATGGAATTGGATTTTCTCGTTAGATGTTGACGCTTCGGAAGACACTCCCGAGTACGACTACGCCTTCGAAGTCAAGAACGAGCAGCAAGGCACTACCTTACTCCTTGACCATTATTGCTCCTATTATTTGCAACCTACATCTTTGGAATTATTTTATCAATTGCATACTTACTTTCACTTACAATTATGTTTGGATAGAATTCTTCGCTATTACCATGTTGTATGTTATACCCTTAGCATGTTATTTTCATGTTCCATTGTCGCCCTAGGTGGTTGGTTATTAATATTATATGGGTTTGTGCGAATTGCTTAGCCATGCTTAGAACACTGTTAGAAACTGCGATAGATGGAGTTAATCCATCGGTCGCAATGATTGAGAATTATTATGATGATGTTGATTTCAATTGTTGATTAATGAGTAGAGATATTGGTTAAGGACCCTAAGGATTAAATCTCGTGACGCCTCTTTGAGTAACTATCGTATAACCACACGCCGCTTATGGACCTGCATAACCAAGTACTTGTGTATGACTAGGGTATGTAAACCATATGCACTCGAATTCCTTGAGCTTAGTAGAGTGTCAAGGAATGTCCGCCGAATTCCTTGGGCTTAGTGGAGCGCCTAGGAATGTCCTTGGAGTCCCTCGAACTTTGTTGAGTTGGGGATGTCCAACAACGGTGTACTCCTTGATCCACACACACCGAGCAATCGGGCACGCGGGATCAAGGGTCACTGACCATCCGGATGGTTTAGATACACTACCATGCATACCGAAAATGGTTTGTCACGCTCACCTCGGCCGACACATCTAAGGAAATGTGTTAATAGCTTGGCTTACGAGTGTGACGGTCGTGTGGGTAAAGTCGCATTCTCGCAGAGTTTAAACTATTTGAATAGCGCGCGTCAGGTTAAGGACGATCGCTTGAATTGTCTCGTCATCGGGCGCAGTATTAAGGTCTTGGTAAGGATGGGATGGGAGTGTGTCGGGACCCGGATATGCAAATCCGAAACCCTTTGTGTATACTGCACTAGTCCAAGATCACGCTAGTGCACAAAATGGAAACATAGATGACATATCATTCCATACATCGAAATAACTAAGAAGAAGCAAATTAGTATTGATTAAAGCAAACGACCTTATGGTCAAGGTTCATACATCAATGCCTCATGGCTTAAGAAACAAATAAAAAGCATGTAAAATGAAATATAATAACTTTAGGCTATTCGACATGCCACAGCAATCGTCTGGAGAACGCCTTCCTAGTCCACGTAGTCTTCATAGTATTCCTCTTGATATTCATTTTCTTGTCCTTCCTCAGCAACTGAACAACATGGGCATAAAGCCGTGAGTACAACGCGTACTCAACAAGCCGTAGGGAAATGATGCAATATATTCATGCACGGCTTGACAAAGGATAGTCATATGGTTCATTTGCAGAAAGCAATAACTTGAATTTAAATACAATAAATAGATTGAAAGCATATTGATGAAAACAATAATGAATAACTGGTAAATCAATGGTAGACAACATGAACAGAATGACGAGGCATCACCCTACATCATTCGAAACAAGTATCAACCACACAATTGAACAGTATAGCTTGAGACAACAAAACAACAGTAAACTCCCTGTTCACATCCCAACAATTCCACATTTCATTAAACACTCTATACCCCGTGTGAAATCCCCGGGCTTGTCCATGACCGCGGACACGGCTATTCGAATAGTTTGACACTCTGCAGAGGTTGTACAGCTTTACCCACAAGACATGAACATCTCTTAGTGCAATCGATATTAACACACTTCCTTTGGTGTGTCGCAGAGATATCATGACAAAGTCTTTACAATGCACGTCTAAACTTGGTATCGCCTCTCTGTTTCGCCTTCTGGGCCCTCTTGAGCCATGTGAATCTACCCGCATAACCCGAACCCACACAAACATTTGGCAAGACTCAAGACTAAACATTGCAAATTAATCGACTAGGTCTCTGTCCCATACCGCACTTGTGGTTGCACGGTTAGGCCCAATTCAATGGCGCACAAGATTAAGTCCTTAAATTATCTCAAGCAAGACAACCACATCCCAATGTGCCGATAAAGACTTCTTTTTCGCACGATCACTTGCTCGAGGGAAAACATTTTGTTCAACCAAAACCAATGGCATCCCTTGCCATGGTACAACAAATTTTATAACAGTGGTCAACAGCCACAATTCAATATCTCATTAGGTCAGGATTAACATTAGTTCACAGGTGACATGAATCCCAACGTATAACTAAGCATGTCTAAGCATAGCTACGTTAACCCAATGTTGGTATTATGAATACGTCCAACTAATAATGTGCCATCCTAAAGTTGACAATGGATACATGGCATTTCAAATACTCAAGGTGGCATACTGGCAACAGGTGAATAACTACTCCCATGAACTAGCATTCATACACAAATAGCATGCAGTTGTATAAAGCAAAGTAATTTTTGCAAACATAGGTCCAATATGATCAAAGGACTACGATTTGCCTTCGTCGACGAGGTGCGATGCGCTACTCTGAAAGTCTTCTCCCTCGTTGGCGACGACGACCGCTTCTTCGACTACACGCAAACCGGAACACGAAAAGAATAAAATAAATTTAAAAGAAACTAAAAATTATAATAAAAATACTGGCAGATAGAGGATGAATTTAGCAATTGGAATCACTCGATTCGGAGTTACGACGAAGGAGAAACAATTGTTTGAATTCTTAAAATCCTGAAAATTGAAAACCGAGGAATATTCTTTTGGAATCTTTCTTTTTCTCAATTTCCTGGTTTTTCTTGTCTCTCTTCCACGTGGGCCCCACACGTCATTGGCTTGGCCTTCTTCTCCACATGACTTGAACAGAGAACACTGGAGGGAGTAGCGCCATGGAAACAAAGAACCGATCAAGGGAAAAGAGGGAAAGGGAGCTCGCTGGTGGAAGGGGAAGGCTTGCCGGCGGTGCAGGCAAAGAATGACGGCCGGTCTGGTGACGCCAGAGCAAAGAAGAATACAAGACAGAGGTGGGAGCAGGCGATGGGGCACACGGCGGCGGCAAGATGGCAAGGCAAAGCCAGAGGCAACCGGGGCGGCAAAGGTGCGGCGGGTGCGGTGAAGCGAGGCAAAGCCCATGCTCATGTTGGCCGGCGGCGAGGGTACAAGAATGGCAACGGCGAAATGAAACCGACGATCAAAATCGGGCCGACGGCATGACGGTCAAAAACTCCCAAAAGTTGAAATTTCTTGAAACTAAGGTGAGAATCGGATAGCTAGCATCGAGGGGAGTCTACGGGTGCAAGGAATTGAATTGATTCTACCCAATCGGGAGAAATTGATTTATTTAACTGAACGACGGTTGACGATGAACAAACTCGAAATCCGGGGTCAAACTGCAACGAAAATCAAATCCGATTGAATGGTTGTGTTCCTGGAAGCAAGGGACACAAAGTGACGCGGTTGGTTCGCCAGAAAACTCACCGCAGCAAAAGATGGCTCGCCGATGTCTTTGGAGGACGTCGGGCATACTGTTTTCTTGAGTTTTGGGATGGCAAACGACACAGAACCAAAGGGGCAAGGTGAGCACGGTGTAGAGGACGTCGATACGCACGTTTGGAGTACTCACACGCTCAGAGAGACGAAGAAACGAGAGAGTTATGGCTAAAACAAGAAACGGCAAAGAAGTGCTTGCAGCTTCCGTTTCACCTGATTTCAGAGGGGGAAACTATAGGGGAATTAAAGCCCTTAACTAGACCGACGATTTGCAACTGACCTCACTCAATTTCGTTGAGAATTGCAAAAGTTATGAGCATTTGAAGTTTGGGCTGCAAATGGGGCTGGAACGTGAACAGTGTGCATGGCTGGAGGTTGAAGATGCACGGTGCGGGACACGTGTCACTTTCTCATTGGTTAGAAAAATGAAGGAACAAAAGCGCGAGGAATAAAATAGCAAAAATAATCTAAAAATCCTGAAAAAATTCCCAAAAATACTAGAGATTATTTGGAAGCCAATAAAATTAGTTTCACTGAATTTTGATGAAATTTGGAATTTAAATTATTCCGGAACGAAAATACTGATTTTGATGAAAGGCCGCGAGAGATAAAATAGCAAAGAGATTCCAAAAATCATGGAAAAAATTCCCAAAAACATTTTAGAATATTTGAAACCTAATTCTATAAATTTTTAGATTTTTAGAGCATTTTGGAACTCAGGTGAAATTTCGAATAAGGACCGGAATTGAGAATTTGATCTTGCGGACAGTAAAGGATTGAACTTCAATTTCGAAAGGATATGGATGCCATGTTAATTATAACAGCAAGGAAAAACCAAAATTTGAAATTAATTAATTTAAATTAACTTTAGGCAAAAGACTAAAATTTGGGATGTTACAAACCTCCCCCCCTTAAATGCAATCTCGACCCCGAGATTGGGACTGGCTAGAGAATAGGTGGGGAAACTTGGACTTCAGATCCTCTTCTCGCCCCATGTGGCTTCATCTTCAATGATTGCTCCAATCGACTTTGCGTAAACGGATGATCTTGCTTCGGTGATGCGCTCGCACTTCAAAATCTTCACCGTTTCGCCTTGTAGGTGAGATCCTCTTTCAAATCGATGTCTTCCAATGGCATCTGTTCTTCTCGCACTCGCAGGCACTTCTTCAATTGTGACACGTGGAACACATCATGGATTCCAGCGAAAGACTGAGGCAACTCGAGTTTGTAAGCAACTTCTCCTCTTCGTTCCAGAACTTTGAACGGTCCCACATATCTAGAGGCAAGCTTTCCTTTTACTTGAAATCTCTTAACTCCTTTGAGTGGGGTGACTCTAAGATACACATAATCATTGGGTTCGAAACTCAAATCTCGGCGACGATTATCCGTGATAACTCTTCTGCTCGCTGAGCTATCTTCAACTTGTCTCGGATTAATCGCACTTGCTCTTCAAACTTCTTGCAATATGGAAGGACCGAATAACTGCTTTTCTCGCCTCTTTCCAATTGAGAGGGTTTCGCATTTTCGCCATATAAGGCTTCGAAAGGAGACATTTGCAGATCGCTTGATAACTCGTTATTGTAAGAAAACTCGCGATAGGGCAAACACTTGTCCCACTTAGCACCATAAGTTAAGGCACGTGCTCTTAGCATATCCTCAAGAATCGATTCACTCGCTCTGCCTCTGTCCATCGGTTTGAGGATGATAGGCAAGATCTTGAACCTCGAGATGAGTTTCCATAGCTTCATGCAAACTCGCTAAAAACGAGAGGTAAATCGGGTTCTCTATCGAAGACAATCTTCTTAGGCACTCCATGAAGACTCGACAATCCTTGACATATATAATTTCATCAATTTATCTCCTGTAGGTAGTCTTAATCGAATAAAGTGAGCTACCTTAGTCAATCGATCCACTATTACCCAGATCGAATCATAACTCGCTTGGGTCTTAGGAAGTCCGGTAATAAAATCCATACCAATTTCTTCCCACTTCCACTCGAATCTTCAATGGTCAAGCAATCTCGCTTGGTCTCGATCCTTGGCTTTGACCTTCTGGCAGACATCACAAAGAGCAACATATTCTGCAATCTCACGCTTCATGCTTGGCCACCAATACCTTTCCTTGAGGTCTTGATACAGAATGCGCCTGGAAATAATGGCGAAGCTTGCGCGTAGCCATTAAGAGAGCATAGATCAGCTTCTGTACCTGCGGGTAGCGTTCTTTCGGGCCATGCAGGACTTCGCTTACATAATAGATCGGTGTCAGCCAGGATCTTTCCACTCACCACACAGACAAGACCGATACTGGGTGGCGGCGCAGGTAGAGCAGCAACCTCTCTCCAGGTTGCGGAGTCGTAAGTAGGGGTGGGGTTGACAGGTATACCTTCAGCTCGTCAAAGAACCGCTGCGCCTCTGGAGTCCACTCGAAGCCCCCTTGCTTGCGCAGAGCTCTGAAGAACGGAAGCCCGCGCTCGCCGAGCCTCGAGATGAATCTGCTGAGGGCGGCCATGTGGCCGGTGAGGCTCTGCACTTGCTTGACCGAGGTCGGGGGTGCCATCTTCTGGATCGCCTCGATCTTTTTTCTGGTTCGGGCCAACCTCGAGCCCCGATCATATAGCCGAGCACCTTTCTCGACGCAGCACCAACACGCACTTCTCGGGATTGAGCTTGATCTTGTGCCTGTTCAGGTTGGCGAAGGTTTCCTCGAGGTCCCGAGCGTGGTCGCCTTCAGAGGGGCTCTTGACGATGATGTCGTCCACATAGACCTCAAGGTTTCGACCGATCTGAGGGTCGAACGTCTTGGTCATCAGACGCTGGAACGTGGCTCCCGCATTGCGCAGACCAAATGACATGGTCGTGTAGCAGTAGGTGCCAAACGACGTGATGAACGAAGTCTTGCTCTCGTCGTCAACCGCTAGTTTGATCTGATGGTACCCCGAATACACGTCCAAGAAGCTTAGCGTCTTGGCGTTTGCGGTGGAGTCGACGATCTGGTCGATGCGCGGGAGCGGGAAGTTGTCCTTCGAGCAGGCCGAGTTCAACCCCGTGTGGTCCACGCACATTCTCCACTTTCCGCCTTTCTTCTGGACAATGACCGGGTTGGCCAGCCACTCGGAGTAGTCGATCTCGCAAATGAAGCCGGCCTTCAAGAGCTTGTCAAGGTTTTCCTTGATGACCGCGACCTTCTCCGGAGAGAAGCGGCGCAGCTTTTGGCGCACAGGTCGAGAGTCGGGTCTCACCTGCAACTTGTGCTCGATCACCTCCCTTGGGACGCCGGGCATGTCCGCAGGCTCCCAGGCGAATATGCCTTTACTGGCGCGGAGGAAGGTGACGAGCTCGAGTTCCTATTTGGAACTCAGCTCGGCCGAGATATGGACGCACTTGGTCGGGTCGCTCTCGTCGAGCGGCACAGCCTTTATCGCCCCACTGGGCTGGATCGCCGCCTTCTGACGAGCGTTCTTGTCTGTCGCCTCTGGGCCTCGCTGGGGCAGCACGCTAGCAAGGGCCAAGGCCTTGGTCTCGCATCCGTGCGCCGCCTGTAGATCACCCTGCACGGTTATGATGCCGTTGGGACCAGGCAGCTTCATGCACCGATGGCCGTAGTGGTTGGCCGCCATGAACTTGATCGTAAGTGCCGCCCGAGGATGGCGTCTGGGGTCTCTTCGATCACCTCAAAGGTGATCACCAGGCGGAAGTTGGCGAGTCAGCCGAAGGTGACGGCAAGACCACTCGCCCCAAAGGGATGGTCGAGCTTCCTAGGACGATCCCAAGAGGGGATAGCGATGTTTTTGACCTTCGACAGTGGAATCAGATCCGGCAAAGCGCCCCGCCGCAAAGCGAGTTAAGAGAACTACCGCCATCGACCATGACGCACCCGACCATGGTGTTGCTGATGGTCGGGGTCACGACCAAGGCGGTCTTCAGATCCCGGGCCATACCTTGGAGTGCGTCCTTCGGAGAAAAGGTGATGGTGGCCCCAGCCCACTTGCAGTGCTGCTCGATGGGCTTCCCGGCGGTGACCTGGTAGATGGTTCGCGAGGCGGCCTTGAGCTCGCGCCGGGACTGGTAAGCCGACGAACCGCCGAAGATAACATTGATCCGGCGCTCGCTGTGCTGGAACACCAGGTCGAGGTCGTCGTGGTCTGTGCCGGCGTTTACCCTGTCCGGCTGGTCGTCTTCCTTCGGGAGCACGGGCATCTCCCCTCGGCCATCGTAGAAGGCTTCTAGCTTGCCCTGCCAAGCCCTGCAGGTTCGCAGGTCGTGGCCGGCTGCCCTATGGAATAGGCAGAACTTCGCTTCATCGCACCTCGACGCTTCGACTTCGCGTCGAAAGCATCGTCTCCCTCGCCGCCCGGGCTAGTTTCGCGATCCGGCGAGGTCGAGGCCGACCTTGGCAAGATCGGGATCCTCCCCGGGCTTGATCTCGGACTTCAAGGACCTCGCGCTGGCCGTCTGTCGAGACGATCACCCGTGGCAGACCACTACCGTTCCTGCGGTCATGCTTCCGCTTCTTGGTGGCGGCGCCGTGGTCGACGCCCTTGGAGTTGGATGGGCCAGCCTCTGTGGGGTTTATACCAAGCTTACATTGGTCGTAATCGCGTTTCGACCGGACATTGCCGTCCGTGATTCGTGATACCGCCCGCCATACGGAAGAGCTTGTTGACGCTGAGCCTCGAGGTGATCTCTGTGTCTTTGGTCAGCGCCGATCGCGACGCCGAACTTGAAAGCTTTTATGATGGCTTCGCCATTGATTCTCGATCGGGTTCCTTAGCGGATAAATCGCCGCACGGTCACGGTTGCTCGTTCTTGCCCCGATGACGCGATCTAGGTCTTTTCTCCTCCCGCCGCTTGTAACAACTCGAAAGTTGGAGCGAGGGCGCGGATTTGGCGCCACGACCTGGAAGGAACCAGCTTCGTTGAAGAGCCAGTTCACGCGCACCGCCCAAATACACGGAGGTAATTTGCCATTACGAGCTGCTCGCCCCGCCGCCAGATAGCGGTCGAGTAGATAGACAGGAACTCGTCGGGGTTCTTGGTCCCATCGAAGCTCTCTATCAACGCCGGCTTGAATCGAGCTGGCCAGCGCACGCGACGAAGGTCGTCGGAATACGCGATAAAGCCGTAGGCCGGGATAGGTGCGCGCCGGGTGTAGTCATCGCTGACAAGGTCCTTCCGCCGCTGGATTCGAGTCGAGGTTTCCCGGCTGACCGATTTTGGTGAGAACGACCATAACGCCGCACGGAGTCACTCGAGATAACGCAGCGATCTCGGACCTGCGGGCGCCGCGAGGAATATCCGGGAGAGGACCTCGATTCACGGCCGGCCGACGCTGAAGCTCGTGGAAGTTTCGGTTCGATTCGACCTGCTCGCGGGCTAAGCGCGCATGGAGACCGACGGCGTGGCGGTGTCAGAGTCACGTCCCGAGACTACTGCTGGCGAGAAGGCTCCTCCCACCCGGGAGGCGATCGACAAGTGCGCCGGTGACGGCACGATGAGTTGTCATCACTTCTCAGGGAGTGAGTCCCCGAGTGGTGACTTCGGTACTGCGGAGGTATGACCTCGGTCGCAGCCCGGTCGAGCTCTTCGACCAGGGCTCGGCCAAAGAGTTCCGATCTCGCCCTATCGGGATCAACCATGATCCAGGCGATAGCGTGGAGGCGCTCTCCCAAAGGGGGGAGTCTGGGATGCCCAGAGGATGCGCCAGCCTTCTCCAGCTTGGTTGATGGCGACATGCACCATCCGGCGAGCATCCTCAGGAGTCTGCGGATCACGGCCATCCGCAGATGCAATCGCGCCATGACTGTCCGCCATCAAGATGTGCTGCTCGCGTGGCGGTGGCGAGGGCGAAAACAGGGACACGGAGTCGGAGTCCGCTGTCCGATCCCACGCTCGAGGAATGTCCGTTGATGGAATGCGCCATGCTCCCAAGATCTTGGTGCTTTTCCTGCAAATGAGCGAAGCTATCGGGCCCCACGGTGGGCGCCAGCTGTCGACGATCGAGATCGCCAACCGCAGAAATGTGAAGGGGTTAGTGAGACTAGGACCTGAGCAGCGCTTGGCTCAAACGGAGGAAAGGATTCGACGTGCGGGTGGTCGGAGCAAGACGACAACGGGCGTGAGATGAGGGCTCATACTGGTTCGAGCCCCTGCGAAGGTAATAGCTCTACTCCAGTTGCCTTGCGGCTGCGATCTTTGCTATTCTCGAGTACAGAGGTGTATTACAGCTCAAACCTAACAATGACGATGTCTAGTGCTCAAGCTCTCATGTCCCTTGCCCTCAAGCTGCGCATCCTTAGCCTTATATCTTCCCTGCTTGCAACGGACGGGAGATATTCCCGGGTGGTGGTCTTCATGTGCGTTGAGGGCTGGCAGCAACCGCTCCAAACTTGCCGCGCGCGCCTGCTTCACTCCCACGATCCCACGTCTTGGTAACCGCCGAGTAAACGCATGCTCCGGAATCCAAGGGAACTCCCGCACGAACCAGAGCCGACCCGAGCTCAAGGTCGTGCGGATGCCGTGCTCGTGGTCATACACGCTCTAGGTCGCGCGCCTCGGCACGCGCCCAGGTCGTGGTCGGGGGCCTCCCGAGCTTGGGAGCCCGTTGACCGCGCTCTGACCGGCCAAGGGTCGCCCAGCCCTCGTCAGGCAGCCACCTGATCTAGATCTAACGATGGATCTTTACTCGAGCTAAATACTATTCACTCGTCTACGTGGCACGATCCATAGCGCACATCTACGATCGGACGACTATCCCCTACCCGAACGGTGCACTGGTGAACTAATCGACGTGGCCTAATCGCAACCGCCCATCTAAGATCGCACGGTCGAAGCTTACCCGGGCGATGCACTATTCTAATAACGACGTGGCTCACCTCTGATGGTCCGATGATGATCCGACGGTTGACGTTTCTCGCGAACGGTGAAGGCGAGGTGGCGGTGCACACTTGACGGACTTGGAGAAGAAAACCACCCCGACGGCGTTCCGGTGTTCTCCGGCGCGGAAGAAGTGACGGAACTTGTGTGGCGTGATGCGACGAGTTCGAATCCGGCTTCGATGTGGTGGAAGAGGTTCTCGCCGGCATTTAAACTCTACAAGAAAGTTCTTCGCACTCCGCGAAGCTCATGACTCTTCGGCCTCTCGGGCGACGGGCAAGAAGAGCGAAAAGGTGCGGCGGTCTGCAGTGAGTCTCGAGGACCCCGCCCCGGGCCTTAAATACAATACATGCGCGCGGAAATCAGAAACTACGGCGGCGGCGTCTGGATCGGATACGGCGGCGGCGTCCGAGTTCGTCACGGACACGAAGTTCCTCAGCCGCACGATCTCAATCGGACGGCTATGGAGCAGTCCCGGTGCGGCACGACCTCAACCGCCCGATCCAATCATCGGCGGATATGATTTAGGGTTTTGATTCGCTCCGACAAATCAGGACCGTTCGATGCTAATCCGACGGCACGAAGACACTAGGGTTTCCTAACATACGCGATTTGATAAAGACCCTTGGATGGCGATCCGACGGTCACGATTGATCCTTTTAAAAGAACTACCGAAGCGGGCTAGGCACGCATACGCGGCCGGGCTTTGGCCTCAGATTGTTCATACCGTTGGCGATTGGATACCCTCTACCAGGATGACCATCGAAGCCTGGTGCCAGCCGACCATGCCCTTGCCCAGCTGGCGCACAGAAGAACGACCAGTAGCTCCGCCTTGCCACCCTTCTCGAAAGCAAGCTCGCCGGAGACCCATGACAAGGCGACGTGGCATTAAATGCGCAACGGCTCGAGATATCGCTACGCTCGGATCCGCGCTTGCCACGGTTCCGCGCTACGGGTTTGCGCCCAGAGCTACGTCATGGGACCCGGTGGCGCGCCATCGTGACTACCGACGACCTCCACAAAGAATACGCCCTGTAATAAATGTTTTACCTCAGAATCCCCTATAAATACCTCCCCGCCAAGGGCTAGGGTCGAACTTTTCTAGGGCACACACTCTCATTCACGCACTTGCTTAAGGGAGTCCTTAGGATAGTTCAAGGCCCCAAGCAAGCACCTTTGTAATCTGCTGCATGCTAGTGCAATCATCGACGAGGGTTGTTATCTCTCGCGAGAGGTCCTAACCGTGATAAAAATGACCTCGTGCTTTTGCGGTTGTCTTGGCTACCCCATTCCATAGCTCAGAGGACGCCGACACTATACCCCTTGCAAAAACGGGCCCTACGCTGATCCTCATTCAACAAGTAAGCTCGGCGAGGACCGGTTCTCGAATCGCCGACACCGGTGTCAGTCGTGGGGATCGATCGAGTCCTTTCGCGAGGAATCCTCGAGGATGCCGAACTCAAGAAGACAACTAAGACCTCTACGCCTTCGACGACGTAGAGGATGATGACGATACAACGCCAAAGGATGGTGCGGGTCGGCGTGGTCAATTCTCGAGGGCCACACCGAGTTCGGGAGTCTTTCCCCACGCCGCAATATGAGAGCGCTTTCTCCGCTGCAAAGATGATACCTCGCCACGAGGAAGAGTCCTGTGCTCCCGCCGCTTCACATGGCGGAAGGAGGACATTCAGAGGTCCAGCCTCGGGTTTTCAAAGATCACCAAGATGACGCCGGGCGACATCGCCTCGAGTCGGGTCCCAATGACCCCAAAGGGCCGCCATCGATTGCCACCAAACTAGCGGAGGGTGGATGCTGTGCTAAGGACCCCAATGAAAGCATCTAACCCCGAGTACGGCGCGATCGCGGAATAAGGTCGCTTCACGCTGCCCCCTAGAGCGCCGAGTCATGGGCCATAGCGACGGCCAGGCGCGAACCTCTAGAATTTCTCCTACCTGCTGAGTCGGGCGGCCATGGGGGGCAACAGAGCTGAAAACTCCGAAAAGCTCGCCACGACATAGGGCTTCCAGCCCCACCAGCCAGAGACGGCCCCGAGTGTTTCCCGACCCCAAAGATCACTTCTCCGTTTCTCCCCGGCTGTGGTGCCCTCAAGTCTCGCCGAGAGGGCCGCGGGAAGCAAGAGCGGTTCCAAGATGATGCCCAGAGCAGTTCCCGGACGGATTCGCGGACTCGGGGACGCGCCCCACCCGCTTACGAGCCATCCGAGTGTTCTTCCTTGAGGCAGCCTCTTGCTACCGCCGCCAGTATGCTGCTTCTTCGCCTCACGCCATGTGCGAAGGACCGACTGGGCCCCAACCGTCAGCGCCTCCACGATTGCTGGGTTGCTATGACAGCCCGCCTCTCGATACCGGGTTTTTCGCCCCTCCAAGCGTGACATGGCCGAGCAAGTTCAAGCTTGGCCACATTGAGCGGTTCAACGGGACCCCGAATCCGGATGAGTTCCTCTCGATCTACTCCACCGCCATCGTGGCGGCCAGGGGAGATGAGAGGGTTATGGCCAACTACCTCCCCACTATCCTCGACGGCTCGGCCAGGACGTGGCTCTTCAACCAAAAAGAGGGGTCAATTCGCTCGTGGAGGCTACTCTGTGATACCCTCCGCGCCAATTTCCAAAGCTGCTACACTCTCCCGGGCAACGAGCGTGACCTGGAGCGGCTCATCCAGACGGACAAAGAGACCCTGCGACACTTTGTCCAAAGGTTCATCAAGGTTCGGAACTCCATACCGAGCATCTCGGATGAGGTGGTCGTCCGGGCCTTCAAGTTTGGGGTCCGTGATGTTCGCTTCACGCAAGATTTGGAGATCCATCCCGACCTGTCGGCCAACGAGCTGTTCCATATGGCCGACCGGTACACGCGAACGCCGATGAAGCCGTGAAATGGAAGAAGATGATCGACGAAGGCAAGCTGCCGCCTCAGCCGGGCCTGGAGGGCTCCTCGAGCAAGAAGCGCTCGGGCTCGGTTGAGAAGAAAATCAAGAAGAAGAAGAGGTCGGGTACGCCGGGCACGGTGACCGCCATCGATCGTCGCCCACCGTGGGCTCCCCGGGATCGAAAGCTCGAGGACGGGCAAGCCCGGCCACGGCTGTGGCGCACCGACCAAGATCGCGGCGAGCAAGGTCATGACGACCAAGGTCACGATGGCCAAGCTCGCGAGCAAAGGCGCGCCCCCATCGGAGATCATTTCTGCCCCCTTCATCAGGCGGCGGGCCACGACCTCCACAACTGTCGCACCTGGGCGTACCGCCTCGAGAAGTTCTATAACGGCGAGGGCCCCATGCCCACTATCCCGGGCAAGGGAGAGGATCGCAAAGGCAAAGGTCCCGTGGAGGACAACGACGATGACATGGGATTCCGGGAGCCCAGCAATCATATAGCCGTCATATTCGGGGGCTCCTCGGCATACAAGTCCCGCAGGGACCTAAAAGAGGCGGCGCGTGAGGTTTGCCACATCACCCATGGCAAACCGCCTGTCCAGCAACTGAAGTGGTCCGAGCTGCCCATCACTTTCTCCAAGGAGGACTGCCCCCTTGGAATGACCAAACCCCAGAAGCTTCCGTTGGTCGTGAGCCCGACCATCAGCAACGCCAAGGTCGGCCGAGTCCTCGTCGACGGCGGAAGCTCTTTGGATCTCATATCTGCTTCGGTCTTGGACGAGATGCAGTCCTCACCTGTGATCAAGAACATAGCCGCCCTGCTTCTTCTGGATTGTCCCGGTACTCGATCAAGCCTTCTTGGCTGATCGCCCCGCCTGCGGACGCTCGGGAGCCTCACCAACTTCCGGACCGAGCTGATCAATTTCGAGGTCGTGGACTTCAAGTCGGCCTACAACGCCATCCTTGGCAGGCCGGCCTTATCCAAGTTCATGGCCGCCACCCACCATGCCTATCGCCTCAAGGTCCTCGAACTAAAGGCGCCATCACTGCTAAAAAGGCGACCACAGGCGGCCCCGAATCGCGATGAAAAGCGCTGACATGGTCAAGCAGCTTGTCCCCAAACAGGGTCCCGACTAAGCGCCAAGATTCTCGACCTAAAGTTACCCTCCACCGGAGGAGAAACCACATGTCCTCCGAGCGAGGCTGACCTTCCATGTCTTTCATTTGGGGCCTTCCTTAGACCCCAATAGGAACTTGAGCTCATTACTTTCCTCCGAGGAGCGCAGACGTGTTCGCTGGGGAACCGTCCGACATGCCCAGAGTCCCAAGGGAAGTAATTGAGCATGTGCTAGCTGCTCGCCCGAACAAAAACCCGTGGCGCCGGCTTAGCGCTTTTCCCGAGAAACAAAGCTATCATCCCGATGAACTAGACAAGCTCCTCAAGGCCGGCTTCGCTGGGAAGTCGAGCACTCCGGAGTGGCCGCAACCGTCATTGTGAAGAAAAAGGGGGGCAAGTGGCGCATGTGTGTCGACCACACTGGCTTGAATGCCGCCTGCCCAAAGGACAACTTTCCACTGCCACGCATTGACCAACTGGTCGACGCAACGGCAGAGTCCCAGGTGATGAGCTTTCTGGACGCCTACTCGGGCTATCACCAGATTATCTTATCCCCTGGTGACGAGGCAAAGACCTCCTTCATCACGCCTTCGGCACGTTCTGCTAAACGACCATGTCTTTCGATCTGCGGAATGCCGGCGTGACCTTCCAACGTCTGATGCAGAAGACCTTCCAAGATCAGATAGGTCGCAACCTGGAGGTTTATGTAGATGATATCGTAGTAAAAAGCAAGCTTGCCTCAGGCCACATATCCGACCTAGAGGAAACCTTTTGTAACCTCAATAGACATCGAATAAGACTTAATCTCGAAAAATGTGTCTTCGGGGTCAAAGCGGGCAAGGTGCTTGGTTACCTTATCGTTCCGCAGGGCATCGGTGCCAACCCGGAGAAGATCGAAGTGATCGAGAGAATGCGCCTCCAAGTAACATAAAGGAGGTCCAGCCCGACCGGACGATGGCGGCACTCGCCGCTTCATTTTGGCCAGCGAGCGAGGATTGCCATTCTTTAAGGCACTCTGCAGGCATAACGGTTTCGCCTGGACGGATGAAGCCAACCGTTCCTTCGAGGAACTGAAGCGGTACCTGTCCAGCTCTCCGATCTTGGCCACGCCAAGATCGGGTGAGCCGCTCTTGCTATACCTCACGGGCGACCTTCAGCCAAAGCGCGTGTCAAGGCCGAGCGGAAGGGGTACAACACCAATATACTACGCCGCAAGTCTTGCACGGGCCAAAGGAGCGGTACCGAGGTCCGTAAATTATTGTACTCGCCGTCAGAAGGCCGAGGAAGTCAGGCCACTATTTCCAAGCCCACAAAATCATCGTTTCGACCAACTTTCCACTTAGGGAGATCCTAAGAAATCCAGACGCCGGCGGCCGAACAACAAAGTGGGCTATGGAGCTCGCCGAGTTTGACGTCCTCTTTTCGGCTCGCACAGCGATCAAGTCCCAGATCTTAGCGGACTTCGTGGCGGAATGGACAAACCCGGCCCCACCCGCCGCCGAAACCCCCGCATCCGAAGATCGCCGATGGACCATGTACTTCGATGGGTCCCGAGCATATGAACGCGGGGGCTGGTGTCGTGCTGGTTTCCCCTCAAGGGGATCAACTTCAATACATCATCCAATTACACTTCGCCGCAACCAACAATGCGGCGGAGTATGAAGGTTTTCTTGACGACCACGAGCGCTAAGGCGCCGAGTCCAGCCGCTAATCGTGAAAGGCGATTCTCGCTAGTCGTCAATCAAGTAAACAAGGAGTATCGTTGTTCCGACCACCAATGGCGCTTTACTTGGTTGAGGTTAGGAAGATGGAGCGGCATTTGAAATTTCAAGTATTCTACATCCCTGTGAAGGACAATTCCGCCAATCATCTTTCCAAGATCGGTTCTCGCAGATGCCCGCCTCGGCCTGGGCGCCTGCTGAGCACCGCGACAAGCCTCTATTCCTCTCAGAGGAGGCACCACCCCAGATGCCCGCCACCGGGCGCAAGCCGAGCATCTCATGAAAAGCCTCCATTCCTCTATAGAGGAGGCACAAGAGACGGCAGAACGCCTCCTTCCTCGAGTAAGGTGCAGATTGGATGACGCCATTCGTCCAGTATCTTGCCCATGGGACATTGCCCGAGGAAGAAGCCGAGCGTTCCCGGCTGCAAAGGCGATCCTCCACTTACAAGCTAGTGGAGGGCACCCTGTACCGCAAAGGGGCACTTGGAGTCCTCTCCAAGTGTATATCTCGAGAAGAGGGCAATTTCCTTCTGAAAGACATCCTTGAGGGAATGTGCGGAGCTCACTCGTCTTTCCGGACGCTTGTGAGCAAAGCATTCCGCTTGGGATACTATTAATAATAGCGCTAGACGACGCTCCGCAATCGTGGGCGATTTGTCGGGCGTGCGGCCCATGCCCGTGAAGTCCCACTCACTGCAGACGCCGCAAACCATTCCACTCTCATGGCCGTTCTTGACCTGGGGTGACATTCTCGGCCTTTCCGCGGGTCGAAGGGTTGTAAATACTTGCTCGCCGCTATCGACACTTTCTAAGTGGATCGGCCGAGCTCAGATCAACCATTTTAGCTCAAGCAGCCACAAGATTTTTCCGCAGCAACGTGGTAACGCGCTTTGGGATCCCCAATCGCCTTTATCACGCATAATGGCACGCATTCACCAGCTGAATCTGCTCTGTGCCTATCGCAAGATATCGACAAAATTCGCTTCACCTCGCGTGGCTCACCCACAGAGCAACGGAGCAGCCGAACGAGCAAATGGCCAAATACTTCAAGGGATCAAGAAAAGGGTCTTCAAAGACCTTGCCCGGCAAGGCGGGTCATGGGTGGACGAGCTCCCTTCCGTCCTTTGGTCCGTGCGCACCATAGCAAGCCGAGCTACGGGCGAAATGCCATTCCAGCTCGTCTACGGTGCCGAGGCCGTCCTGCCAGCCGAAATTGTGCTCGGGTCCCCAAGGGTACACCTGGCCGATAGCATCCACCAAGGTCGTCGAGCGTCGCCTCGACCTCGATCTCGCCGAAGAGGCACGCGAAAAGGCGCTGCTCCGATCCGCTACCTACCGAGAAGCACTTCGCAAAGCATGCGGCCAAGTCAATTCGGCCCCGAGCTCTGCAGGTTGGCGACCTCGTCCTGCGCCGAGTTCAGGACGTGTCAAAGTCCAACAAGCTTTCCCCCAAAAAGGAAGGACCATTCACGGTCATCTCGGTGTCACACCCAGGGGCTGTCCGACTCGCGATGGAGGACGGTCATGTGCTCACCAACTCATGGAACATCAACCAGCTGCGCAAGTTCTATGTCTAAACTCATGTTCCATTTTACATTATGTTGTAAATCTACCGCCTTTCTTCTAAGAAAAATGCAAGTTCAAATCGCCTAAGCTCTTTTTCACTCTAAAATTCGGCCTGCGCGCGCACGACTGCACAAGGTGCCACGACCAACACCCGGTCACTAAAGCTCACCACCAAAGGCCTTAGTCTTGATAAGCCGACCTTGGTCCGCAGTAGCTATTCGTTGCGCGATACAAGTCACGTAAAGACACCCTTTCGGTTGGCCTGAGACTTAGCTCGGACAGCGCGTATTGGTCATTGCACACCTTGTCCGTCGAGCGAGCGCCCTCCCTTACACAACCACGCTCGCAATTCAGGTGTGTGTGTTTCAAGTGTTAAGGTGGTCTAGGCCATGCTTGTTTTTCCTCCACCAACCTTACCCACGCTTGTCGCTCGGACAGGCCGGTATTTTGGTCGGAGGGGCAGCGCGCGTTTTCTCTTATCTCTCCTGCAAACAAACTCGTGCTCGCAACTTAGGTGCACGAGCTTCCTTCGCAGCGGGGGCTGGATAGGAACGAGTTATAACACTAACATTTTTTCGTCACTAAGTCTCAACTTACCATCATAATATCGCTCCTTTCCGAAGCACTACATGCCCGCGCGAAGTCCTTTTTTTGATTTGCTTCGGGCCCACGCGCCCATGTTTCGTTCTAACCTACATTGTGTCTACCTCACGACTATGTTTTGCAGGAAAAATCAAAGAAAGCAAAAAGAGACATCACCGCAGACACGGCTTTTTGACATAAGAAAAATATGCATACATTTCAGCGGCTCCATCAAATGACGTCCAAAACAAAAGCAAAAGAAAAGGGCCAGAGGTTCTCTACGCGCCGGGCTTCACTCCCCTAAGAGCCGCGGAGAGCTTTTGCCTCAAGTCATCAATCTTGGTCTGAAGATCGATAACTTTCCGCCGGGTGTCGCGACCAACCGCCGCCATGGTCGCTCAACTTCTTCGGCCTCTTGGGCAAGGGCATGGCCGCTATACCGACCGCTTCGTGTCGGCCACCTTGGTCTCAAGGGCCCGAGCTTGTCGTCTTTCCCGTTCGAGCTCTTGCTCGAGCCCAAGAACCTTGTCGCGGCTAATGGCAAGGTCCTCCTCCACCTAGCCAGCCTTGCGCTTCCATTGCTCTAATTCCTCCTTGGCCTGGCAGAGCCTGACTTTTCCCGCTCAAGTTCTTGCTCGAGCCCAAGGATCTTCTTCTTGGACATGGTGACCTCTGTCTCCGCCAGGCGACATTTATGCACAAGCAGGGTGTCGCGATCCTTGAGGTCGGACACGCGCTGCTCCAGCTTTTCTACACGAGCGTCCGTTTCAGCGTACAGCTCGGCTACGGCATCGGGGACGGTCATAGCCTCGTCGAAGTCCTCCAAGGTCTTCTTGACAAGCCGCGAGCAGGAAAATATTTAGGCAAAACCCCAAGACCCGAAGTAACGGAGAATTACAGCGTTAGCAAAGCGCCCTTACCTGAGCGACGCCCGCGCAAAAATTTCCCCGGAAGCGCTCCACAGCCTCGTGCTCTTGAGGATCTTGGATCTTCGGCAGGGGGCAAGGAGTGATCCCGGACTCCTTAAAGGAGGGTGGGTTGATCGAGGATGACGAATCATCCCCCCGGGCATGTTGTTCGCCCCGGGGCACCACGCCTCCCTCCTGCGCAACCAGCCTGCTCAGGGTCTTCTCGCTGTCCTCTATGGCATGTTGTTCGCCTGGTGGCAGCGAAAGGTCATCCCGAGCATGCTGTTCGCTCGGGGGCTTCGGAGCTTCTAGGGCAGCTTTTTCTCCCGAGTCTTGGAGCTCAACGACCTCTCCCCCGGGCACAACTTCCGTGCTCGGGAGGGCCAGGAGCTCTACCCCGCCTTGGTCGTCAGCGACAAGGGTACCCACTGCCGCCACGCCTTCGGCCATCACGATGTCGGCGGCGAAAGCCATCTCCCTCTCTACGATACGGTCAAGGAGCTCGTCAATAACTTTGCGAAGGTCCGGAGGAGACCTACGAGCTATTTCGCCCACGTCAGCTGAGTGGGGCAACTCGAGTAAAGGAACGCACGAATCCAAGACGAGCAAAGTTTCGAGGCTTACCCTTGGCCAGGCCCTCCTCTTCACCCGCGGCTGGGGTCGCCGCGCGACCACCAGCTCGGCCTTTTTCTCCACGGCCTCGGAGATCCTCGCTAGGCGAGGGTCGACCTTCTCCATATCGACCTCCACCAGCGTCTTCTCCGGGCGCTTGGGTTCCGTGGCAAGGGGCTGCTCCCGGTCGATGATCGCAAAGGCCCGAGCTTTGTTGGCTCGGTCGAGTTCGGCCTTCACCTCAGCGAGCTCCCTCTCTAGCGCCTTCCGCTCAGCCTGCACCATCCCCTCGATCAGTCTTCCCTCCGCCTCGATTTGTGCCACTTGGATCCCCAGATCATAGTTCTTCAGCCAAAGCCTCAGGCGGCTTACCTCCTCCTTCCGATCGGCATACTCCTTGTGGGGCGCCGGAGGATCCTTGGCCGCAGCCGCCTGCCTCTTCGATGCCCGGGTGGTTGCTGGCGGCGGGGCTTGCCTCTTGCTCCTACCCTTCTTGGCCTTGGCCACAGGGAGAAGCACCCCGCCGCTGCCGCGCGGGACTTGAGCTCGGCCACCGCCGTCTCTAGGGCGACCCTCTCCTGCCAAAGGAAAGCAAGAGGCTGTCAGAAGTGCTCGGATCTTTTCCCCTAGTACAAACTCTCAAAAGGGCTTGGATGTTTTCCCCGAGCATGAACAATCAAGGATGCTTACCACTTCGCCCCACTCAAGCACGTTCGTCGGTACTTGGCGGTCGCGCTCAAACTCCTTGCCCTTTGGGGTCCCGAACATTTCACCGACCCTCTTCTCCACCCAGTCGTAGCCCAGGGCTATCATCAGGTAACAAAAAGAAGTCAGCACGAGCTCAAGTAACGCACGCAAAGCAAAGAGACACTCTTGAACATAAGACATACCAGAGTCGTCTTCTCGGGTGATGTCGTCCCACCCAGAGATCTTGAAGAAAGGGTGCTCCCTCTTCCTCAGGGGCGATATCCTGTTCCTGAGGAAGTCACGGACGATGTCCCGACCAGTGAGCCCCATGTTCGTGAGCTCACTGATCGTCATCAGGACACACTCTTCCTCGGGGTCGATCGGCGGGCGCGGCGTGTCGGTGTTAGGCGGCGCCGCTCCAGTATAGCGCAGAGCGCTCCCCGTCGCCTTCCGCAGGTAGAACCAGTAATCGGCCCAGCCCGCCACGGAGTCCTTGAGGGTGAAGGGGGGAACTCGTACGGGCGGCTGGCCCTTAGGCGAAAATATAGGGCACCGGTGGGGGAAGCGCCGCCGGTGCGGAAAAGGTTGTAGAAATGAAAGAAGAGGCTTGGCGTAGGAAGGATGCCCACGAAGCCTTCGCAGAGGTGGGCGAATATGGTTAAGACAAGGATGGAGTTGGGGTTCAGATGGGTGATCTCACACTGGCACTGCTCGAGGACGTCCTCCAAGAATTCGCTTTAGGGCATGCGGAGCTCATTGACGGTGTAGAGCTCGCACGAAATGATCTCATCATCGCGCGGCTCTGGCGCTTCGCCGCCTTCTGGGAGCCTCCAAGTGCCGGCGTCCAGATACCCGAAATCTCAGAGTACCCGGAGCCTTTCCGTAGTGGTCTTGCTCGGTCCGAACCTCGCCATGGGGAGTTTCGGGGGAGCAGGTGGCGGAACGGGCAAAGGAAGTTTGGAAGTCAGGGAGTTTTTTCGGCGGAGTTCTTGGTGCGAATCGTGAGGAAGGAGAAAAGCTGTAGATATGTTCCCGCCGGTTATTTGTAGGCGGAGAAGCCAAGCAGTCAGACGGAGGCTGTTCAATTGCCGGCGCGTGGCGGTCCAGTTTTTGAGGCTAACCTGCGGCGGCGTGGCTCCCGAAAAGTTGTCAGAGCCGCGCCCGTGAGGCTTCGCGAAGAAGGAACCGCTGCGATTTTTCCCGCGCTCCGCCCGCAGGCGTTGTTCGGTCCAGACCTCGGGCAAACATGCTCGGCCTCGCTAGAGCTCACTTGTCCCCGAGCTTGATTGCTCGGATGCTGCAACAGGCTTTTTTCGTTGCAGGACCTTTTTCCTCCCCGAGCTTAGTTGCTCGGATGCGAGCGCTGCCACGGTTGTTCCAACACGAGCTTTGTTCGCAAAGAACACGGGCCCGAGCTTAGTTGCTCGGACGCAGTAGCAGTTTTTCGCTACGAAGGCTCCCATTCCCGAGCTTAGTTGCTCGGATGCAGTAGCAGATTCTCGCTACGAGGTTCCACATTCCCGGGCAACAGCAGCTCGGGCGGCGCGGTAGCTCTTCGCCGTATAAATCCAATCCCACCTTAAGGGTCTAGAGGCTTAAGGCGGAGGCCTCAGCAAGGCATCTTCCCCCTTTAGCCTCAGGGGCTAGCTGTCGGGGATTGGATACCCTCTACCAGGACGACCATCGAAGCCCGGTGCCAGCCGACCATGCCCTAGCCCAGCTGGCGCACAGAAGAACGACCTTCGGGTAGCCCGGCTCACGGGCTACCCCTTCCCCGAGCAAGCCTGCTCGGGAGACCCGCGACAAGGCGACGTGGCATTAAATGCGCAGCGGCTCGAGATATCGCTACCGGGATCTGTATTGCCACGGTCCAAGGCATACCGGTTTGCGCGCTTATAGCCATGTCGCGTGGTAGGCGTGGTGGCGCGCCACTGACTCATCGACGACCTCCACAGTAACACACCCCCTGTAATAAATGTTTTGTCTCTTGTAATCCCCTATAAATACCTCCCCCTGCGAAGGGCTGAGGGCTGGAACTTTTTCTAGGGCACACACTCTCATTCACGGCACTTGCTTGCGGGAGTCCTTAGGATAGTTCAAGGCCCCCGAGCAAGCACCTTGTAATCTGCTTTCGCATGCTAGTGCAATCACTGGACGTAGGGTTGTTATCTCCTCCGCGAGAGGCCCGAACCAGATAAAAAATGACCCCCTGTGCTTTGCGGTTGTCTTGGCTACCCCATTCCATAGCTCAGTAGAACCTCGGACGCTATACCCCTTGTGGAAACGGGGCCCTACGTTGATCCCTCATTCAACAAGTAAGCTCGGCGAGGGACCGGCTCTGAATCGTCGACAACTGCGAATTACCCAAAATTTTGATTTAAAATAAATAAGATAATTCATTTGATTTATTTAGGGCAGTAAAAATATCAAGGAAATCCCAGAAAAATCTCAAAAATACTTTGAGGCATTCTGGACTTAAATAAAATATTTTTACAAAAACTTTATTTTAAACTTATATATTTATAATTAATCTTTGGCAGAAAATAATATTCTTTAATTCAAAATAATTCAAATGAATCTCAAAAAATCCAATTAAATCCAGAAAATTCACAAACAACATAAATTGAAATAAAATACTATTAACTAAAATAAAAGTCAAAAAATTTGGGATGTTACAAACCTCCCCCCTAAACAGAATCTCGACCCCGAGATTCAGGGCTAACTAGAGAATGGGTTTGGGAATCCTGCCTTCAGGTCTTCTTCACGCTTCCAAGTTGCTTCGCTCTCTGCGTGATTACTCCATTAAACTCTGCAAAAGCGAGTAGACTTATTTCTGGTCCTACGCTCCATTTCATCCAAAATCTTGATTGGTTGCTCCTTGTAGGTCAGGTCTTCCTGCAACTCGATTGCTTCTAATGGCGTCTGTTCCGCTGGCACTCTGAGACATTTCTTAAGCTGTGACACATGGAACACATCATGAACTCCTGCTAATGATTGGGGCAATTCCAATTGATACGCAATCTCTCCTTGACGGCTCAGGATTTTGAACGGTCCAACAAATCTAGGTACAAGCTTCCCTTTGGCATGAAATCTTTTACACCTTTGGGGGAAGTGACTCTGAGATACACAAAATCATTGGGCTCAATGCTCAAATCGCGACGGCGATTGTCAGCATAGCTCTTCTGCCTTGACTGCGCTGCTTTCAGCCTTTCCCTATTCATGGCAACTTGTTCTAAAACCTCAAGATAAGTTGGATACCATTATCAGACACAGTATCCTTGTGCACCTATGCAGTCACTTAATTCCTAACATGTACAGATCTGCCAAACGATCTTTTGAACACGTAGTCTTCAGTGGTATGGAACGAGCAACCTTGTTCAATCAATCCATAACGATTCCTCCGAATTCATATCCCTTATGGTCAATTCACACTAGGGATCCATTTAATGATTTACCTCCCATTTCCACTTAGGAATCTACAATGATTGCAACGAACCTTTATGTCCCTGATGTATTGCCTTCATTCTCTTACACACATCACATCGAGTATCATATCCAATAGCTTTGCTCATCACCTCGGACCACCAATACTTTTTCTTTAGACCTCATTACATCTTGGCACCTTCTGGATGAATCGAATACTTAGAATCATGAGTTTCCTCGAATATCATCTGCTTAGGATCTTCCTATCCAGCACATTGTTTCGGCCTTAATCCTCATAGTATCCTAATCACTTAAAATTCTACTCCTTGGCTAAGCCTCCTTCTTTCCTTGAATTGATTTTGTATTCCTTCTCCCTTCGAACTTCCTATGATCTAATCTTCTAATGTGGGTTTTATTTCCAAGGCAGCTATGAAACTTTGTCGAACGACCTCCAATTGCAACCTCTCAAATTCCTTGCACAACTCTAGTTGACTGCTCATTATCAACATATTTGAGTCGTGGCCTCATAATTCAAACATCGACTACCACATTGATCTTACTAGAATGCCTATAGATTCTGACACTAGAATCTTTGATCCTTTTCAGCCATTTTCTTCATTCCATATCAAGGTCTGACTAGGTAAGTATATAATTTAGACTCTTTTGATTCACATCTATTTTCATTGAGATAGTGACATCATATTTTCAAATCGTGTACTATGATAGCTAACTCCAAGTCATACGTAGGCAATTCTCCTCATGCTGTCTCATTTGCATCATTGCATAGGCAACAACCTTGCCATTTTGCATCGATTCACATCCCAAATCTTGCCTAGAAGCATCACCATATATGTTGAAATTGCTTCTCACTGCTGGCAATACTAACACAGGTGTTGATGTTTAACCGTTCCTTCAACTTCCGAAAACTCCTTCCATACCCTGTCGTCCATGCAACCTTTTCTCTTCAACAATCGCATAAGAGGTCTAGCTGTTGTCGAAAACCCTTCTGTGAACCAGCGATAATATCTTGCCATTCCCAGAACTTCGAATGAACTTTGGTTGCTTCCAATGTAACACAAGTTCTATCTTGCTTGATTTAACAGTAACTCCTTTAGCAGTCTTTGCGTAGCTAACGAGATTCAACTTTTTTTTTTGAAATCGCACTTGTGGCACTTAGCGTATGACTGATGCTCTCACAATCTTTCCAAAACCAGTTTAACATGTTCTGCATGTTCTTCTCTTGTGTTAGAGTATACTAGAATGTCATCTATACGACAATCCTGAATTTTTCCAAATAATCCATAAACACCTTAGTCATCATGTTCATGAAGTATGCAGGGGCACTGGTCACTCCGGGAGATATAGCCAAAACTCGTACTGTCCATATCGCGTAGAGAACACAATCCTAGAAATATCCTTCACATGACTCCTCAATTGACGATAGCCGGAGCAAGGTTTTATCTTAGAGAAATTCCAACTCTCCTCTCAACTGTTCAACCACGTTGTCGATCCTGATATTGGATACTTGTTTTCGATCTTTTCTTTGCTTAGAACACGATTCAGTGCACTCTCTCGATCTTCCATTTTCCTATTTGATAAACAAGAGCCCTCATGGTACGTACCAAGTCTTCTCAAAACTTTTCCTAGTAACTCTTCGATATACTTTCCTATTTTCCATTAATTCCTTGGTAAATATTTAACATGGTCTTTTCGCTATTGGTGCTGTACCGGGTACTAATTCGCTCACGAACTTGATCTCTCGATATGACGGCATGCCAGGCAAATTCTTGGAAAATTTATCAATGTATTCTTTGATAACTGGCGCATCTTCTAATTGGCAAATTTCACACTATTATCCATCAGCTGGCTAATATGAACTGTCATCACTTGAAACTCCTTGTTTTTCACATCCAGGGTTTAAGTCGATATACTCTTCACCAAAATAGCCTTATGTTTGAGCATCCAACTAAATCCAGGAATAATGTCAAGGGTCTAAGTATCCAATCGCAATATGATTTGCTTAAAACTCTACTCATTCAATAGGCACTGAACCCTTAACATTCTGGTTGAATCTAGCACAACTGAGCACTTACTGATAATGACAAATCCTTTGGCTAGCTAGCTCATGCTGGTTACCACTAAACTAGTCACCATCGCACATGTATCCTTTTCAGGTAAAACCTTTAACACAGGCGAATATTCATAGAAAAATATGACCATTCTGTTGCTATCAATGCTTTTATTCCATCGATTTATATCCCAACCTCTCAATCATCCTTTCTTTATTTCTCCAAACAGGAAAATCCTTACACGAAATTTATTACTAATCACTTTTCTCTACAACGAAGACATGACCCTTGCATAGGGTAAAATCATTGATCTAAACTTTCAAGGTTGACGTTGTCGTTAATATTCTGACCGGGGCAGAGTTGAGATTGATGTGAACTGGCATAGTTAGTTTCTTCTGTGGGCAGTTTATTTTAACCTTGAGCATTCATTGACCAGGATAGTGTTTTTGCTTAGATGCCTTTTCTCCAACTGATTTTCTGGGCAAACTTCTCTTGCAACTTTACCACTCACCTTGGGTATTATATCCTAGATTGTGGTAACTTCCAGTATGTCCATGGCTATAGGAAATACTTGTCTTCTCTGTGGACATCAGTTACTTCCTGATTCGCAACACATTCCCTAGCGAAACGATCTTCCTCACCATACAAGGGACCTACTGTGGGTGATGGCCCCTTACTGGTTTCCTGATTAAGGTCGACAGGTTCAGGAGGGTGCGTTTTTATTTCTCCACAGCGAATGCACGCACGATCTTCTAAATTGTTTGGTTGACAGTACTTCTTAGAAAGATGTCTAGATTTCAAACAAGGTGCAGGGGTAGCGTCCTTTTCTGATTTCACTGTGATTATACCATTCCTTGGTGAAGCAAAGAGATCATGGAAAGCAGCAATAAATTCATTCCTTGGTGAAGCAAAGAGATCATGGAAAGTAGCAATAAATTCATTCTAAGTGATATTCTGTATTTGCTTCATCATTGCCTGCATTAACTGAGTCTGAGTAGTCAAAAACTTTCTGAAACTCTGCATATCTAACTGTAATGACGGTTGAAGAACTGATCCATCCTTGGAGTTTCCACTGGGTTGATTTCCACTTCCACTAGCTCCATTGCTATCACTATTCTGATCTATCTGCTTGATTACCTCAAAAAGGTTAGTGGAGTGGGAAATAGCATAGGCAACGATTTTCTGAAACCATCGAAAACCGTTGGCTTCTCTCTCTTTCTCCCTTCTCTTCTTGGGAGATTTGATCATATGCTCTATTTTACTTAGTGCAATTGATAAAATATCTTGTTTATCTCATTGACATATGGTCCCAGATCCCGCATGTCAGTGAGACAGCATGAGGTGTTTTATCAATAGTATAAATAAGTGAGGGTATTTTATCAATTATTCTCTCTTCTTCTCCTCTCTTCCCTTCTTCCTATTTGCATCTTCTCCTCCTTCCTTCTTTTCTTCTTCTCCCTTCCCCTGCCTTTTCTTCCTTCTTCCTTAGGGGTGCTAATGGGCTTCAAGGTCTAGGCTTTTAGATTATACTGGTCCAAAATTGCAAATGGATTGAACTCATTTTGGATCCGTAGCTATTTGGACTAGATCTAGACTAGATTGGGCTAGGCCTGTACCTTATGTTTTCTAAACCTCTCACCACTATCTAGGTAAATCAATTGATGCTGCCTTTAGCACTAATGCTTTTCTTTTTTGTTGTGCATACATTGGCAGCATATTTTAAGTTCCAACTTTCAACCACTTTTTTCAGTAAATGGGATATGTAATTGTAGACATTGGAGTGATCTTTCTTTTTTGCTTACTAAGACTATAATAGTGATTCTAGTCGATGGTTTATAGTGCTATATTCAAGTGATAACAATGTGTTTCCACTGGGTACTATTCTTGAAGCAAAATGCAGCAATAATAGTTTTGAAATTTGTTGATAGAGGGTTAATAAGAAAGGGGATATATCCTCATAGCTATTTCTTTTGTTTAAGGATTTAGTTATGATGATATATGATAATTTTACATACTGTAAACACTGATTGAATTTTGAGTTGGCACTGGAATATTTAGCTTGGTTTTGTCCTATAACCCAAAATAATGTTGGGTTTGTTCAGCTGAATATGTCCTTTGCATATAGGTAACAGAAGCAGCTGCAACATCATCTGTGACTTTTGTTAAGTTCATGTGTGCTTGATTGTAATTAGCTCATTTTCTGTGGCATGCTAAACCTAAGTGTAGGTAAGGGAGTTAGTGTTAGATCCAATATATCAGTTGAGTTGTAAAGTAGTGTCACATAAAATTTTATGGTATATCATTTTCTTGAGGCCCTTGATCTTTTGTGGGGACTTTTATGTTTGATCTTTACTTTACCTTACGTAAGATTTTACATGGAAAAGCTTGTTTGGAAAGTATATGTTTGTTATCTATTCCAATCACACTATAGTTCACGATTTAAAAAATAGTTTTATCATTTAAATATTGCACCATAAATTATCAACTCATCAAATAAATAGTTTGTCTAGATTAAGGCACAAATCAAGGCTCAAGCTTTCATTTGGACCTAGGCCTGGCTTTGACATAACTCCTTTTAGATATAGTTGTGTTAAATGTTAGAAATCGACAATAAACTTATAGTTTCGGGTACCTTCGGTTATTAAAACCAAGCACAAAATCAGAGACACAATGTAGACAGGTTTGGGCCTCAGACGGAGTGACACACTACTTCCTATGTATATGATGTATGAAATTGATGAACAGAGTACAAGCATGTCATCTAGCCCTAGTTACAATGAGGATTAAATATAAGCAATAGCTAAACTATGACTAGAGATTGATGAAGCGTAGCTTGTTGGCTCCTAAGTATTATGAGCAAAAGATCTTCTTGCTTGGAAGCTCTCTCCCTCAAGGGTCCCTACCCTTGGCCTTATATAGTTGAGGTAGTTCTACCTCAAGTCGAGTTGTAGTCAGTTTAGGATACCAGATCGTAGACAATGAGGAGTCCATCATCGCATGATCTTCGTAGCATATCCAAACTTCCCTAGATATCAGACATACTTGAGTTGGTTTTCTCATAATGGGAAAGTAACCGAGTCCTTCCTAGTATGGAATTATCTTTTTTGCATATATCTTATCTCATAGAATTGGTCCCATGATATCCAAAACTTCTATATGTTGTTAGAACATACCCTTCATGCATCCTTCGCGTACACATATCCCATGTTTAGATATTCGACAATAGCCCCCGAACTCTGCCTAGTGGAGGGCCCACTCAAGTGCTTGGTCGATTAATGCTAAGTCCTGACTTGGTTGAGTAACGCCACACCTACTTGTGGTTGAACAATTCGAGTAAATTGGGAATAGCTAAGTATCGAGTAGGGAGGTTCTGAGTCGAGCACCCTATCATCAGCCCATCTTGAGTCCTTAGGGCAGTCACAAGTTACTCGATGCCGTCTTATCGACTTGACTTTGAGCAAAGTTAGAAAAATTCAAAAATTTTAAACATTTCGCAGTTAAACATTTATTGTTCTTGTCTGCAATGCCAAGACTGGAGTAGCATCATCATCCCACTTTTCTCGCCGACTGAGGCACTGTGCGGCAGGGAGTGAACCGTTTGCTTGAGAAGGTTTTGGGTTATAAATTCCCAGATCGAGAACTGTAACCATTCCTCTCCTTTTTGCCTCTAGCCTTATTCTTGAAACCTCTATCACGCTCCTTAAACTCTAGCGTTGCCACCTTCGAAGAATTCATCCCACATCTTTCTTAATGGTGTTCAGCCTTTCCGCCAGTACCACGGTTGTCCCATCGCCGAAGAAAAAAAACCATCACTTGGTGAGTTATATCCCACCCCCAAGGATAAGGATAAGACTATTGTGTTCGAGGCCTTCTTCTGTTGTAGGCTCAGTTTTCTCCCTTCCCAGTTCTTACTCAACGTCTTGGACTTTTATCAGATCTAGCTTTTCCACCTGAGCCCCAATTCAATCACAATGCTCAGTATGTTTGTCCATCTTTGTGAGGCCTATCTGGATATCAAGCCCAACCTCAATCTATTTTGCCACTTCTACAACTTGAAGAGGGTGACAAAAAATGATGTTGTAGGGGGTACCGGTTTCCATCTCTGCAACAGAATGTCTAGCTTGTATATCTTTGTCCCAATTACCTCTTCCTAGCAGTCGGACTAGAAAAAGTGGTGGTTTTACATCACCTCTTCAAACACCATGTTCTTTTTGCTTCAGTCGATGAGTGGTGAAATAACTCGTTGTTCGCCAGATCTGTCAAACTTTACATCTTCTCTAGGCTAAACAGGATGTTCTAGGGCTTGGAACCTGGCGCTTGCGGCATCGAGGTGTATTCGCTCGCCAATCGTCAGCTAGAGGTGAGTACTGTGTCGTGGTTCATAATGCATCGTTTGTGCATCTGTCATCCACTTTAACCCAGTATCTCCTCAGGAAGTGAAGTTCAACGATGAAAGTGGGCCGATCGAGGGAGTCATCGGTCTGGAGGAGGACGAGCCGACCCGAAATGATGATCGAGCATCGGACCCTGTCTTCGCCGATGCTTCTCTCCCCTAGATAACCCGGCACCTACTGTCGTCCTTAGTGAGGGTGAGGTGGCCCTGGACCAGGCTGTGGTCGAGCCCCCTCTAGCTAGGAGGTCAGTGTCTCCAATGCACCATCGACCAGCCAAATGGCCTCGGACTTCATCGTCAAGGCCATCCAACCAAGTGATCTTCAATCACTTGCTTGGATGTTACAAAATTCCTTCTGATGTAATCCAACAGATATTGGACGACCGGTGGGCCGCCTGGGGAGTCGATGCGTAGAAGTCAGCGACTCCCCCACAGATGTCTCCTTTAGCAGGATCTCTGCTGATTAGAGCGGTTAAGTGGGTAACATCACTATCGAGTAGTGCTGGCTGAATTCGCCTTTGGTACACTTTTGTGTATTATAGCCACTTTTTCATGGGTTCCACCATTGGCCGCCGATCTGCCGGTGCCATTTCTTCGACCAGCTGCACCAATCGAGAAACTAGCCACCGTGACTAGACCAGCCCTGGCGAAATCACTTGCGTAGAAGAAGAATGTGCAGGCAAAGTTTCGGCTGGCGAAGTAAGTTGCCTTTCCTTCTTCTCAATTCTTGCTTCTTTCTTTCAGAGATGTCAAGTAGAGAATCCCCTGTAGGAAAGGTGTGGCTAGCAACACTATCGATGATACTGCCGCCGCTGCCTCATCGACTCTTGGCACGACCGCTGTCGCCGCCGCTCCTCCTTCGGCAGCTCCAGCCACAACAATAGCTCCACCTCCTCTAACTTCTCAAGTGCCTCTAAAATATTGGTTTGTCCTAAAGCCTCAGATTCAGGTATGTGACCACGAATAACTCTGCCCTGTGCTCTGTTTCACCTCTTGCTTCATCTTTGATGCCTTTTGACTTCTTTTCATAGTGTGCAATAGATACCTTACGCGAGGCTGAAGCTTTTTGCAAGAAATCTCATCACCAAACTGAGCGGCTCATGGCTTATAATCAATAAGTGCTCAAGATGAAGGATTCTAAACTGGTGACACTTAGGGCTGATGCAAAAGCTGCCAAGGCTAAAGTTGAGGAGCAGAAAAAGGAGGCCAAAAAATTGAAGGCAGAGGCATAAAAAGTATGTGAAAACATGAAATTTTTTGCTATAGTCTCTCCTAAATATGAAAAAAAAAATTAACATGACCTTTGCTATATTTTAGACAATTAAAAATTGTAAATTAGGCATTTAGCAATAATATGTCAACAAATAATCTTTCATTGCAATACTACTCACATATCAATCAAATAAGTGCAAAAATAGGCATTTACATAATCACATAGCAATATCATTCACAATTTCACTACTATTCACATGTCAACACCATTTACATTCTAATACCTTTTAATTGAAGTTGTGGAGTAGGTATAGGCATAGCTTCATCATTCTTCCATTGTCAAAGAAATGTCATGTTCAACCTATATGAATGAAATGTTACTAAAAATTGAATTGCAATGAAATAAAATATACAAATGAAACAAAATTTTGGTATGACATTTGCTACATTTTAGACAATATGAAGTTTTAATGTAGGCATTTAGCAATAATATGTGAATAAATAATCTTTCATTTCAATACCATTCACATTTAGATACCTTTCATTTGAAGTTGTAAAGTAGGTATATTTTCGTCTTCTTTCCCACACAAATACCATGTTGGACCTGCATAGATGCTACATTAGTATAATATAGTGTTGGAATGAAATAAAACATGCAAATGAAACATTACCTTCGAGGCTACGGATAGTATTGTTATGTATACACTTGGTTAGCCATGTTGTATTCCTTGGTGGACATCAAGACCGATCCTCTTGTAGCTAGTAACTTTGTTTTGTAAATGTGCCAACTTTGCCCCATTTATGTACTTGTCATTTGCCATTGTTGATACAACATGGCATAAAACTCAGGGTCATACTACTCATAGACCCATTGGGTAGGAGGTTGTGTATGAGCATCAGAGATGGCGCAGTCATAGTTGCCATATGAGCCATAGTTGCCTTGCATCTCGTTGATGTCATAGGAGCTAGAGCTATCCTGTGGTGCATCCTTTCCCTTCCCCAGTAGTCATCCTCAATGATTGCGGAGCACCATGGTCTCCGTCCTAATGGTTGTCAATCTTTGGTTGCACGAGACCACGGGCCGTACCAATGTTGTAATCCCCACCGTCGACAATCTTTTTTGTTGCGAGGAACTCTGAAACATCTTTAACAATAGACCACTGCGATCTTCTCTAGCCCCATTAGAGGAGCCACTGCCAACACCATGCTCGTACCTGCTACTCTGCCTGGCTTCTAAATTCTACCATCATCCTAGAGGTAGCCATAGCATGCTCGAGTTGGTACTCCTCATCAGTATGACTCGTGTACTTTGAGTATACACTTCGCCTTGACAGCAATCTTCAGCTGCTACTTCTTTCCTCAGCCTCTCCTCTCTCTTGTCTTTCTTCTCAGGGGCGGAGCCAGGCCTCGGGCCACCCGGGCCTGGCCACCCGGGCCTGGGCCCGAGGCCTGGCATTCAAAGTCAGGCCAGCACAGTAAAAAAGATATGAAAATCTATTGAAAAAAATGAAAAATGACTCAATACTGCCGGCCCAGCCCGAGGCTTTGGGCTGGGCTGGCTCCGCCCCTGTTTCTTCTTATCCCTCATCTTATCTAGCTCACGCTGAAAGTACTCGCGAACTTTCATAGGACTTTGCAGTGTTCTGGAGCATATTTTCCTGACAGAATATTAGCTATATGAGCTTGCAGGTGTGAATTGTCAAAGAACATAAACACAGCACGCAAAAGAGTACACCAACCTAACCATTTCCTAATTTAAGAGCTTCCAGCTATATTATGTTGGGCAAAACATCCAAACAATTATTTATACTTTTAAAAAGTGAACCTACGAATAATGAGAAACATTCAATGGATTAAATTCATGCCACCCAAATTAGAGACTGTCTCCATTACGCTACGAGTTAAGAGAGAGAGATACATGCAGATAGCACCCAGAAATGAGATAAAGCAGGTAAACTATTGCCAAGGGACAAAAGAAAGCCCAACCTACGCCTAAAAGGATTCTACAGCTAGTCTTGTAGAGTAAACACAGACAATAACCTGACCAAACTGCAGAGGTGGAATGTACGTATTACCCATCTACATGTCAAGCTGTCCTGTTTGGTGCTCAACCACCTTGCTCCTCAGCAGCGGTGCGTTGCAACCTCTCCTTCCCGTCAAGGAGGGCAGCGAAGCCAGCTGGTCGCTGTCCATCTGCGCCTGGTGCATGCGGTGCCGCGCGTGACCACATGGCCCGGCACAACAGCTGGGGGAAGGACTGAGCACCATCATGGACGCGAACGAGCCTAGCAGATGAATTGGCTTGCGTGATCTCTTGAAAGTAATTAAGACTTTTTATTGCTGGCTTGTCATATTGTGTAAGGCAAGTAAAGATAACCATGCAATTAGCAATCGGATCAAATAAATTTGTTTCCTTAGTTAAGTTATTCCATAGATAGGTCTACCACCACTATCCCCAAGGTATGTCATCCCGCCGTGCTACCAAGCCAGCCGCGCCACACCGGAGCGCGCTCGCACCACTCTGGCTGTGTACAGGCTGTGCCCCGGCATTCTCTATCTTCGTCTTTTTGTATTCTTCGTCAAACCATGTGTCTAATATAATATTCATTCATGTCATTATGTGCAGGAGGTGTTGAGGATATTGAGGGATGTGGTGCAGGAGTTTCGGGGAGAGTGAAGGAGATCATGAGAAGCCGCTGATTTCAACATTTTCATTGGATTTTTTGGGACGAAAGTATAAACCCTAGATTATCGTTGGTCATGTTGGCAATGTAGTGAAGCGATGTTATGGTCATTTTGATGGTAGATGAGGAAGTTGGAGGACAATGAGTTGGAGTTTGGAAGAGATCGGTACTCGTTTAATCACGCTCCCGTTTTAGAGGCGAGTTTATGGTACTTATTGTCCATTTTATGGCATGTCTAGGTTATGAAAATAGTAAATCATGGTCTAAAGTTTCATTAGAGTGCAAGAATATTTTTTGGTTAAGCGGTTAGAAAGTTGTGGCTTATAAAAGCTTGTTGTCCAGAAATCAATCAGTACTGAGAGCAGTTGTGTTGACACATTAATTAAGGTTAAATAATGACCAACTTTAATTATGTCTATAACTAGAGGTGCTATGGCTTGCTATATTTGGAGTTGTATAAAAATTTTTATGAAATTGTGAAGTCTTCTATCTAGTAAAACAACAAATTGATCTTCAGGAGTAGAAATGACGGGTTAAATGAATTAATTAGATAATATGGCCAATAGAGGATTGTGGGTAATCTAGTGTATTTTTCAAAACATATATATTTTACTATGTTTGGATTCTTGGGATAGTAGTTATGGTCCTCTGATCACCGGGATAGAAAAGAGAAAACTGTCCAATGAGGTGAGTTGTTGAGTTGAGTTTGCCTACTGTATGAGGTGTGACTTCGGGTTTGGCTTCAAATGCACATCATTTTGTCATTCACGGGTAAAAAGGTAATTACATGGTAGAATGATGACATGTGTTGTAAATTCTTATTGTTCTTATTGGCAAATTATTTGTCATGTTGCTTTACAGGGTTCCTTTTACCTATTATAGAAATAATACGATGATGAAATTAATGATGGTGATGATAAATGATAAATTGATAAAACATGTCATTTGTATATGATGTATTCATGATGGAAAGATGTGACATGTGTGAGCCTTTATAACCTACATAGTGTTTGTATGAAAGAACTACTTTGATATACACCTCCACGGGATAGAGGGAATAAGAGGGTGCGATATTGATGGGTGTGCACTCAGCGATACCGATTTACGCTAGCTCTGTGATGAGTATATGAGTATGTAGATATATTTTCATTCCATAGCTAATAATAAAAGATGATTAATAAGATGAATGCAATAAATAGTATGTTATTGTTTTATTACGTACTTACTGAGTCGTAGGCTTACACTTGCTTATTTAATATTTTTAATTGAACAATGAAGGCGACAAGTATAAGATGAGAGTAGTGACACCATTTTACTTGTCACGTAATCTCCCACAATTATCTAGGATTAGCGATCACTCTTGAATTAATGAAGTGTCTAGTTAATTTAGTTGATGAACTTTTATAATCATAATAATGATAATGTAAACTTAGTTGAAGCTATATAATATTTGAGAAGTTTAGTTATTTATTTAGTTGCCTTTAAATCCTTGTTCTTCGTGGTCGTCACAAGCTAACAACAAAAACAAGCACAGAGAACACAGCTACTGCAGCGAAAGTGCTCACTGATTACTAATTACAGGTCAATGACGTTCTAACACAAATTAATAGCATCTACTTCAAATTAACAGAAGTTAATGTGAAATATCCCGTTTCAAAAAAAAAAAAAGAACCGGCGTAGGCTGAGCGATACTGAGTTGGCCTCGCCGTACACACCATGCCCTATCCGGATTGTGGGAGGCACGCTATTTAACCTAGAGAGGAGGAGGGTTACACCTTGGAACCTTAGCACCGCGCAAGTTGCTATGTCACCTCTGTGTGCCACTGCCTGAATTAGAACTAGTTGATGTTATAAGTTTAAGGGGGTGGATGTTAGAACTAATCTTGTGTGAGTAGGAAATGGATTTGTTTTCGAGTAAGAGTTGTTTGCTAGTAGGTTAGTTAGTACTACTATATAAGTAAGGCATTAGTTGCTTGTAAGCATTGAGAAAAATGAAAGTTGGTCTCCGGCAGTGCTTCCCGCGGATGAGCAGCTTGACCAGGCAGCGGTTTTCCACCGGGGCCTTGCCGTTGCATCACCTCGCAGCCTCGCGGTTGAGGGGTATTCCGTGTCCCCGGCCGGCGACCAAGGAACAGAGTGAGCAAGAATGGCATCTCGTCCATCTCAACGCCGAGGTTCGCCGGCGTTGGGTTTATTATCCTCTAATATCACAACTGCTATCCTAATCTAGAGACATGCATGACTACGTGAACCTGACATATAGTAACATATCATCAAACTTGTGCAAGCATATAGGAATACTATCTCAATTTATAGACCTAATTAATATATTCTCTTAGGCCTCCAAATTAAGACAGCCTTTTCTGTTTTTCATGCTTTCATTATGCAAGGGTCGCCCTTCATTTCCCCTCAGTTGATCTGCCAATTTCAATATATGAACATTACATGCCCTGCAGTCTTTTTTATCTTGTAAGGTCTAAAAGTAACTTAAGCATGACAAAGTCTAATAAGTAGTGTCATGCATGTAAACACAATAACTAGATGATCAATCTATGAATTGGACTAGCTCGTACCAGCGCATCCCTCCATCTCTTATATATATATAGGTGTACTAAATAAACGATGAGAACGGATTATGAACCACCGGGAGTGTAGTAGTCAAAATATGATACTTTTTTTTTGCGAGAGAACTTATTATTCATTGAGTTACTTTATATGTGACCAAATTAAACGAAGAATTTTGCAGTGTAATATATTTATACGAGTAAAAGATGGGACTCTTTGGTGTTGTTACTGTAGCAGAGCTCCTGCTTTAGTTCAAAAAAAATTGTATTAATACGAGTCATCACGAGGCAATCAAATCGATCTACTTTGCAATTCGCAGGCCAGCCACCGATTTTTTTTTATTTGTGATGTAAATGTATAGTACAATCGTTATAAGACAAACATAGCTAGATTTACAGTTTTTTGAAGGAACTAATTTTACAAATTGATATGCTGCTACCATGTATGTATGTATGTATGTATGTATATGAGTAATATCCTGTGCAATCACCCATATATGTGCAAGCATGCAATCAAGCGATCTAGAGCACCCAATCTATATCCAACGTTGGTTGCTATTTTTACGTTTAAACCCTCCCACCTCACCCTCCAGTGTTGGATATAGATTGGGTGCTCCAGATCGCTTGATTGCACGCTTGCACACATATGGGCGATTGCACAGGATATGGCCCCATATATATATACACACACACATACATATACATATATACATACACATATATATATATATATATGTACATACATATATACATATGTATATGTGTATGTATATATGTATATGAAGGGCTAGAAATGTCGATCAGAGGGGGTGAATAATCTTAAATCAAATTTTACCCCAAAAAACTAAGCCAAAGTCTTACTAGGTCAAATATCCATAGAAGAACAAATTTTCATAGAAAATCAGCTCTGTGGCGGCACTACCCCTTCTAGATGGCTGGTAATACGGGATGAACAATAAGCCCTAGTACTACCGGTTGCTATAGCGGTATTGATGGATGAATATGAACAGTAAAAATAGGGCGATGAACAGTAATTTTGGTACGAGTTTAAATAAAAAAATTGATGTAACTTTTGATTAAATGATCCAAAACTCGTGAAACTTAGTGTGCACCTTCCTAAGGATGTCAGAAACCTATTCCTACATTCAATCGTAAGGATTGACATCAAAGTTCTGACCTTTTTCAAAAATACCGAATGTTGCATCAAAACCGGGTCAAAAACCAAAACTTCTCCTTGAGCTTGCTCGTGGTGATTTAATGATTAAGATGATCTTAGATGATCTCTAACATGTCCCAGCAAGCAAGAACATTAAAGAAAATGCTCCCAAATGGCCAACATCAAGATCTATCTTAAAATCTTCCTTCTCAACCAAAGAACCGGTTTCTTGAAGAAACTCAGATGATCAAGAAGAGGCCAGCTCACCCATTGGTGTATGCATTAGGAAAGTCCCAACCTGGGTGACTAGATGAGTGATAGATGTAGCCACTAGTTGAGACTCTTGTTTTGAGTCACGTCTGTTTAAGTTGTCAATGTCATCCTACCAGTAGTTAGTTGGTATATTTAGGTTGGTTTGGATCTTTCTTGATTGCTAAGTGTGCAGTATGTGTTGCATAGCTTTTAGACTTTGTAAGCAACCATACCAAGCTATTAATAAAGTTTACTTAAGTTGTTGGGTTAAACCTGTTCCATGCATTAGGATTCTTATATCTCACCTATGCTATTTCTCTTTCCCCTAGCTCTTGAAGCAATCAACAGTTGGTTAACACTCGTGGAAATAATAGTGCTTTTGGAAGTGGAAAACGAGCTAATGACAATCCCAATGATGCAGCGTTGCCTCAACCTTCACCGCTGGTGGATATGCGAACTTGGGAGCTTTTCTTGTTACTTAGACTCAGCTAATGCATACCATGATGCAACAGATGCAAAGTACGACAACACAAGCTGCAGCTAACAACAACAATGCTACTCAAATTAACAACAATGGATCTCGTCCTTATTCAGAGATATCTGGTTTCATGAAAACTCATCCATTGACATTCTCTAAGAATGTCAATCCCTTTGAAGCTAATGATTGGCTTAGAACCATAGAATGGAAACTGCATATAACCCAATGTGAGGGTAATGAGAAGGTTCTCTATGCCTCTCATCAACTTGAAGGAACTACTACTGAATGGTGGAAAGATTATTGTGCTGCTCATAAAGCCCCACCAGAGATCACATGTTGTGCTGCTCATAAAGCTCCACTAGAGATCATATAGGAGTAGTTTACTACTGCATTTCATCAGTATCATATGTCTAAAGGAATGATGGACTTGAAGAAGGAAGAATTCAAGGTACTTAAGTAAGGATTCCAGTTAGTGGCTGATTATCTGAACAAGTTTACACAACTTGCAAGCTAAGCCCTAAAGATGTTGCAACCGACAAAGCTAGACAATCTCGTTTCATGAAGAGACTAAATTCTGGATTGCAAGTTGGGTTGATTACCCATAACTTCCTTGACTTCCAAGAGTTGGTTAATAAGGTCTTGATTCTAGAAGACAAGCGCAATGAGTTTGGTCAAGCGTAGGATGGCTAATCAAGGAGTGCATCCAAATCAACTAAGATTAAGAATGACTCCGCAACAATTTGCAAGGTTTCAGCCACAAGCAATGAACAAGACAACAACACCTACACCACATCCATCTGGTCAGAATTTTCAGACACCTGCTCAAGGGAACAATGCGCTAGGAGAAAATCAACAGCCGACTGTTAAACGCTACTATAGTTGCAATGAGCTAGGACACTTTGCCAACATATATCCCTAGAAAGGAGGTATCACACCCATTCGTTTCAACCTAGGAACTACACCTGCTAAGGCACCTGCACCAGGAGTGAACCTTGGAACCCATCAAGGTGGAGCTACGTCTCAAGCAATAGTGCTAGGTCTGGTCAACAATATCATTGTAGATGGAACTTAGGATGCATCATACATCGTACTGGGTAAGTTTCTGGTTAACTCAATACCTGCAATAGTTTTATTTTATTCTAGAGCATCATATTATTTCATTTCTGGAGTTTTTGCGGTTGAAAATGGGTTAGATGTTAAGAATCTTAAGTGTGTGCTATTAGTCCAAGCCCTAGGGTCAGAATTTTGGTCTAGCCTTGGGTGTTTTGGAGTTAAGTTACTCATTGATGGAGTAGAATTACCAGCGAACCTTACCTATTAGATACCCAAACATTAGATGTTATCCTTATAATAGATTGGTTGTCTAAACATAAGGCCATTTGGGATTATAGTCAAAGAGTTGTGTCAATTCAAAGCACTAATGGAGAGAAAGTGGAATTTCAAATGTCTAAAGTTTGTGATAGTCAGTTGATGATAAACAGTGTGGAGGTTGATAACTTAGAGGATATGCCAGTGGTTAGAGAATTTCTAGATGTTTTTCCTGAAGAGTTGCCTGGTATGCCACCAGACCAGAGAGTTAGTGCATGATACATCATCAATAGCAAAAAGACCGTATCAAATGTCTATTGATGAGTTGATTACAATGAAGAAGCAGATCGAAGAATTGTTAAAGAAAGGTTTCATTAAACCTAGTTCATCTCTATGGGGAGCACCTATTTTGTTTATTAGAAAGAAGGATAAAAGTCTAAGGATGTGCATTGATTATCGTGCACTTAATAAAGTGATGATTAAAAATAAGTATCCATTTCCCATGATCAATGATATGGTTGATCAGTTAAGAGGAGTTGGAGTTTTCTCCAAGATAGATCTTCGATCAGGATATCATCAATTGAAGATTCGTTTGGAGGTTATTCCTAAGACTGCATTCTCTACGTGATATAGACATTATGAGTTTAGGGTCATGCCTTTTGAAATGACCAATACCCCTTCATATTTTATGAATATAGTGAATAAAGTTTTCATAGAATATTTGGATAAGTTTGTTGTTGTGTTCATTGATGAATTCTTGTTTACTCCAAGATGAGGGAAGAGCATGCTGAACATTTGAGCTTAGTTTTGGAAAGGCTACTAGAGCAACAGCTGTATGCTAAGTTTAGCAAGCGTGATTTTTGGAAAAAGAAAGTTAATTTTTTTGAATATGTGATGATTGCTAAAGGAGTTGCCATTGACCCAAGCAAAGTTGAAGTATTGGGAATAGCCAATGTCAGTTATCTATATCCGTAGTTTTTTGGGATGGCGGGATATTACCATCGGTTTATCAAAAGATTTTCAACAATTGTTAGACGCTTACGCAGTTGTTGAAAAAGAAGAAGTTTGCATGGATACCAGAGTGCGAAAAGAGATTTTAGGAGTTAAAGAAGTGTCTAACGAGAGCACTAGTGTTAGTGTTGCCAGATATTCAGAATAGTTCTGATATTTACTATGATACTTCCAAATAAGGTCTTGGATGTAACATTCCAAAATTTGCCTTAAGTATTGTTTTATTGCTATTTTGTGCATTTTGTGATTTTTCTAGATTTATTGGATTCTTCTAGAATTTATTTTAAATTAAGTATATTGCCCTTTTATGAAAACTAATTAAATATAGATAAAGTTAATATAAAGTTTGGTTAAAAATATTTTATTTGGGTTTAAAATGTCTCAAAGTATTTATGAGAATTTTCTTGGATTTTTCCTGATAATTTTATCACCTAAAATAAATAAAACTATTTTTGGGAATTATTTTAATTATAAAATTCAGGAAAAACGCTTAGAACATTACTAGGTCGAAGCCCAGCACTGTGCATTCGTGCCCGTTCTTGGGCAGCCCATTTGGGCCAGTTCAACCTGGTTTCTAGAAGATGTGTTGCGGACCGTTGGATTTCGATCAAAAGGTTTTTATCAAGCCACATCCGCGATAACGTTTCAACCATTGGATTGAGAATGGACGGATGTGACTTGAAGGTGGGGTTTCCTATTAAAGCTAGCAATGTGGACCATCGGATTTGGATCGAGTGATCAAGATCGAAGCATACCGATTCAAGACTCTATCAAATCCGCACCGTTGGAAAGTTGCGTGCGTGGTTAGGATTCGATCGCCCATTGAGATCGTGATCATTGGTGCAGACACGCGTCGGCAATCCGATCATCATCTTCATCGCATCTCAAAGTTGGACACTGAAGGCTGTGTCAAGTCCGCCATGGACTCGAGGTCTGAATCGGTGCCAGAGAGGGGTTGGTAAGCTATAAAGGCACACCTCGGGATGCAAGGTCGCCATCAACCGAAGCCCAAAGTCTGAGTTAACACCTCAAGAATCACCGTCGTTCTCAGTGAATTCGTGAAGAAACCGTCGATTCACTGCAATGAAGAAACCATCGATTTGTCGCAACGAAGAAATCGTTGATTCGCCACCGTCCATGGGAGATTGAGTCTGGAACCGGTGCTGCTCGCTTCACCTTGTCACAAGGAAGCTAGTGCACGTATCGGATTTGTCAGAGGATCGTCGGACCTCGTTGATCGCAAGAACCCTAGAACCACCGCCGTTCATCTCATCATCGCCATTGTTCTAGAGCCCCAAAGACCAGGGTAAGGGCATCATCGTGTGTGCGAGATCAAGGCCTCTCTGGTGGTGCCCTTCGTTCTCACCATTGGCGACCATAGGGCCGTGTGCGCCGCCATCGTCCGTGGATAGCCTCTGAGTTTGACACGTGGCTGCCTCGTCACACCCTTGGTTGAGGTGGCAATTGCGTGGCAGCCATGTGGCATCAACATGGGGGCTTGTGTTGGCACTGAGTCAGCACAACGCGGGTCCCCACCCATCAGAGAAACCGAGCTGCGTAGACCGGGACCACTGTGAACTCGATGAGATTCATGGACTGAGTCCATGGACCAAGGGCCACATGTCAGCATTTGGTTGGTCCGATTCAGTGCTGATGTTAGCATGACACAATAAAGTGATTTTTCAACATAAAAATAATTTGGTTAATTATGATTTTTCCAATTTTTTATTTTTAGGATTTTTGAATTTTCCTCGATCCCGTTCTCCCTCATACGAGCTCCGATTGAGGTGATTAAAATTTCTAAAAATTTGTAAAATTGAGATCTATTTAATGGATAATTTTATTTGATTTTTTGAGTTCATTTTATCTTTTTGGTATTTATTTGGTTTTCTCTCTCGATTCGCATGGACGTTGAGTTGTGCGACGCATCGGAGGAGGATTTGTCGACTCAAGACCAAGTTTCAGAACAAGACCAGGACCTTTGCCAATGCAAGTTGTTCTTTGATCATGTTGAACCCATATTTATAAAACTGCTATATTGTTTTACCATATTGCATACTATTTCATGTGTACAATTGTTTTCAAATTAAATTGGGACTTAGCTATTATACCAATTTGATCTACACCCTACCTTGTCATTTGTATGCCATGATCTATTGTCACCCTAGATTGGTTCACTATAGTTGGTTAATACTAAAATCAACATGGGTTGGTTAGAACGTATTAGTATGCTTAGCCATGCCACATCATCACATGTACTTGAATCATTGATAATTAATCTTGATTAATGGAATATGGAACAATGTTATGAACTTGTGTGTCATGTGTGGTCGAGTTGTTGTGGCGAGGGATGTCACACAAGGATGTTGAATTGTGGATAGCACGTGGTGCTTGGTAATCAACTAGGAAGGTAATCACTTAGATTAGAGCAAGTGGCAAGGGCAAGTGTGCCAAGGTGGGCCCAATGGGCAGAGGGTATGTGGAAGACTTGCTTTGATCACCCTAAGGACTTAACTTTGCAAGCCTTTGACCTAAGTCAATCATGCAACCACAAGTCTGTTATGGGGCAGCCTAGCTGATTAATTTGTAATGTCTTAGCTTTAGTAATGCTTGTGGTGGTGTGGGTCCGGATTCACGGATAAACTCACATGATGCAAGAGGGGGGCCCTGTTGTGGTGGTTTAGCCCTTCAGAGTTAAACCTCATCGTGTAGTACTAGGTTAAGTCATGGCATTGTAAAGGCTTTGTTATAATCACTCGCTTGTGTGGTGTATGGTTGTATCATGTGGGTAATGTGCATAACCTCTGCAGAGTGTAAATATATTCAGATAGTCGTGCTCGCGGTATTGAGCATAGCTCAGAATTACAATTAAGGGTTAGTTTAATAAAATAGAAACTGGATGGGATGGTAGGTTGCCATATGGAGATTGGAAATTTGACTTAGGAATGGAAAACTTGGTTTACTTAGGAAATTTGAAATTATTAATTATTGTTATTTGTTTTACTATTTTCATAATCTATTTATGGTACTTGTTCATATATGCTGCTTTATTGTAAAATAACCATGATAGCCTTTTCCTTTGGAATAAGCCTTGCATATAGCCATGTTAGGATTGCATTCTATGCACAACTTGTTGAGTGCTTCATGTACTCACCCTTGCCAACAACCACAGTCAACAGTTGAGGAGTCATCGCCTTTTTTGGAGGAGGAATTCCATGAGAATGCAAGTCACTAGGACCAAGCCTTGTTAGTCACCTGTGGTGAACGGATGAGTCACCAACGTCTTCTATTTTCCACTGCATTTGTTTTAGTCTTTATTTTCAAGTCTAGCCCTGCGTGGCTTAATAATGTAAGTTGGTCAGAAGATCATATACTTAGTTATATCAATAAATGGAGTCTTATTATTATTATCACTGTGTATGATGTGATACTTGCCAACGTTGAGTTGTGTGCACTAGCGTTGATCGAGGGACTAGTGTGGTAAAGGTTGTAATATATTTGATGATTGCGGGTTATACAAAGATTTAGATAACAGAAGACTTCAGAGATAAAGTTTTTATTTTTGGCTTTTTAACTATTTATTCTTGTAAACAAGATGTAAATGTAAATTTGAATTTTAACACATTGCAGTTTATTTGATTGTACTCAGTTGTTGGAATATTTTTATTAAACTCTTAACACCTTCATTGTTGTTTGTCAAAAGGTGCCTTTTTTATTATCTTTTCATTATTCTGTGCATTGAAAATTTATTTACCAGCAAAAATAATTCACCTAAATGCTTAAGATTTTTAATATCAATTTTTCAAGATTTTAGTTTTACCTTTTTATTTATATCCATTATCCGTTCTTTAATTCCATTTATTTGATTTTTCACACAAAGCATAAATCCAAAGAATATACAAATAAAAACCAATAATGCCAAGAAAACTTAGAAATAATCATATTCAAATTCAAAATATACATTTCCATTTTATTGCATTTTGGGGATGTTACAGATCTACCCCCCTTACAGAAATCTCGCCCTCGAGATTTGCAAGGACTAGATAGGTTAGGGAATTCTTTCTCGGAGGTGGCCTTGTTGTTTTGTTGATACTTCGTCTTCATTGTAGTTGCTTTACTAGACTTCCGTCTTGTGATTCCATGTTGATGTGTCAAGAGTAGAGAAGATTTCTATTTAGGTTTTGCATAAGCAGACGAGGGATACCAGTACTTTCTACATATCTCTTTTGATTGAAATACTAGGATCGTTAGTACGGTTGATCTAATATAGAGAGTGGCATGTGGTATATTTAGAATATTTCAAGTGAAAGAGGAGATGCATTGTCATTAGATTCGTTTGGGAAGAACCAAATGTTAACATTAAGAAGGATATTTGAATACAACGTCTGATCTGTATAGTTTAACAATAGTTGATGAGATTAATTGTGAATAAATGTCATTCTAGGTTGACTTTAGATTGAAAACAGGGTACAGATAGTTCAAGGATTAGGTTGAGGTAAGAGGGTTATAAGATGATCCTGATGATTTGATTCGTTTGATCTCCTTAGTAGACAGAGGGTTTTGATTTTCTTTAGATTTGACAACTATGAAGGAATGAAATATACAGAATTAAAAGATTGATTGCAAAAATTGAATACACAAGGAACATACTCAATACTTTATTAAGTGTCGGGTACAATCACATGAGGAAGATGTTTACATTCAGGGTCTATCATCGAGGTAGGGATTGTTTTGGGTACTTGATGTTTCCTAGATCCTTGAGATAGCTTGGAAATTACCGATGTCTTTCTTGATGAGGTGAAGTAGTACTCTTCTTGGGTAGATGTTGACGAAGTCTCCAAGTTCTTCTTGGTTGATGCAGATGATGTTGTCTATCTTATTCAAAACAATAGAAAGGTTGTTCGTTGATGTTATAAAATAAATGATCAGGAAGTGACTAGGATCAAAGAGTCGACCTTCGAATTAAATTTGAATTCTAGTAGGGTCCAAATATATAAGTATCGTACCTAGTACTGCATCTGGTAGGTCCTAAGCTTTTTCCACAGGTAATTGCCATGAATGACTGGGATTGATATTTTGAGTTGGATTGGATGCATGTTTAAAGAATTGTTTGTCCTCAGTTGGAGGAGATGTAGACCTAGGGGCTTGTTGGCCTTCAGATTCTTGAGGTCGTCCTGGTAGTTGTTGAATAGCTTCATGAGGTTGAGGACGAGGTGGATTTCGCTTCTTCTTTGGGCATTTGTTGGCATAATGTTCTCGTTCACCACAACAGAAACATGTAATATTGGCTTTCCGATTTTGAGTACCAGATAGCCGATCATTGGTGTTGTTAGAGTAGTGAACAAACGATGGTTGAGATTGAAGATGGAGTAATGCGGAATACTTCTTGGGACAAGCGTCTTCGTTCAATCGCCTCTTCTTTATCTGATTCTTGGGTAAACTGCTTCAGATTTTATTTCTTCTATTCTTGGAGTTATCATTTTGACTGTGGTGACTTCGGCATGACTATGATGCTCGGAGATGTTTGTTCTCTTTGGGGGCCTTGATTATGTCGGGATGGATATGCAGATCGAAAGTATGCACTAGTCGAGGATCACGCTAGTGAATGGAAACATAGATGACATATCATTTCATACATCGAAATAACTAAGAAGAAGCAAATTATTATTGAATAAAGCAAAGCGACCTTATGGTCAAAGTTCATACACCAATGCCTCTTGGCTTAAGAAACAAGTTATGCGGTGGAAATATAAAAACTTTAGGCCATTCGACATGCCACAGCAATCGTCATGGGGAACGCCTTCCTAGTCCACGTAGTCTTCATAGTATTCCTCCTCATCAAAGTCTTCACCACAAATGTCTTCATCTCTAAACTTATGGAATAAGCATTTGCAATAAAAAGCGGGGGTGAGTACAACATACTCAAGTCTCGGAAACTTAATGCAAGTAACTAAATGCATGGCTTAAACAAAGGAAGGCATAATATGGTTCATTTGGCGTAAAGCAATAACTTGAATTGAAATCGAAGAAATAGATTGAAGGCGATTAATAAAACAATAATAAATAAGCGATAAATCAATGGTAGACAATATGAGCAGAATGACGAGGCATCACCCTACATCATTGAAACAAGTATCAACCACACAATTCAACGGTATAGCTTGAGACAACAAAACAACGATGATTCCCGTTCACATTCCAACAATTCCCCATTTCAAGAAATTACTCTATACCCCGTGTGAAATTCCGGGCTTGTCCATGACGCGGACACGGCTATTCGAATAGTTTTACACTCTGCAGAGGTTATGCGACTTTACCCACAAGACATGATATTCTCCTTGCGCTGGCCATTAGCACACTTCCTTTGGTGTGCGGCGGAGAAAATCATGACAAAGCCTTTACAATGCATGTTTAAACTCGTATCGCCCTCTAAGGTTTAGCCTCGGGGCCCCTCTTGAGCCATGTGAATCTACCGTACAACCGGAACCCATACCAACATTTGGCGGTACTCAAGACTAAACATTGCAAATTAATCGGCTAGGTCTGTCCCATACCATACTTATGGTTGCAGTTAGGCCAGTTCAATGGCGCACAAGATTAAGTCCTTAAATTATCTCAAGCAAGACAACCACATCCCAATGTGCGGATAGCACCCCTTTATGCCACGATCACTTGCTCAAGGTAAAACATTTTGTTCAACCAAGACCAATGGCATCCCATGCCATGGTACAACAAGTTTTACAACAGTGGTCGACAGCCACAATTCAATATCTCATTAGGTCAAGATTAACATTAGTTCACAGGTGACATGAATCCCAACGTACGACTAAGCAGGTCCAAGCATAGCTACGTTAACTCAATGTTGGTACTACAATTATGTCCAACTAGTAAACAACCCAACCTAGGGTTAACAAATGGATACATGGCATTTCAATAATCAAGGTGGCATATTGGCAATTAGGTGAATAACTACTCCCATGAACTAACATTGATACACAAATAGCATGCAATTGTATAAAACAAAGTAATTTTGCAAACATGGGTCCAATATGATCAAGGACTACGACTTGCCTTAAATCGACGAGGCGCGATCGCTACTCTGAAAGTCTTCTCCCTCGTTGGCGGCGGCGACGCTTCTTCGACTACTGGCAAAAGCGAACACGAAAAGAATAAAATAAATTTAAAAAGAAACTAAAATTATAATAAAAATACTGGCAGATAGAGGATGATTTTAGACGAATTTAGCAATTTGAATCACTTGATTCGGAGTTCGGATGACAAAGATATAAATGTTTGAGGTTTGCACAAATTGGAAAATCGAAAAACAATAGAATATTCCGAGAATCTTTTGGCTGAACGTTTTTCTGATTTCACCTTGTGCCTATGACCGGTGGGACCCTCCTGTCATCACCTTCTTCAACCTTTCTTCAATCCTTCAGCCTCCATGGAAAAACAGAGAAGCCACAGCTCCTCATGGCACCGGCGATTGGAACCTCGGCAGACGACGGCGCATCTGGAAACGGAAAGGCGGCGACGGGAAGTGAGGCGCCGAAGGCAAGGGCGGCATGGCGGGGCAGCGCGCGCAGGCCCGCAAGTGGCGGAGAGCTGGTCGGCGTTGAGGCGAACGGAAAGCGAGGCAGCGGAGGAGTGCAGGAGGATCTGCGGGGTCAGGAAAGGCGATGGAAGACTCGGCTCTGGGCGGGAGTGGCCGAGATGGCGTGCCTGGCGACCATTGCCGGCTCGGCGACGCACATGGCGGCGATTTAACGGCGGCGCAGGCAACGGCGGCGAGGGTGGGGAGGAGGCGGTGGGGGCGGCGGAGGTGGTGCTCGCGTTGGAGATGGCCGGGAGAACCCTAGTGGCGGCACAAGCTTGGGTGGCATTAATGGTGTTTTGCGAGGAATAGGTGGAGCAAGGATTTGGGGAAAACTTTGATTAAGTGACGTTTTGTAAAATTGATGGCGCAATTGATAGGACATGATTAGATGGGTTTAAGGATGCGAGGTGGATTGAAGATTACCGATTCGCAAGAAATCGGCGAAGAACGGCGAAAGCGGACAACGACGAACAATCTTCCGTCGAGACCAAAGCTGCAAGCGAAAATGAAATGTGATTGAGGGCTTTTGATCTCTGAGACTAAAAGGCCGCGAGATGACACAGTTAGTGCAAGGCTTGGCTCACCGGAATGAAAGTTGGTTCAGCGGTGTTGGCGACGGACCTTGGCCGGATGTTCTTACCCAAAATCGAAGGTCGAAACGTCAATGAATCGAAGGGTAACCAAAGCAACTGCGAAGGGACATCGAAGCGAACAAATGAAGTACTCGGGCACACGAGGAGACGAAAAAGCGGCCAAGATATGGGATGTGCAACGTTTCACGGATTGAGCATGATTGTGACCGTTTTGGAGAGGAAAGGACGAGCTATCTGCGGGATTTGATTCTCGACCCTTGCCATTCAACGCCGGTTCCCAAATTGATTAGTGAAGTAATTTGGCTTGAATTGCTTTGGGAAGTTGGAAGGAAGAAAGCCATGAATGACTGGAGGCTTCTTTGCTCGATCGTTTCGAGGATGTGCGAGGAAGGGATGGAGAGAGAGAGAAAATGTGAGCCTTGGAATTTGTGCCTCACAAGAAAATGAATTGCAGCCCAAAAAGAAAATGAGCAAAATTAGAAATGGATTCAGAATTGAATTTGGATTGAATGAATGCGATGGCGAATTTGAATTTGAATTGAAATTTTGAATTCGAATTTAAATTTGATTTGAGGCGAAATTAGAATTTGAAGATGAATTTAGATTAAATTCCGAATTTAGGTGGAAAAGATGCCAGGATAAATATTTGATCCAAATAAAATCCAAATCTTTAAATTAAATAATTTAAATTAAATTTTTAGAAAAAGGCTAAAAACGGGGATGTTACTCTCGTGACAGATGAAGCACCTTTGTTTCTTTCATGATGCTTTGTTAGGTACAATTGCATGTTCCATGTTGTTCTCCTTCCAAATTCAATCTTGTTGCTGCTTAGGGCACTTTCTAGCCCAATGACCTTCTTCACAACACAAGAAACATGCTGCTGGTGAAGGCCATTTGCTGCTTTCTTGATGAAGGTTGACAAGGTCAAAGTGCTGCTTCTCCAATTCTTCAAGTGACCTCTCTTGTACAGGTTCTCTTCTATTTGCCAATTCTTGAGCAACTAAGGCTTGAAGTTTTTCTTCCAGTTTTCCTTTTGATGACCATTCTAAGTTTTCCATTCTAAAGTATAGAACTTCTCTGGTTTTAACTCATTTTCATGGTATATAATCTAGGCAAGGCAATGAGGTGAATTTTGAGGCATGGTCAAGAATTATTAATTGGAAAATTTAGGTTTTAACTAGCCTAAAGTGACTTAAGTTAGTTTGGTATTTACTAATATGGTGAGATCTTGAACTTGGTTTATATACGGATAGTGTGGTCTCAAGAAGCTAGAAATGACATGGAGACTATACTACTAATCTTGATGAGGCTTGATTTTGAGAATGGTTAATGACCATAATGGTTACAGAGGTGAGAAGTCATACGGAAAAGAAGAGATAAGTTTGTATAAAGTTTTATAGAAAGAAAAGATAAGCTATTTTATGATCTCCTATTTATCCTATGGGTTAAGTTTTTCATATTCATACATAAGGACAATTTATTATGAAACTTTAATCTAGAGGTTAAGTTCACACATAAATCGGTCCCGATAAATAAAATAAAAACCAATTTCAAGTAGCAAGTTATAAACACCACATAGAAATGCTTTATACAACTAGAGCAAAATAGTATGCTACATGTAAGAGTTCTTATCTTAAGGTAGGTCCTAATATATTCTAATCTTCTGCCTTTTACAGATGGGTAATGCTGTCTCTTTATGAAGTAGAATCTTCGAACTTTACTTCTTCTTTGTCGAGGTTAGTGAAGCGTTGTACGTTTCCTTGAGATTATTGTCTTAGATATTGTAGTATTTGTTGGCTGGCATGAAGGATGGTAGCGACATCTCTTGAACATCTTCAGAAGCAAATAACAAAGTTCAACTATAGGCAATGATTTCTTTTTAAGGAAAGAAGTGTTTGTTTACAAATCAGAAATGAAAGTAGGGTAAGAATAAGATCTTAAGCAAGAGGAAAGAATAGCAAAGTCTACATTTTGCAAATATACTAGCTTGAAAAATATGATTTTGAATTTGTTTATTCTAACGCTAACATCCATTCTATCTAGGGTTTATCCCACAGCCAGTATGATACCAACTAAAATGACCCCCATTTTTATGTAAAATGCAAAAATAGAAATTTAATGTGCATACAGTACTACTCCCATGATCAGTAGATAGTACGCACATTTACAACAATTGGAATCACAACCATACCTTATATTATTAAAGCGAAAACTAATACAAAGAAATCTTACAACTCAGAGTATATAGCAGCAAACAAAGCAAGGTCTTGTAGTATGCCCATCCAACCTGCAGGCAACTGACATGGTATAATCTCTAAAAAGATCACGTTAATAAAGATCCCGCATCCTACAACGAAAAAAAATCTTCGGGGTTTCGATAACTTTATTCACCTAAAACAATAGATTAAACAAGGGTGAGTACTTTCGTACTCAGCAAGACTTAAGATGGTATTTGCAAATGCATAAATGTAGGCCAAGTCAAAGGAGGCTACTACAGTTAATTTGTATAAAGCAAAATTAAATTTGTAAATCAAGTTTCATTTGCAACCAGAATTTGCAAGAGCAAGTTTGATTGATAAGAAATAAGTAAAGCATAAGTAATACTCACAGCCCTTCACGAGCAACGAATAATCCAAATCATGAAGTCCATCAATGTCGGTCCTTTGACATAAAGCAACAGTTGCTAAAACAAGAACAAACCAAAACTCATTTTTAGAAAATACCAAAATCTCACATTGGAATGACTTCACCAAGTGCCCTTGACTCCGAGTGCGGCTAATCGATTAAACTTTCACTCTGCAGAGGTGTACAACTTTACCCACAAGACATGACTGACTCTTTGTGCAGTCAATAATTAGCACACTTTCTTTGGTGTGCCACAAAGAGTCATGACATAATCGTTACATTACGATTTATAAAATTTAATTTGTGATTTTTAGAGCCTTATTCAATTTTATACGGTTGCGCTTTATTTAAAAGCATGACTGACTGATTTAATCATTTTTAATGGATTTCAACTGGTTTGATTGATTTTTAAATTTTTAACTAAGACAAATAATTATTATTTCAGTTGATTTACTGAAATTTAAATTTTCTTGTTTTTCTCTTTATTTTATTTTTTGATTATTTATTGACTACAGTTGATTTATGGATTTATATATTAACTGGTCTTGTGATTATTTTTCTGTGATCGAAAAGCAAATTTTACACTTTTTAGAAATTCTAAATTTGTCTTACTTTTCTTTTTCTTTCCTTTCCCTTTCCTCTTATTTCTTTTCTTCTCTTCTTCCACCGAGCCTAGCCTTATCCATTTGGCTTCTTCTTTCCTGGCTTCCTCATTCATTCCCCATTTTATTGCTTCTCTTCCTTTGCTTTCCTTAAGGGTGAAAGTGGACACGGGTGTCCGTTGAGCCCGCTTAAATTAACCTACCAAACAATGTTATGTGGACACCCACATCTTATTTAATAAATTAAGTGGTCCAAACTACAGCCCGCGAAGTTCACATCACGTCCGCGAAGCCCACATTGCTCACCTCTCACACGATGGGCTCCCACTCTACCCTCATCTCGCCGCCACCTCTCTCGAGTCTCCTCTCATAGCCTCTCCTCTCGGCTCTCGACGCCAACATGCTTCTATTTGAAAAGTAGATCCTGCTAAGTTTATAGCTGAAAGAATTTTTTATTGGAGTCAGTTGCAAAGATTATTTTGGATTGGATTAGTTTTAGTGTGTCGTGTGGACTCGATTAGTTTCAGTGGTTATAATAATACAAATGTAGCATTGACTCCTCTAGTATTTTGTTTTGTCCAGAAGCAATAATAATAAGATTGCTCTTTTCATGTCTTCTGCAGAAAGTGCAATGTGTAAGTTTCTCAAATTTGGATACTGTTGTTAGAGGAGTGATCTGTATTAAGTAAAGTTTTGGACATTATATTCTATGGAAACAACATTGCATCTCCAATGAAAACAAGAGATATGATGTTTCTTTTTTTAAGAACCAGATATGATGTTTCTTACATGACTTGTTATTGTTCTTGCTCTTTGTAAGTAATAGAGAAGAAGTAATGGAGCAGTGTTAGGCTATTAGCATAAGACTTATATATTAGTACTAGCAGAGCAATAGCAAGGTAGAAGGGGCAGTAGAGGTAGATCATTAACATTTGCATGGTTAATGCCCAAACTATTGTATTTTAGAGCATTAACATTCAACAGCAAACACAAATTTTCATACCCAAATTATTGTAATTTAGCTCAACTAAAAGAGAATTATAAGATTTTGTGGGTTTTGTGGATGCCACATTGCCCGCATAAGTCTTTCACGGACTATCACAATATCCCGTATAAATATTTGCGGTCAATGTGGGCAATGTGAAGCCAAATCACAATACATCCCACTTACATCTTGAGCTTTCCTCTTGTGCTTCACCAGATTGGGTCGACCACCCATGGCCTCCAGACGCCGGCGCCGTCCACCTACGCCGCGACTCTAGCTCGCCTGTCACCATGGCTTCGCACGCGCTTGCCTGGCCTCATCCATTCCTCCCATCGGCGTAGATCGCTGGCTCCACTCCTCGCTGCCTCTTCACTGGGCTTGGGCAGCCCGAGCTGCTACTTGGCTCGCTTGCTCCTTGCGCACAACAGCTTATGGCCATCGGCCGGACCGCCATTACTACCATGGTCTCGACCGACGGATTTTTGGCTAGGGTTTGGTACATCCGAAAGCCACTGATTTTTATTACTTAGCCTCATTTTATTATGTTTTGTGCTACAAAATCAATAAGTAAATTTTTTTGGTCTATGATGATTTCTTAGCTAATGCGTGGGTTGGTTAGCACCGTGGCAATCGTTAGCTCACCGTGCATCTGGGAAGCATGTGAGGGCTAATGGGGACAAACGGTGCAATCCTTGTGCATGATGAGCTACTGAGACCGATCATTTTCATTTTCTACTCAAAATCTTTTTGTTGTCATTTCCATCTTGTCGGGACCTGTGAGGAGCCGCCCAGACCATCCTCGGGTTATTCAAATGCCCGGTCGCCCTCATCGGATTTGGAGGCTAGCAACGGATCACCGATGGTGCTCACAGTGCTAGCACCCAAGCCCAATTAAGACAACAACAATCCCATTCGAATAACTCGATAACAATCTGGGTATTCCCCCGGTATGCGACCCGAAGCTCGCCCAGGATCGCCCCACATACCGGTTTCCATTGCCATATCAATTCAATTCGCATAAAGGGGGCAAATAATCCAAAACTTCACGACCAGACACGCAACGCGGAAGCACAACAAACGACTAAAAACCAAGGCACAAAGACAAACCCGACAACCACACAAAGCAAGAACTAACAACAATAGACTAAGACTCACAAAACAGACAACACACAAGGTCCTACTTAGACTCATAAAATCTACAAAATTTCGGCATGACGCCTCTATAAGTACAGACATCCACTCAGTAGACAGAAGAAACAATTAACTAAACAAATATATCACAACTACAACCACAATAAAAACAGACATGCATATAAGTAACAACCCAGACATGAGTTAAACATGGCGATACATTAAAGTTCAACAACAGAAATAGCCAAGTGATTAAACATAACCATAACAAGTTTGAAAGCTAACTATATAACAAAATGAACGCACAACCAGCAAATTAAACCAAAAGTAAAATATCTCCGGAAGTGTCCTGCCCTTAAACACTTCCGGGCGTTCACATCGTTGAGCTAGCTTTTACTCGGTGCCCCGCCTGACCACACCCGTCGGGGTCCTCACCTGAAAACCACAAAGCAGAAGCATGAGTACAGAAGGTACTCGCAAGACTTACCCGTGGTCCATATATGACCGCCTCGAAAGAATGTGCATTTGGATGTAGCAAGGTATAAGCTTAAGGTAAAAGTGCGAAAAAGCTTACTTTGTTGCATAATCATATTCAACTACACAAATTTCAAGTTTATAGCATTTATGGACAGCACCTATTGCTAGAGTGAAATTTGAAATTAAACATTAAAGAGAGCAAGTAATAGCATAAACAAGTATCAACATCAAGTATACCAACTAGTTTCAATTTAAGTTATTACTACGTTGAAGTGTCGGATGATACAAGCGTGCTCATATCCGAGAGCGCGGCAATTTGAATCGCTTATTCACCCTGCAGGGGATCATCAATCGTACGACATGTGCCACAAGGAACCTCATGTCAACCCTCCTCCCATTCATATCTACTCGTTGAACCATCCTCATGCGGCCCGAGCACCTAGCAATCTCCCTCGAGCTGCTCAAGCCTCGCTTAGCCCTCGAGAGAGACCTAGGCCTCACCCTCAACCACGTCCAATCGCATGAGGGCATGACCCATCGAGTAGTATGCCATGAAAGGGTGGCTTACCATACCATTATATCGGGCATGCGATCAACAAGGGGTGCTCGATTAACATGGCAAACAACGGATCGGTCCTTAACCAACACAGGTGAGACTACAACATTTGAGTCTCCACACCCAAATGATCCAACCCTCTCGCCCGGTCTCAAGTTTTCCATTTCAAAGCATAATTATAACCAATTGCAACCCATTAGAGTGAAGTAATTAATCTCAAGTGATGGAGCCATCCACCACTTGGCCCATACCCGACATCTAAGCAAACTAAGCATGGACAAATTATAATTACCCATACACTAGCTCCAAGGAAGATGTTCAACAATTAACAATGAGTGTATGTGCAACAAGTAGGTTCTAACCCTATCCCACATTTCAATTCCTAATGCAAGACATAATCATCCAAAAAGCAATTTATTCGCTAAAATACAATTATATAAGGTTAAAAATGCTTAGGTGCTTGCCTTGAGCTTCTGTTGGATTTTCAGTAACAACGGCTCTCCGGTAACCCCCTCGGTCACCGCCGCGTCAACCTCCGCGTGCTCGCTCTCTACACGATATCAATGCATGGAAAAAATGAGATGCATGCAATGCATATGAAATGAAATGCTAAATGCATTGCCCCCCCATGGAAGATCAAAAGTGAAATATACAGATTATGGATTTTAAAGCCCTCAACTAAATTCTGAACTTCAGTCCAAAGTCTAAAATTTTCAGCACAAACTGATTTCAGGACAGCATTGATACAAATGGCCATAACTTTTGAACCACTTGATCAAATTGAACAAACTTAGACTCGAAACGACCACAAGACATAGACCTACAACCTAGCTTTGGCCAATCATCTAGAATCTTCCCAGATAACTCCCATCTTGGCCAGGAACAGAGAGCAGTTTCAGTGTTCAGAAGTTTCAGAGTTTCAGAACAGCATGCACAAATTTCATCATATAAATTGCTATACTTAACAGAATTGAGTAAAGGATGACATTTTTACAATCTACACGAAATTTCCTACAACTTCTCAGGAAAAATTAATTTCTAATTCGGCCTCTAACTAATTTTAATTCGCAGCTCAAGTTTCAGCTCCATATTTTCAGCATTTTCAGAGCAGCACACACTAAAATTGACATAACTTTCAGCTGGATTAACGAAATTGAGTGATTCCGGTTGGAGATGAAAGATAATTTTATTACTCACAACTTTCTCTACAGTCCACCTAGCAGGAGATGCTCGAAACTTGCTCAAATCAACCCAAAACAGTAGCTACGAAATCTGCTCGAAAATTCAGAACTTTGCTCCAAACCCTAGATTGGTGTTTCCCCACCCAAATCCCAAATCTCCACCCACCAAACCCTCAAAATCACCATTGCTGCCCCCAAAACCAGGAAACACCAAACTCTAAACCAAGGGAGCCTTACCTCCAAGGAGTGGAAGAGGAAGAGAAGGGGGCTGGCTTGGGGAAGGTGCTGCAGCTTGGAGAGGCTGGAAGGGGAGGCGCCTAGGGGGAGCTGCAGGAGGAATGCGCCACCTTGGGGAAGGGCTGGAGAAGGTGCGGCCAGGGAGGAGAACTCCAGGAGATAATGTGTTGCTCGGTTTGGGAAAAAGGGGAGTAAGGTGCGGCTGTGGAGGAGAGAGTTGGCTTTGGTTGGGGAAAAAAATCAGGATGGAAGTGCTGATTTGGTTTTGTGTGCTGCCCCCCCCCCATATTTCTTTTGTGTGATACTCACTTGACCCCACTTGTAAGCAAGCTAGAGTGGCTAAGTCCCCATAATTTTCAGCGTGGGTTAAATTTTGATGCTACGATTGAAATTAGCATTGGATTTCAATTGCGACCAAAAACTTGGTTGGCGCTAATGCTAACCGTAGGAGCCGAATTCAAATTTAGGGCCATGACAGGACCCGAATCTGCAAATCCGGACCCTCTGTGTATTTTGCACTAGTCCAGGATCACGCTAGTGCACACAGGCTAAACAGGGTTAAAGTACCACAATCATACACAACAGAATAATAATAAAGTACTTCAAACATGTATATAAACGAGTTGTGTGACCTTAAGGTCTCCTTACAATAGTTTGCCACGCAGGGCTTACATTAATCAGAATAATAAGAAAGCAATAGCCGAAAATAAACTTCGTGGTGATCCAATTCTTTGCCACAGGCATCTGATGAGGCTTGCTCCCTAGTTCCCTGGCTCCTTGATAAACTTCTCTTCCCAAACAGGCGCATACTCCTCCTCTGGTAAATTGTTGTCCGCAAGGGTGAGTACACACCGTACTCAACAATTCATGCACAGAATGCAGTTCTATTACTACATGCATGATTTTTTACAAAGGAATGGCTCAATTGGTTATTTTGCATTGCATCAATATTTTGACTTACCATTTATTTAGATATAAAGCAGCAAAACAATAATAATTTCCACATAATTTTGGACACACAGTCCTTAATCAAATTTCACCATTATCCCTGGCACACAGCCTCTCATCCCATTTTATTTTCAAAAATCTACCCCTTGACTGTAATCCCCGAGCTTTGTCCAATTTCGTGGACTCGGCTATTCGAATAGTTTTGACACACTCTGCAGAGGTTGTACACTTTACCCACAAGATACAGTCGCTCACCACACAGGTGATTGATTGTAACAAAGTCTTTCAGAAACTTCTAGCCCAACCTAGAAACCTCCCCAGGCTGCCTTCACTAACACTCCCCTCACACAGAGCCGAAGTATAGGACAGGCGAACACCATTGGATGGGTACCAAGCCATAGCACAGGTACGCTCTCCCATGCAGTCACCCCTGTGTAACTGCCGCCCTGAAGAATCAAAGGTGAGATATCAGAATCCTACTAAACTAGGTTTTCCCATTCAGACATGTGATTGTACGAGTGACTCAGTTCAAAGACTTGCAAGGTAAAGTCCTTAACTGACCAAGGCAAGACATCCTTCTCTCAAAATTTGCACACAACTCTCACATCACTCAGCCATCCCAAATGCCACGAAGGCCCACTTGGCACAAAGCCACTTGCCACTTGCCCCAGTCTAAATCCTTTCCCACCCCGGTTGATTACTGAGCAACACATGCCAACAATAACTCAACTTTCATATAAAACTACACAGGTCTCTACATTACCACTTCATCACATGGCATTATCAAAATACGTTGCATAAGTGTATAGTCAGTATTATGTTTACATTTCAAATGGTTATTCGTCAATTGCACAACTAAGCACTATTCACGGTCTAGCCTCCCGTGTTGGCACAATATTAACAACCAACTAATATTACCAAACTTAGGGTAACAAATGAACCATGGCATACAAATATTAGTGACAAGGTGGCAATAACAAATAGGTTGATTAACTAATTCACCCAAATTAATTAAATCCATTTTTAATTAAATTAGCATTCATAGTTTGAATCAAAATACATTTTCAAAACTTAGGAGTGAAATGATCAACGCATAACTTGCCTTCAAACAGCGGCTGATCCTGATCTGGAGCTTGATCTTGCGTTGGAAATTCCCCCCTCGAAGCTCTCCGGCAAATCAACGTCTACTCGAAATAAATATACACACAATAAACACAATTTACAGAGAGTAAAATCAACTCTAAAAATTTGATAAAATTCTCCAATAAATAGATCTTGATTTTACAAATTTTTAGAAAATGAAATCACTCAAATCGGAGTTAAAACGTGCAAAAGTTATAGTCATTTCAAGTTTACAAATCAATTAAAAAGAATAAACCGAATTTCTTTATTTATTTCTATACGGGAATGAAAGACAATGTGGAGGTCTATCCTTGTATGTGATGAGTAATTGATGATATTTGAGCTTGGGTTGATTTGAAACTGAGTTTGATTTGAATTGGATTTTCTATGTGAAGCAATTTGAGTGTTGGTTGCTTTTACTTGTGCTACCCGCGTGGGGCGGTAGCATCGGACCATTGAGTGAAATTATGATTGATTAATGATTTTGGGATAATCATTGAATATATATGTGGGCATTGCTATGTGAAAGGTTTTTCCTTGTCTTTGATGGTTGTAGGGCGACGGTGCTAGTTCATGGTGAGGCGGAGGATGACCGGGACTAGGCGAGGAGCGTCAGAGGTCCAGACGGTCGGGAGATCACCGGAAGATGATCGGAGATGGAGTCCGGGCAAGCCAAGAATACAAGGAAAGGAGATGACGCTAGCTAGATGCCGCGTGGATCAATGAGGGCCGTCGGATTGCGGTCTAGTTGATAGGTTAGCGGGTCTAGGTAGTATGTTTTGAAAATCGTGCAAGAAAACCCGGTATGTGTGTGGGTTTTGGGTTAGCCCTTGCATGGCTGTGTGTGTAGGCAAATACTAGCCCTTAGATGAGTGCTCTAGGGTTGAGGGACTCATCCAAGGGTGGTAGGTGGCCCAAGAGTAGTATAAATAGGGGTGGAGGGGTAGCCTCCTCCTCTTGAAGGTTTGAGTTGCTCCTTTGAGCTTTGCCCACATGAAGTGAGGCTTTGTAAACCTTCTCACCAGAAATACAAAGAAATTTCTTTATATTATTGTGAATTTAAATTCCGCATTTGCATTATGTCTTTACTTTACGCAATTTAAATTCAGCATTTACATTACGCATTTACTTTCCCACAATCTACATTCATGCAATTTGGATTTACCTCCCCTCCTTCTAAATGCTGATCTTGGATGTTTTGAGTGTGTTCATATGGTTTTACATCTCTTTTGCACTCTTTGATTGAGTAGAGATCATCTTTTCTTTCAAGTTCTAACTCTGTCCAGAACTTGATCTTCGTGCAGTAGTTAGTTTTTGATTTTTAGAAAAATATAAAAAAATCTTTTTTGAGTGATTCTTGTTGGAACTTGTGCGGGACTGCTATATACATCTGTAGAAACATTTTGGAGTTCACTTGATCCACCTTTTGGGCGCCATGAGGTGAAAACCGAGCCCCAAACTCTCTGCTCGAAGTTTCCTGACTGTCTGTGCTCTTTGATTTTTGATGAATTTTCAAAGGATGACATACTTCTCGCCTTGAGTTCAATCTTCATATAGTTTGGCAAAGGGATTATTACATGAGTACTTTTGAAAGGTTCTATCTGATTTGATCATATGCGTTTGGGAGTTGGCATGCTTTGCAAGGAACCGCTACCAACTATTGGATTGGAAAAGGGTTTTCTGAATCTATGTCCAAATGTACATGAACCTACAGGGTCACACACTTAAAGGGCTGGGACGCATTAAGTCGGATTGGATCCGTAATTAATGGACCTCGTGGGCTTAACGCGTTGATGGGCCCCGCTTAGGGTTTCGCGCGTGGCCATATAAGTAGAGGAGAAGGGTGGGCGTGCATGTTGTTGTTCACGCCCGTAACCCTAGCCTCCACCTCTCATTGCCCTCGCCGAGCGACACGGTGCTTGCACGCGACGCACGCTGCTCCATCCCGGACGTGTGGATCATTGTGGTGACACCGCCGCTCATCGCGGCGTGGCGAGGACGATCCGCGTGAGGACGATCCACGGCGAGAATGATCCACGTGAGGACGATCCACTACACCAACGCGCGAAGGATTCCACAACTGCGCATCTAGTGGTAATCCAATCTGTGATCCCTTTCTTGCGAGTAGCTTTTCTGGTTATGCGGTAGAAATTTTAATTTGTGCTAGCGTAGCATACCGCGTTCCCCAACAGAGCGACGTGGCTATCTCAGAACCGGTTGATTCAAAATCAATGGCCAGGCAATTAGGGTTCTGTTAATTTGGGTTGGCGATGGCACAGTAACGGGCTCAGCCCATTACTGTTCACCACTTTTTCCCGGGTTTTCAAATAAAAATAATTCCAGAAATTCAT